>JAWWEV010000043.1:15322580-15347368 GCA_035583235.1 Hafferia zeledoni
CACTGCGCAGGCTCGAAGGGCACACCCATGTGGGGAGAGCCCTTCCCAAATCTTCGTTCGCGAAGGTTGGGCCATTAATTGCTTCTTTACTATCATTGGGCACCACTGGGAACAGTCTGTTTCCATTTTCTTCCTATCCCTGCTCAAGTGTTCATACATGTTGGTAAAAGCATGTGAGTCTTTTGTTCTCCAGACTGAACAGTCCCAGATACTCAGCCTCCCCTTGTATAGCAGCTGCTCCAGTCCCATCATCAGCCTTGTGGCCCTTTTGCTTCACTTGCTCCAGCATGTCCCTGTCTTCCCATGTACTGAGGACCACAGCACTGGACACAGGACCTCACATGTCTCCACAGTGGTGAGCAGACAGGAAGTATCATCTTTATTGTGCTGCTGGGAACACTCTTCTTGTTGCACCCCAGAACACTTTTTGCCAAAAGGGCATGTTGCTGCCTCACATTCAACTTGTTGTCTACCATTCAACTTGAGGTCCTTCTCTGCCAAGTTGTTTTCCAGCCAGATTCCAGCCTGAGGTTATTCCTGCCCTAGTGAAGAACCAGGCATTTCCCTTTGCTGAACTTCACAAAATTCCTCTCTCTCCAATTCTCCAGCCTATGCAGATTCCTCTGAACAGCAGTGAAATCTTCCAATAAATCAGCCTCACTCCCTACTCTCCATTTGGTATCATCTGCTAACTTGGTGAGGTTACACTCTCTCCAATCATCCAGCTCATAAAAGAAGATGCAAAACAGTATTTGCTCTGATATCAACTCCTTGTGTACACCATGAGCAACTGGTCTCCAGCTGTACTTTGTGTGATTGTAATCCTTTGAGCCTGACAGTTCAGCCAGTTTTCAATCCACCTCACTGTCACCTTATCTGGCCCATACACAAACATTTCTGATATTTTTTCCAACTTACAATAAAAAAGGAGGAACTTAATTACTAAAGAATTTAAACATTCCTATATTTGTACCTTGTGTCACTGTGCAATTTTTTACAACTTTTTTAATTCTTTGGTCTATAATTATTCAATAACAGAGTTCTTTTGCTACTTTAAATCAAAATACATAAAGATTGTTTGTGGGATACATTGTGAATTACATATGTGAAAATATGCATCACTAGGAAGAGCTGTAATTTCAGTTTTCCTGGTTTCAATACGATCATTTAGCAATTTCTGGCACAAAGTCATGAGACATTTAGCATCTTGAATAAATAATGCAGCATCTTTCCTTTAAAAGACACTGATCTTCCTAAAACAAATATTCCACTACCAGGACAAATAAGTACATACTTGCTCCGTTCCTTAGAAAATTGGGTATCTTTCTATCAGAAAGAAAATTATCTGCATAACCACAAAACTCAATAAAACCAGACCCATACCCTAGCCAGGACCCTTTCATAGTTTACACTTGACATCCCACCAAAACAATTTTCTCTTCTCCTTATCCCTTGACAATTATCCATTTCCTATTCACTACATTGGCATACTAGTTGACATAAGCAACTTTTCACATTACCAAAACTCCTTAGAGGTTATGTGCTTATGAGTAAAAAATGAAATAAAAACAGCCAGATGGAACCCTTTGTTTCTCTTAATTTCACTTCTGGTCAATTAAGAAAATTGAGCTGGTCCAAGGATGATCGAAATATTTTTTATCTACCAAATAGAAAAAGAGAGGGGTGAATATATTTGCAGGTTTGGATAGATTTTAAACACCTATGTTAGCATATCTTACGATAATTTCCAGGCAGAATATTATAATGCCTCTTTAAATCATTGTGATTACTTGTGATACTGCAGTGCTGGGAAGTGTCACATAACAAGTGTATAGGACTGAAACCATAGGAAAATACTGAATAAGCTTTATGAGGAATCAATAACTGCAAACACCAGCAATGTATGTACTGCAACTATTAGGGCACATTAAGTACTTCTAACCATTGGATAAGGAATGAAAACAAAAGTGAATCCAGTGTAGGAATAGATTTAAACTTTTGGCTCCAAGCAACAAATGAAAAAAAAAAAAAAAAAGAAATTTATCTGTAAAGGTGCTAAAGTTTAATAAGATTGGGGTACATATAACAAGGACAAAGACCACCAAGGATCCTTGAACAAGAAGGTTTACTTTTTTACTTTACATTTGGGACCAATATTATAGAATTACATGTAGAGAAGAAGCTATAACAGGAATTGCAAAACCTTTTGAAGATCAGCTGATCAAAATGTCAGTGGACCACAGAAGACAGACTACCTCTGTCAGAGAAGACAGACAGCTTTTAGGACAGCTATTGTGTTCAAATGTATGGCTAACCATAAAGAAGGTGTACAGCTAAAATGATCAACTAAATTGGCAATAAAAATTAATTGCTAATGCTGGGATAAAAATTTCTTGTCAGAAAGAACCAAGAAAAGTAGTATATTCTAACTCAATGAAAGAAGGAAATAGTAGAAATAGTGGGATTTTTCTTCATTTTCCTTTTACTCATGCTTCTATTAAATTGTTGTTGTCATAATGAAAAAAAATGAGTACAGAAACCTGGGAGGACACAGAGATTTTGAAAGGTTTCTGAACACATGTTTTATCAATGACATTCCTTCCTGTTTGAAAATGCAGACCAGATAAAATTTTTGTAACAATTAGGCACTTATAGGAAGATGGAGAGTCATCTATTTTTAGTGGTAACTAGATGAGATATTTTTCTTGGACTTGGTTTGGAACAGGAATATGTGCCTTGTATTTACCTATTTATTTGTCATTTTGCTGAGATACTTCATATATGCTACTGTCTTTACAATAATTGAAAATGTATCTGCAATAAAATTCCATCATGATTCAAGTTTGCTTGTATGTGTATGCATTTGTCATTTCTTTAAAATTTTGTTCCTAAAACATAGATAGTAAATGAAGAATATTCTTTCATAATTTGAAGCAATGCTACAAAATAAGTGAGGTGTTAATTAATCTATACTATTTGGTATACAAATAATCATGACCAGTATAAGATAAGAATCTCACTATTTATGTTTATGTTTCCACAAGGCAACAAAGAGAAGTATAACAACAGGATGTTTATTATTAAGTGCAAACTTAAAACTGCAGTCATGCTGAAATCACATACAGTTAAAAATCTGCCACTGTTTTAACACTCTTTGTAGGTATCTATGTAGAAATGCTCTCTGTTTTGAAAGTTGGCTTTATCATCTCAGTGGTAATTCTGTGGAAAAAAGACAATTTTCATAGAGGTTCTGATATCAGTTCCATTGGAAACAACCACAATTTTCTGTTGTCTCAAGTTGTACATGATTGAACTCTCCCACCAGTGAGGTCAATCAAAATTGTGTATGGGTCAGTTAAAGAAATAAGCCCACATGGAGTGCTTTGGAAAATCACACAATTTCTCCATCACTCATCTGCTTAACTGTGCCCTAAGGTATAATGAAGTAACATAAGGGACAAGATAATCTAAATTCTGATTAAGCTGAAGTAGAATTTTGTTTGTTTTCTAAATATATGAGAAGAGAGTTTACCATATGAAAGTGAGGGAAAAAGGTGGAGAGGACTGGTGAAGAGGAAATAATAATGGTATGTAGACAAACTTGAGAGAGAAGTTATACGATTCTTTCCAGTTCGTGTTGACTGTAAGAATGAGTTTTGAAAGAAATTAGAAAATCTCTTGTGTTTGACTCCTCAATACACCCTCATGTGATAGCTCAGCTCTCCTGGCCTAAAAGATGCATAAACCCGAGATATATCTGTTCTTCACCAGAAGGTCAGTCAGGATACTCACTGTGATATTCTACTTATATAACAGATAAATACGAAGAAAGAAACTATACAAACAGTTTTGAATGGTTATCAGTTTATGAATTTGATATAAAAATTCATTACTTTACTGATAATAGATGTATTTTAAGGTGTACACAGTATTTTACATATAGTGTGTGTCCTTGACTTATTATCCTCCTGTTCCTTGTGTTGAATTTCAAGTTGCATGGAGTAGAAAATCATAGACTCATATAATCATTTGGAATAGAAAAGGCCTGTAAGATCACAGAGTCCAACCATTAACCCAGCACTCTCTAGTCATGTCCCTAAGGGCCACATCTACATGTCTTTTAACATCTCCAGAGATGGTTACCCAAGCACTTCCTATTCCAATGCTTGAAAGCCCTTTTGGTGAAGAAATTTTTCTCAATATCCAATCTAAACCTCCTCTGTTGCAACTTGAATCCATTTCCTCTTGTCTTACCACTTTTTACTTGGCAGAAGAGACTGATCCCCAACTCTCTACAACCTCCTTTCAGATAGTTGTAGAGTGAGCTTGAGCCTCCTTTGCTCCAGACTAAAAAAAAATCAGCTCCATCAGCTGTTCCTTTTAAGACCTGTGCTTCAGCCCCTTCACCAGCTTCTTTACCCTTCTTGGGACATGCTCTGTACCTCAGTGTCTTTCTTGTACTGAGGGTCGCAAAACCGAACAAGGGATTTAAGGTGCAACCTCACCAGGGCACAGGGGGATGATCCTTGCCCTAGTCCTGCTGGCCACACCTGTTTTGACCCAAGACAGGATGCCATTGGCCTTCATGGCTACCTGGACACATTGCTGGCTCATGTTCAGCTACTGTCAACCAGGTGTTTTTCCACCAGGCAGCTTTCCAAGCATCCTGCCCTAAGTCTTTAGCATTCCATGGAGCTGTTGTGACCCTAGTGCAAGACCTGGACTTTGCCTTGTTTTATCTTCCACATTTTACTTGGCCCATCATTCCAGCCTGTCCAGACCCCTTGGCAGAGCCTTCCTACCTTTCAGCAGATCAATCCTACCGCCCACCTTGGTGTCACTTGCAAACTGCCTGAGAGTGTGCTTGATCTCCTCATACAGATCATTGATAAAGGTCTTAACCAGAATTGGCCCCAGTAGTGAGCGCTGGGGAACACCACAACACAACATTACTGTTTTGCCTCGAACAGTGAAAATATATTGCTGAAAATCTGGCAAGGAATTTCTAGATTTTGAGTCAAAATAGTAAAGATATGAGCAATCTGAAAGACAGCATAGCAACATCATCCTTCTCCAGAAGGTGATTGATTTGATTGTCATGAACTTCTGCGAGTGTGACAACATTAAGAATTTTGTCAGACTAATAAGGAATCAGATAAAAACAGACAAGCAAAAGAAGCCCTACAACCAGCCACAACTTAAATAATTGGCTTTCCCCTCACATCTACTGCACTCCATATTTTACCCCTTCCTTATTTGGTATACTTTTTTCTGCCTTCAAAACATAATTTTTATATCAGAAACAGGTGGGTTTTTTTTAATGAGATGAGTAAAGACAGCAGAGAATACATTACATTTTGCTAAAGATTTCATAATACTGTCCCTCACAGACTTAGATTTCAAATATCTTTCTTATATTCTAAGTAATGTCTGCCTTTCATAATGTAAACAGATTTCTATGGTTTAATTAAAGTCAAAACTGAATTTTAAAACATATCCTTATTTGAGAATCACCATAGAACCACAGAATGGCTTGGGATGGAAGAGAGCTTAAAGATCAGCTAGTTTTATGCTCACAGCCATTGGCAGAGATACCCTCCACTAGACCAGATTGTTCAAAGCTCCATTCAACCTGGCCTTGAACACTTCAAGGGATGGGGAATCCACGACTTCTCTGATGCTATAGTGCCTCATCAGTCTCTGAGTAAAGAATTTCTTCCTAACATTTAATCTAAATTTCTCCTCTTTCAGTTTAGAACCATTCCCCTTTTTCCTTTCACTACCTGCCCTTGTAAAAAGTTGGTCTCCATTTTTTTATAAGCTCCTTTTAGATAATTAAATGTTGCAATGAGCTCTTGTTGAACCTTCTATTTTCTAGGCTGAAAAACCTCAACTCTTTCAGCCTGCCTTCATAGGAGAGATACTCCAACATATTTGTTTTAAGGTAGTGATGCTCATATACATGTCTGTAGAAGAAATATGATTCCATATAGATTTGAATTGTCCTGTGTATTTTTAATTTAAAAATAAATGATGTTCACACAATTGCATTACTTAATGAATAAAAACCCAACATATTTAAGCCTGAAACATAAAGGAATTTTAACATGCTCTGCATTGTTTAAATAGATTATGTCTTAAGAAATATCATATGACATGAAAATGAAGTAGAACTTGGTTATCTGATTTATACTCTTTACCTTAGCCCTATAGATGAGTCTGGATTATATACATAGCTGTGATGAATATAGTAAAATAAAATACAAAATGGCAAGAATATTATTTGGAAAAGAGGCCCTAAGTTGTAGTATTTAAAAAAATTGTTAAATTTTCTCAGAATATCTCCTTTTACATAAAAAATGAATTGATATAAAGTTAAATGTCAGTTTTCTATACCATCCCTTTCATGAGTAAACAGCCAATCTTGCAGTAAACTATTGTCTCAAGAAATTTTTTTCACTGAAAACCCAATACTTGTAGCATTCTTTGTTGAAAGTTTTAATTTTTACCAGTCTTCTATTTTGTATTTATTATTCAACTGTTATTGAATGAGTATGATTTTAGAAAGTTCACATATCTCCTAAAGTACTTTCTTGCTTCCTCTTTCTTTTTTAAAAAACTCATACCTGAAATAAGGACAGACTGATGATAAAACAGTTTTCACCTTCAAACAGTTTGTTGTTTCAAAATCTGTGCAGCACTGGTAGAACCCTTGTTGTTTGCTCTTTTTAAGGGTTCCAATAATTAAGAAATCCTCAACTCTATATAAGTAGATTTTATAAAAATAAAGTTAGACTTGACATGTAAAAAAAATCCCAAACTTTATATATTCACTCAGAAGTGTCAAAATTTCAGGCTATTGTTTTTAGTCGTTAGCACCTAGAAGCTATTTGAAGTAATGCTTCCTTGTTAATTTTTATAAGTGTTTCATGTGAGGCAGAAAAGATCAGAGCTATTAGTCCCCTCAAAGCCGTTTTATTGTGTGCAATGAAGTAGACATGTTATAAATGTGGAAACACACATTGTATACAATGAAATAATATCCCTTTATATAATATTTGAGAATTTTCTCAAGGGTATGCATGTTAGATTTAACAACAACAACAAAAAAAAAGTATTGGCTGTATTTTGCAGCTTTGTTCAGCATATTTTGAAAGGCATCTATACTCCAATTGGAGAACACCTAGGAAGGATGTCCAAGCCTGCTTCCATACTCCCTGGCAAAGCATTAAGTGGAAGAGACAACTTGAGAAATATTTTGGATGGCAATTCACATCAGATACCTTTTCCAGGAAATATTAAGGACAAGATAGAACAATGTTGTGGGGTGATCGGCCTGATAACTTCTTAATGAGTTAAGGGAAATGCCTCAGCCCCAGAAACCATTCAGAGGGCAAAGAAACCCCAAGAGGGCAATCAGGCTGTCCAGGGAGGTTCCATCCTTGGGAGGTTTTCTAAGCCAGACTGGGTGAAACCCTGGTCCATCTGGTTAGATCTCAGAACTTTGAGAAAGAGGTTGGACTAGAGATTTTCTGACATCCCTTCCAATCTGAATGAGTCTACATATATGCTCCTTTCATGTAATACTATGCAGTGATAACCCTCAGCTATCATTTAATGGATCTCACATGCCTACAAAAAGCCCTTCATTTTTGAATAACTTTGCCAATTATTTCAACTACAGGTACTATTTTCCACTGACTACATATGATTCAAAATAAGGAGGCAGAAATTAAACTAGGAAAGATGTACATTGAGAAAAATACCCACCTACCTCAAATAAGATTAATTCAAGAAAAAATGGATGGTATCTTGAGGAAACATAATATTGAAAGAGAATAGAGTTAGGATGACTCAGTAATCTACAATTAGACTTCCCCAAATATATTTCTTTTAAAGCACTAGGGAAATAGAAATTATTTCCATCTTCAAGTAAAACAGATGTTGAGTATTTATTTGATGCAATTTTTTTTTTCAACTACGCTGTTCAGTAGTCTGTTTACGGAGCTTAAAGACTATTTAGGTTTTTTAGGGTAATGCAAGGAATTAATTCATATCTAGCAATTTATTTGATGGATTTTACTCTATCCAATGCATAAATTTCGAATGAGCAGACTGATTTTTCTCTAATTTATTCAGTATTTTAAATTATTACCCAAATAATTTATTTTGATAATTCTTGGTTGGTAAATAGCTTGGAAAAAAGGTCATTTGAAATGATGTATGTTTGACCTGTGATCTAGAAAAAAACATTTTCCATACAGGTCAATCTTCTTTACTACCTAAAAAGCTCTAATTCTTGTCAGGAAACTCAAAGACATAGATTAAAATCTCCTTAGGCGGTGCACATTCAGAGATTTCTGTTGCTCTCACTTTTTACTGAACCTGCACATTTACTTTGAGCAAATAAAGAGATCTTTGGAATTATGCCTTTTTTTTCTGTTGATTTTTTTTTCACACATGGAAACACGAAACAACAATTTCTTCCATAAAGGGATATCTTGTTTTGTCAGTCCCTGTTCCAGTTCTCTCATTGTCCTAAGTTTTTCTTTGTGTTTGCAACATAACATAACTCTGTAGAAAAAAACCAAACAGGTCAGAATTGGTCTTATGTCCCAAAAAATAAAGGATCCCAGACCAGAACTCTCCTCCTGAGACTTCTAATCTAGTGCTGAATGCATGGAGGCAAAAGTGAGCTCTCTGCAAAATACAGCAGCTATCCTTTTTCTCTTACCAAAGCTTAGAGGTGTGACACAGACATCGAAATCGCTGTGGGGTGAATAATCTTTCACAGCTCACATGAGCTACTGCAAAAAAGGAAAAGAAAAATAAAGCAACAATGGCATTTTCAGCCACATATCAGAAGGAGTAATTGTTGCCTTTTTTTTTTTAATAAATGATAAATAGCCCCCTCTCTTTGATAAAAGATTCAATATGTTCAAGTTTAGGTTTTTTGTGCAGCATTACTAATCTAGACAACTATATTTTCTCTTCAGAGTGCTGCTTCCTGCAACTTTTATTAGAATTACTTTCAATGAAGGGTTACTAAGACTCATGTTTTTATAAAATAATAAAAAATTACATATGGTGCAATTAAGACCTAAAACCTGTAGAGCACTCAGTGCATCTGGCTCCTGATCTGGAAGTCTTGATTCTGTTTCTGTAAGAGATATATTGAAGGTATTTTGTGGATTGTATTATAATCATAAAAAGTTCAGATATCAAATTGAATTTTTTGTGGATGTTGGTACATAATAAGTATTACCTTGAAAAAGTAAAGAAAATGATTTAACAATTTTACCTGTATATTTTTCATCATTTCTTCTTTAGACTTGTCATCCTGTGAAAGAAGTAAGGAGAGGTTTCTGGTGTCATCCCATAGTGTGAACAAAAACATTAAACTTTTTTTATCGACCTACTTAATCCTCATGCCATGTTATTCATAAAGACCACACCAATTTTCTTTTTTTAAAAAATGGGAAGTCATGGAACTCAGCTACTGTGTACAATCTTCAGTACTTTTCTGTTTTTCTCTCAGCACAGCTCTAGTGACATCAACACAGCAGATAATCCCCCACTGTATCAAGGCCCTTTATGGTCTTGCAGATTGATGTTCAATATCTTCAACAGTTGCTCAAGCTTTACTTACTCTTTCTGTACTCAAATTCTTGCAAAGCCTTTTCTGGCTTGGGTCTGTATTACAGACGCAACTATTACAATAACTGAAAGTGAATAAGAGGCTATTTTGAACAAAAAGAGGAATAAAACATTCGAGTTGTACTTTTCTGATGATTGAAGCATATCTTCATGAAATACCTGAATGGGAATTCTGTAAAATTCTATCGTTCATTTCAGTGCAATAATACAATCACTGTATGGTATGAAGGCAGCAATCAATAGTTTAGCATATAGCATTGATGAACTGCTTATTCCTGCTTCCAATTTACACCTTAAAGAGGAGCCTTGCCTGTAGAGTTCATTGTGTTCAACTAATACACCAATTAACTACTGTGAGAAGTTTCTGCATTATCAAAATTTGAAGCTTTCAAGAGAGAATAATCTCTGTAGCACAGAAAGTTCATCAGGGAGAAAGTCAATAAAAGACTCAAGGGTAGGTATGCATAATACTAATCTTGATGTAGCTTATACATATTAGATAAGGATAGGAAGATTATAGCCTCTGGACAGGACAGACAGCAGTATCTTTTAAAGAAAGCTATGGAATGAAAAATATAGACCTGAAATGTTTAAATGATTAATGACTAATACTGCTCACTGTGATCTCTTAAAAAAAAAAAATTATTTTTACCTCCCAGGATTTTGATTGAGGAGGTAGTGTGAGTTATTAAAGGAATTATAAGGTTTGTTGGATGCTCTTACTTATATTTTGATTAACAGTTCTGTTGTTATAGTATTTTTTAATGTAGCCACTCCAGATTTTTGAATGCTGTTATGCTGAATCAAGAGAAACAATTTCAGAAGTTGCCATTCTTGTGTGGTGGGTTGACCTTGACTGGCTGTCAGATGCTGCCCAGCTGCTCTCTTACTACTCCTCCTCAAAAGGGCAGGGGAAGAAAATAAGGTTGAAAAGGTCATGGGTCAAGAAGAAAACAGAGATTGCTCACCAATTATCATTATGGGCAAAACAGACCAACCTGGCAAAAATTACTTTAAGCTATTGTCAATTAAAATAGACTCAGATAGTGAGAAGCAAGTACAAAAGAAAACACCTTCCTGCCTTCCCCCAGGTCTTTTTCATTCAAACTCACTCCTTTATTCCAAACTTCCTTATCTCTGGGCAATACAGAGGGATGGGGAAATGGGGACAGGGGTTGTGGCCAGTCCACACTATTTCCCTCTGCTTCTCATTCCTCCTCACAGTTTCCCCCTGCATTAGCCGTTTTCAAGGGCTGCTGTCCTTGAGAATATGCCTGCTTCAGCGTGGTCACTCTATGTGATGTAAAAAATATCAATCTACTCCAGCATGTTGTCATCCATGGGCTGCAGGGAGCATATCCTCACTCTCCTTCTTCACTGACCTTAGTGTCTTGCATTCTTTTCCTCCTCACTTTTCACTGCCCTTTGCTGTTTTTATCTTTTCTTAATGTTTTCTCAGAGTTACCACCAGCTTGGCTGATGGGCTAAACCGTGTTTTACAGAAGGTCTGCTTCAAAAGTGCCTGGATCTGTCCACGTCCAGCATGGAGCAGCCTTTTTTCTCTTCTCATGAAGACTGCCTGTGTAGCTTCTTGCACTGCCAACACCCAGGCAGAGACACGCAATACAGTATACAACAGTCATTCATGCTGCCTAATGCAGCAATTGCTAAAAGAGGAATACTACAGAGTCAAGTCATGCCACAGATGTCATAGTCAAGTAAGATTGGTATGAAACCCCAAAGGCATTACAGAGTACCCAAGTTGAGCTTTTCTGGCCAGCTTCATTAATGGGTTGCTACTTTTAATTGGGAGAAACTTTTCTTCTTTACTCTTTGCCACACTTCAAGTATTTATTTTCTGATGCAGAAAAATAGGTGGTTAACAGAAGCAGAGTATGACAATTCATATGAGTGTGTGATCACACTGAAAATATCAGAACACTGCTAATATAGAGAGCTCAAGCTGAAATTTGACTTGTGTCTCAGAGCTGTGTCCACAGCAAAATTAGGGGGTTTAGCTACTCACTTCTATTGTTATAACCTGAAATCTGACCAGGTTAATATATAAACATGTTTTGTTTGGGTGCCTTCATTATACCATTCATTAATGTAAGCTTTGGAGTTGACTGAAGAGAACTGTTACACATGCTGGTTTTTTACTTCATGTATTCAAAACAGATGAATATTTGCCAGATTACTCAAGGAGAGAAATCTGCTTTCCATGAAAATTGAAATAAAACTTTGGCAGATGGCAAATCTAATGGTGAAATGAAGAAAAACAATTTGTTGCGGAGTGTGTAGATCTTCCGTTTTTATCCCATCCACAAAACCGAAGAAGGGCTGCTTTACTTGCTTAAGAATTTCCTGCATGTTTGGTATATCCAGGACTGGAAAACACATTTTGACAGTGATGAGGTAACACTTCTCAATAGTCTGGGCAATTTACAAAATCATTGTCTTTCCTTGACAGAAAATGGAAGGTCAAGTGGTATCATTCTTCTAGTATGTCAGTTTAAGTCCCTGGACAGTTTGCAGTAAATTTCCTCTTCCTTAGGTGCTTGAAGCATAAGACTATTTTCTTGAATATGTGGTGCTGGCTCATATGGGCCAATATAAGGCTTTATTTTAAAAGGAGAAATACTTTCAATTCCTCTCATAATTTTTACGTAGTCCCTCAGAGATTATGATGTCTGTGTTAATTTTTTATTATTTACTGTTTGTTCACTGTATATTTAAGGCACCCAAAATCTTTTTATTTTCTGAGAACCCAAAATAGCAGAGTCAAACATTCCGTTACTGTGACAAAGAGAACAAGGTCACCATCTTGGCTTTTATATTCAGGTTTCCAACATTTTCACAGCCTGTTTTTTCCAATGCCTTGACCTGCTTTGCACTTGTCCAAAGTAGGACTAAACATACTGGAGAAAGTAATTTTATAAAGGCATGTATATTTATTGAAAATGTGAAGCAAAACTGGGAACCTGTTTTGTGTCTCTTCCATATTAAAGGATAACATGTAAACAATTTCTAACTAGACATTATCAAAATAATTTATAAATTTTAATAAAAAATATTTTATATTTATCTTATGAAACCAATCCAAATGCCATGGATCAGAATAACCTTATAATTTACTTGCTCCACTTTAACAGTTTAACTGTGGTTGAAATTTATTTAATTCTACATAAATTCAAAATTACTACATTTAAAACTACTTATAAGGATTCTACCAATTTAACTAGATGAGTTTCTAAATTGATTTTGTTGGATTTGTACAACTCTTTAATGCTCAGATATTTATCTACATGCAGTAGAAATGTGAGGAAAATAGTATTGAGAAACATGTTTTATTCTGAGTTATAATCCAGTTATCTCTATATATTTCTTGTGAATTTCACCCCTGGCTCACACAAGGTGACAGAGCGGATATTTGTTCAGATTAGAGTAATACTTATGATCCTTTACAATTCTAAGAGAAGGATTCAACTCTGAAATAAATCAATGAGGTGATTTAAATGCAGGCAAATGGATTGGGCACTAGATATTTGAGAATATATAAAAATTAAACCACATGTGAAAGAAATTACAAGTGAAATTAGTCCACAGATACCTGAAATACAGAAGGTTGCCAAAAAGTTCCCCAAGTTTACTAAACACCATTTCAAAGACACATTGCTACTTGAGGGGAGAAAAAAAAAAAAAAAAAAAAAAAAGACCAGCTTTGCCTGCCAGTCTGGATTCAGTACACTGCTAGGGTTGTATTTGAAAACCCTTAGCATAAGTGAGAAGGGAAAGGTGATACAAAATCCCTCATGCTCTCAGGAAAGCTCTGAAGAATTTTCACATCCCTAGGTACAGCATGTTAATTTGCATTTAAGCAGTAGAAGATCCATCCTATCTTTCATACAGGTATGGACGAAGGAGCCTTGAAGTTTGTGGTTGTCATTAAGGTTTGGCTTGATTTACCAGAGACTGGCACTGTAATGCATTATATTATGACATTTGGATAAAAACATTATGCAAATACAAAAT
Source organism: Hafferia zeledoni (assembly GCA_035583235.1). Lineage (NCBI taxonomy): Eukaryota > Metazoa > Chordata > Aves > Passeriformes > Thamnophilidae > Hafferia > Hafferia zeledoni. Next base: position 15,336,270 of record JAWWEV010000043.1, read on the forward strand.
TTTGAGTCCTAAGAGAAGACTAATGATAAAAAATTACAGAATTAATGAGGTCTTTCAGAAATCAAAACTATGTTAGTATATTCTGAAACTTTATGGAAGATGCTTGAGAAATACATACTTCTATAATATGTTTGTCATATTGCATTGGTTAGTTCAATCATATTTCTGTATGGTTGAATTGCACCTTCCCTTATCTGAAATTGCTTGGGATTACTCAGCCTTTAGGAGACCTCTTTTTTTTTTTTTATTTCCATGTACATAAAATGAGGATGAACAAAAGAATGGCAGAGACCTATAATATTCACCTCATGCCCTTTCCCAGCTAACTGCTTCCTTTGAAACCATTCTCAGCACTGCTGGCTATGCCCTTTAAACAAACTGAGAAAGCAGGTAATGTCTATGCTTCTTCAAGAGCTACTGCTCTCCACACTGCTTTTATTCCAATAAAGATACAAGGTAAATACAAAACAAGAGGAAAACTGTCAGAAAGACAAAGTTTTGCTTACCACCTCAGTACCTGCAATTTTCAAAATATTTTTCTTACTTTACCTGGAAAAAATTACCCAGAAACAAAAGCTAAATAAAATGTTAGTAGGTCACAGAAGTTGTCAGAAGCAAGTCACTTCTCCTTTGAAATAGCTGCTGTCCACTGTTTGCTATTGAAGTCTGCAGTGCACATGGTTTGCATGTTTGAATGCCCTGCTGGCTCACAAGAGCAGAGCAGCAGGTTGAGCAGAAGGAGAGTGTGACTTACAAAAAGGCACAAGCCAAACAAAGCTGCTTTGTATAGTTTTAAGATTACAAGAACTGAAAATGTTTCTTTTAAATATACAGGTTAAGTTTCTCATAGTATAAAGCACACATTGTATTTTAGGAAAAGATTAAAAGCTTCACCATTTATAAACAAAACATTATGGTTATTGTTATTGTTGTTGCTTTTATGATTATCATCATCATCTATATAATTAAAATGATGATAAAGTGTTTATGAAATACATTAAGCATTATGTACAATATTGCTTACATTTGTTCTTTGAATAACGGATTGTGCTGGTTTAAGGTAAACCAGCAGGAGAAATGAATCCAACGCAAAAGAGATTATAAATCAGAGTTACAATTTAATAACAATATTGCAATAAATGCAATGGCACAAAGAGAAAATTGGTTTTAACCCACAAAAACCCAGAAGTGTGATCCAGCACCCTGGGGCACAAACACAAAGGGGTTTGTTAGCCCCTGTGCTTAACCCCACATGGTCCCACCAAGTCTGAACAAAAAGGAAGTAAAAAACCTGTTGGTGCAGCTGACAGTTGCAGTCTGGTGAACAGGGGTGGTCACAGTCTGGTTGGAAGTGGTGGCTCTTCCTGTCAATGTTCTAGTCCTCCTCTAGATCCGACAAGGGATTCCCCAAGGTCTTCAAACCCCAAGATTATGTACCTTCAGGTCCGGGTGGGAGCACCCAGTCCCTTCCCCAGGGCAGGGAGTCACACAATGGGTGATTAACTCTGTGAGTCATGAAGTATTTTGAAACTTGATGGCCTATTAGCAGACATGCCCCCTCAGGCTGGATGTGAAGGTGCTAACGACTCTCTGGAGGGGAGTTGTCACAGCTCTTATCTCACAGGTGTCTTTAACACCCAGCTCACACCCTGAGGAGTCAGGTGTGCCCTGGGCAGCTGCTGCAAATGGTCCATTGTTCTTGGGAAATGAATAGAGGGGATAGAATACATAGCTTTGGTCACCCCCAAACAGTGATAAACTGGTCTCACCTGCTGAACTAGGACATGGAACGAGCTATTTCCATATCTTCAATGACTTTCCATCTAGCCCCAAAATCAAACTCAGAAGAACCTCACACAGACATTACTAATTTATTAAAGCATTGATTGTTGTAGTTAAGTTTCAGAACAAAATGCTACATACAACAGAGCAAAACAAAATTATTTAAAAATGGACAAAAACACAGGACAAAAGCAGGATTTAATACCTCAGTGTCATAACATACAAGTTGTAATAACTGGAAAATGAGTCTTTAAGAAATTAGTTATTTGAATTTTAAGGAAAGCCCCAACATTTTAAGAGAGATGTGTATAATTAAGACTCTGATTTCACCTTAGCTCTGCTTTTTTTGTTATGATATCTCAGCATAACAGCATCACAAACATTACAGCACCTTCTCCTGTACTCTTATTTGATTTTTAAAGGCATGTATTATTCACGTATGGAATATACAGGCTATCTCATTTACTACTTTATTTCCCCAGCAAAGTTTTGTTTAGAAAAGCAGTACTGCAGGGATGCTTCCCAAATTAAGGTGTAGATACAAGCATCCTAAAATGTAGCTACTACTCTCCTAGCTGTCCACTAATAAAACTTTTCAACATATAGGGCCCATTTATTTCACATCATTAAAAGCAACAGAACATTTTTATATGCATACTGCTTAGAGAGTAATCTATATGCATGGAATTCCTCAAGGTCAGTTGATTGCATTAATTTTCTGTAACAACACAAATGTAAGTACTTTAGAATTAGCCATGCTCTTGTTTTTAAATGTATTTTTTATGGTTACAGACATTAAATATAATGAATGTCAACTGTTAGCTTTATTTTAACCCAGTTTCTAGGGATGTTATTTATGAAAAGAATCACAATAAATTAAAGTGTGAAAAAGTCAGTAGTTTTTTTATTCATGTGTAATATTACTCAGGAAAACAATAGTCAGACAGAACAGGGGTTCTGTTTTGAACCTTCAGTTTTCATTTTGTTTAAATTTGTGAACTTAGCACTTACTTGCAAATATTTAAAAGGTTTTTACTGTCCTCAAAGTGTGAATGGGCAATTTTTAGGAAGTCTGTTCTTCTATAGAATCTGAACACTGAGCCTTTTGTTTAGTAGTAAAACAGCACAATACCACCACTTTTCAGTACAAATCAAAATGTCAAAGAATTGTGCAATATAGAGTGTTTTCAACTCAGTAAATGAAATTATATGTCTTCACCTAGTCTTTGTCCTGTTTATGCTTTTTGCTTGTTCATTAATCTTTATAACCATACATTATCTACAAGTTAAGTGACATGGTTTTCTCTTGAAGCCCCATGTTCTCACTCCAGGCATGTTGTTATCTATACATTATTTTAGGATATATGGTCACAGGCTAAGGAATGCACAGGGAATAACTGTTTAATGTCAGTTCATTTGTATTCTCCTGCTGAAGCATAAGTTTTCAGACAAAAGAAAAAATTAGTTTATGGAACTTGACTTTGAACTCTTCCATATCCTTGAAACCAGAATACACAAGATTCATGTGTGTGTGTGAATATGTGTACTCCTGTGATATCATGGGAAGATTTTAAGCGAGTAAAACCAATATGTGAGTCTTGAGAAAAATATGTATTTATTTTCATACTACTCTAATTTCTGTTACTTTGTCTTTTTCATCATAGTTTTCTGGCCCATAGAGCACAACATCATCCTTAACAGACCTTTCAGTTTCTCGAGAACAGCATGTGCCCATTTAAAATCAATCAGGTCTCTGTCTTACCATGCTCCCTTCCCCTCTTCTACAGCTTCTCATGGGCAAATGTCTAGCTAAATTATGGCATCAGCTGGCAGGGAATGAGGAACAAGTTTCTTTAATGATGAAACTAAGACAGCAGTTTAAGACAGACCAAGAAGTTCCCTCTGTGGGTTTGAAGCTTAAGAACACCAGCAATGCATGGAGATCCACAGACACATTAGCTGAGGGGGAATGACCTTTTGGCAGCATTCTCGAAGGAAGTTCTCTAACAACAAGGACTCTTTTATTAGTGATACATCACTGTCAGAGGATGAAAGTGTTCAAGATGACATTCCTGTAAGTGTCCTTATGTTCACAAAAAGCAGCATTAGTCATTGCTATTTTCAATGACTGTTCCTCCTTACAGGTGTTCTCCTTGTACTATGGCTACTGAATGTATTCTTCTTGCAGTGTTCACAGAAGAAATACTTGAAAGTACTACAGTGGGCAGGCAGTCTAGATAGCCAAACAAGCAGGGAATAGCTTACTCAGAGATGCAAAGAGGAAGCTATGTAGGAAGGAGCAGAATGACAGTAGTGAGGCTGAACGAAGTCAAAGACTGCAGGTTTTTTGCAAAAAAGTCAAAAGAAACAGAATATTTATCCGAGATCTTAGGCATTTGCTTCACATCTGCATTTAGATCTGCATTTCCCATACATGGTTAAGTAGTGTAACCATTAGCTGTCATCAAGTGGATTTTACTCACACCTTGAAGATTCCACCTTTACCCTGAAGACCTAGATTGGCATTGAAAATGTGATGCATAACTCACTACTTGAACCCTAATTTTTCAATGGCCTGTGTCTGTGTGTTGTACTAATATCCGACATCCTTAAAAATACTAATGCATGATTCCAATTCAGTTGAAACATGTAAAGGTGTAATTCCTGACATTCACTTCTATTAAGCAGGGATAGACTTGTCAGAGGACTACACAGGCGTCTTGGTTGTACTGCCACATATATATATATATATATTCTCCCACATAATACAAGTATCTTGCAGTCTTACGGTTGGTGATTGCCCAGTCCTCTAATTTTATCAAGGTCTCTGCAGGGCCTCTCCACTTTTGAGGGAGTCAACAGCTCCTCACAAATTTGTATCATCTGCAAGCTTGCTTAGTATCCCTTCCAGTCATTAATGAAGATGCTGAAGAAGCAGCCATAAGAGTTTCAGTCTGTTACTCCCTGTAGACTGGTGTTTCAGGTGCTGTATTAGTAATAAATAACAAGACCCTGAAACCTGTTGGACCAGAAAGTAGAATTTAAAAATGCTATGTGCCCTTTCTCAATGTGTTGTGACCACCGGACTATGTGTAATCAACAGAAATGCACTGAAACCCCACAGTTAGCTACTTTGGTGCAAACAGAGTTAAAGTTCTAAGGAATAAAATGGTCTTTTACCTCTACAATACATTCACCTGCAAGGCAGAATATGAGTCCAATGGGAACACGATCATCTTCTCTCTAGTATTACATCTCACCTTTTGTAATTTATCTTTGACCTAAGTTTCACCAATCAGCAATTAAATGCTTACATTTTCAAAGATGTTTCTTTTTGATTTTTTTTTAATGCCTGCTAAAAGAATTTGACTTCCATTCCATGTCTGTTTTATTTCTTTTCAGTTAAACACTGAAAAAAAAATAAAAAAAATCCACGACCAGTTTGCCTTAATTTCTGAATGATAATTTGAGTTAAATCAGCAAAATGTCACAGAGATAGTGGATATGATACAGTTTAAAATCTGCATGGAAATCATCCCATTTCAGCAAAATCAACTTTTTCTATAAAAATGTTAATCCTGTTTAGGGTAGTAACTTTAACCATCTTTAAACTCAGTTTAGGTATGGATTGCTGTTATTTTTGTGTTATGAGACTACTTGATGTGTCAGATTTCACATTTGCTTTATTTTTTAGCTGTCATTTCACAGATGAAAAGTAGTAGTTTGATTGTCCGTAGTTGTTAATGATATGTTTTGTTAACCAAAATGGACAGAGGATATCCTTCAACAGGTGAGAAATGTTATTGACAACTCCGTCATAGCCAAGTCATCAACAAGGGACTATTTCTCAGAAAATTATGCACATGCCTTAAAGACAGACAACAGATCAGACAGTTCCAGGGGTCAAAATTGCTGGGACTGGGAGCAGGTCACCATGGCCAAGGGTGTCTGAGGAAGAAAGCTAACCAGTCTGCCAAGGGTATTGCTAATTATTGAGGAACTAACATCCTACATTACTGTTTCTCTCTGCCCTCAGGAAAAGTCTGCATCAGGGGTGTGTCAGATATAAATGGCTGTTAAGATCTGCCTGCAGAGGGATTTACCATGTGGAAGTCAATCTGAAGCAGGTGATTTTGAAATGAGGTGAATTTTTATTTCCCTTTTGAGAAGGCCATCTGGCAGACTGATATCTGAAGAGATACCCTGTTTTCACTAACTCAGCATGAATGGTGGATTATTACACAGGACAGTTCACACCAAAGATATGATTTTCCTCTTCTGGTAACTTAAGCTATGATATTAAAAAAAAAAAGAAAAGAAAAAAGAAAAAAGAAAAAAAAAAATCAGTACTTGAGTTATAGAAACCTGCAATGCACAAGTGGAAAATAAATCAATAAAATATCTTTCCTAACAAAATATACAGTTTATTACAACTCCAGATACTATATTGCTTTTCCCTGAATAGAAGGTGGTTCTCTCCGCCTTGTATCAGCATATTTCTATCTTGCAATAAATTGTGTCTATAAATTATTTATACTTGTCTTGTCAAAAGAGAAATGTACATTGGAAGCAAGCTATATATATATGTGCATATAGAGGGAATATACATATGCTTGTACTACTAAAGTAAAAGAGGGGTAGCAGATGACAAAATGGATATGTAAAGTAAGTTTTCTGCATAGCTAGTCAAAGAAAAATAGAATAACAGAAACAATAAAAATATATTTTAAATCAGAAGTTAACTATCATTTTATAATGACAGTTTTCAATGTAAATATAATTATGAAATTCTCTTAAGTCTGTTGACTCTTAGAAACAGGTTAATGATTTCTTTTTTCAGAAAACTCTCATGAGGTATTATTAAAATGAGGCTTCTTGTAGAGAGCCTACATTAAAGACAAATATATATAATAGTTCACTTCTCATAGAGGAATTACATAAAATTGCTTGATTATTTCCAGTCAGCAGAAAATTCAGGGATAAAATAATACATGTTGGGCAGACTTTTTAGATAAAACTCAAAAAGTTACAGAAAGAGCAAATAAAATATTGTATATGAAGCAATATAAATACTATCTCCATGTCTAGGCAAGCAACATATCAAAGAGTACTGTTGTTGACTTGCCTCTGAGCTATATTCATGCGAAATACAACACTGTGGCATGCTGACCAATATTTCTATGCACAATCAGCCATATTCCACAAGAAATACACAGTATTTGATGGAAAATCAGATATGCTCTTCTTCATAGTGAATGAATTTTCACTTATGTCCACTGACTGTTTTATTGAAGCAGTCTGAAATAAAAAGGTTGCAAATACATAAAACTTTGCTCTTCAAACGTGTCTGACTACAGGCTTTCTTTTCTCTTATGCTCTGTTTTCTAGAAACCAATGAACAATTAAGAGGCATGCTTTTTTAGCTAAGTAAAAAAATATTAACATTAGAAGCTGGACCTATGGGTTTGGATATATAACTAATTTCTCAGAGAGTGACTACTACTAATATATATTGTCCTTTGCATAATGAAAATCAAATGGCGATTTTACTTGAATAACAGAAAGTGTTAACTGCGTAGTGGAACATATGAACAATTTATTGATACTTCCTTTTCCTCTTACATTGTCATAATTGCTGAAAACACAGGACATAAATGCACATTTTCCAGATTTCTATCAGCAAGTAACATCCTGATTCGAGGACTGGTTTAATGGGAACAGGTCATATAATCTACTGGAACATACAGACACACACAAATAATGTATATTTTCTTTTTATTGGTATTGAAACAGTTGTTTCAGCACTGATGCTGTTTACTATTTTTGTAACTATTATGTTTGTGCAATTTGGAGCTCATCTACTAATTGAGGATAATTTGTTGCACAGCAAGAAAAATTTATGACTGATTTGTATTATAAACAGTGTTATAAACATAAATGCAGTGAATAGATCAAAGAAACGACTTGTTTTTCAAGAATGAGAGAAAAAAGTCTTGAAATCAGAAAAAAAACAAAACAAAACAGATTTACCACATGAATTTAAATGCTAATAATTATGAAGGACTATCATACTGATTACTGGAGAATCAGTACAGTAAAAGTGTAGAAAGTCATCATCTATCCTAAAAGACGCCTTTGTGAAGTTTCCATTTTGATCTAGAGTAACAGGCTGAATTTCAATGACAACAATTTAGATTATTCCAGTATCATTCTCAGTGAAACTATAATGTCTCATAAACTGACTTTGAAGATAGCCATTTCTTTATTCTTAGTATTGTGCTTGCAGTAGAAAAGGAAGAGTGAAAAAGATTGCAAATGATATTACAGATATGATAGACTTCAATTTCTCTTTAATATTTTTTAAATAATGAAAGGCCTGCTACTTGGAGCTACTGTGCTGCCTTGGTCTAGCAGAATCTGCAGAACAACTGAAATAACAGCTTTTATTTAAAATAAAATGTTTAGGACGTAAAACTCATATTAGGCTTTCAAAGACCTTTTAGGCTATGATTCTGCAAATTAACTTGTTTGGGTTTTGGTTTGTTGTTTTTTGTTTTTGTTTTTTTGTTGTTGTTGTTGTTGTTTTTCTTTATACATATATACTCTCTGGTTTTGATAAAGCAGATGTACATTTGTACTGATCCTGTCAACAAAATATTTATCAAACTATTTCATGGAACATCATTTTTCTATTACTAAACCAATTTTTAACTGGTCAAACAAGACTTAGCATTCATTTTTGACAAATGCGATAAAATGATAAGCCTTGTTACCTTTATTTATTCAATTTTTTATTATTATTATTTGCTTTCTATTGTTTATAATTCCTCTGAACTAGCAAGTTATGGGAATGCAATTTCATAAGAATTTGACCAAAGCTTTCCAAGAAATAAGCAGACAATTTGGATTTCTAATCTTACATCTATTTTAAATGTCCCATTATTTTCCAGGTTTGTGTAACAACAGGCTCAAAGTAAGCAAAAAGATTTAGAAGTTGCATAATTAACATGTTAGTTACATTTTAACTTTTATGAGTGACCTTTCTTAAGAATTTTCATCCTTTCGATATCTCCAGAGGGTTCACCAGTGTTACTTGAACAAGATGACAATGGATGCTTTATTTGAAATAGTGTTTCCAAACTACAGTTTGCAGTTATTTGACTTTACTGGGGACAGGATTTTACCTCTGCATTTTTTGTTTTTTTGGTCTCAGAGGTTAGGAAACCTCCTTCAGTGGTAAGACAAACCTGTTTGCATAGAGATTCAATAGGTCTGACCTTTGAACTACAGGAAAGATAGGTGCAGCATAAAGATTGATACTTATTTCTCCAGTGAGTGAGCTGGAAATTTCCCCATTTTTAGATAAACAAAAAGTTCACCATTTTTGGATATTTCTTATTATTAAGGCTAAATTTATTTGTGGAAGAAAACACTACACCTAACACATGCCAAAGGAAATCTGAACTGAACCTGTAAGAAAAAAGGCAAGATCCTCTTCCTACTCTTATATATAGAAAACCCCTAGAACAAAAATTTGTGACATGTAATTCAAAAGGTGTTACTGCAACTTCAGAACTTGGTTTGACTCTGTAGCTTTCCCATGCATATTCATATAATTAGGAAACAAAGGAAGGATGGACAACTTAAGATTCATGATGTGAAATGCAACCTCAATGCACTGACAACAAGCAATTAAAACCCCTGCAACCTTCAATTTGCTCATGATCATATGCATCTCCAGAGACCAACAGAAGTTAAAGTCTACACAGTGAATGTGTTCTGACTGCAGATCACATACTTTACAATATTTTGCTACTACCTTTGTAATAAAGTTTTAACCACCTTTCCTTTTAAGTGGCACGAAGAGACTGTGCAATGCTTTGATCACTGAATATGCCCAGCTGACTTGAAAAGAATGTTACCACTGTAGGAATCATCCCTGATTTCTGAGTTCTTGGTCCTCAGTGACTTATTTGTGATTATCATGTAGATCTAGTATGAGTACAAGAATAATTTTCAAAGTATCATATAATAAAACATACCAGTGAGTATGGTTTCATAATAATAAGGGAATTCTTTTCTCCTAATTTGTCCCAAATATTTTGTGCCATTGCACTGTGTATCCATGCCCAGTTGCTCTGGCCATAGGGGCTGGAGGAGGATTTTGCGCAGAGGGGCTTTGGGCTGGACACAGCCTGCTCCAGCTGAGCTCCAACCAACTCACTGCAAGGCACAGCTGAGCCTGTCAGTCAGAATGGAAGTGCTTTGGGGAAACAGTTAAGGAAAGGCAAAATACCCTTTCCAAACAGTTACAGACCATAACCCCTCTTTCCTTACAGTCTTGCCCAGCTCAGGGACAGAGAGGAGGTAGTGAAAGTTGAGCCTGGGACAGTGCGTGTGTGGACGTGTTTTAGTCCTTTTTTAGAAAGCCTAGTTGGGGTCTGGCAGCCCATCAAAGTCAACCCACCACAATTATCCTCTGCTTTCTTTTAAGAGATAAAGGTTATTTCTAAATATTATCCTTCATTTTTGACATTTCTCTGTGTGAGATAATCGCAAAACATTGAAAAGGAATTTGACTGGATACAGGTAACATCAGTCATCTATGGCCAGTTTTATGTGTTCCATGAAAAGTGAGCTGTTGTGAGTTTTTAATTATTTATTCTTGAAAAAGAACAGAGTTAAACCTCTCACCTCCCTCCTCTATTCTAATCATAAATCAGGAATAGACTATTTATCTTTTTGTTGGCAAACTGACTTGAATAAGATGGAAAAATTTCCTGTTGTAGATCACAGCGCTTTCTCTGCAGCAATGTGATCTTTCTGTGGAAGGAAATAGAAAAAGTAAGACAGCTACTGGCCCAAAACATGCTCCTTTTGATGCACTTTCTTACCCTTGTAATCTATCTGACCACTGCAAGGTGAAAGCATTTGGGCTGACAAAAAACCCAAACAAACAAACAACCAAACAAACCAACCAAACAAACAAAACCCCGAAACAAACAAACAAAAAAAAAACAAATTAAAGGATTTCGGCTGACCAAATTAAAAAAAAAAAAAAAAAAGAAAAAAAAAGAAAAAGAAAAATAGCACACACCCACACAAAAAAACAACAAACAAAAAACCATGAGCATTGGAGTTGTTTATGTGGCTCTTTTTTGTTTCTAGGTACATCTTTTTGCACTCTCATTTCTTTTTCACATAAAGGGAAACTCTCTCTTTCTTCCCTAGCATGTCCTCCTGTCACGTGAAAGGGAGGAGGGAGACAGAAATACAAGGATTTCTAGTCTTAACTGTATTAATCACAAGTTATTAGC
>JAWWEV010000043.1:15366723-15402763 GCA_035583235.1 Hafferia zeledoni
AGAAAGAAAGAAAGAAAGAAAGAAAGAAAGAAAGAAAGAAAGAAAGAAAGAAAGAAAGAAAGAAAGAAAAAGAAAAATAAACAAACAAATAAATAAAAGATAAAAATGTTTAAAATGCTTTAAAACTGTCAGACCCTACTTCTGTTACTTTTGTACTAAAGGCTGAGCTTTCAATGGCTGAAGATCCTAAATTACTTGTAAGATGCATTGATCATTGGGCTCAGCCATTTGCAAATTGAGGGAGAGTCAAGTGGTCCTATGGAAAGTGCTCTGAAGCAGGGAGATTAGTATTTGCATGAGGCAACATTAGCTGTGCAGTTGGAAGACCAGTATTATAAATGTGATCTTTTAGGTATTTATCAATGGAAAAAAACCTGACACCTCTGGAAAATGTTGCAACATACCTAATATCTGAAAACTGAAGTATTTTACTTCCAAGAGGAAATGCAAAAAGGGAAGAAGCTTTAGAATGAGACTGCATAATAAATAATACAATAGTTCAATACAAATAAAAAAATAACAGTTAAAATATTAAAAGTATTATGATTTAAAATCTAGAAAATAATTAAAACAGTAAAATAAAATACAGTAATGAAATAATAAATAGTTGTTATTGTGGAATCATTTTGTTTTCTAACGTGTTCTTTGTGACAGCACATAGTGAACAAACCTGTCTTACTTTAGAGTAACTTCAAAATTAATGGTTTTGGAGGCTACATTCAATATTAGGAAAATAACTCCTCCAAATTCAAATTTTTTTCATCATGTGTCTTAGCATTTATCAAAATAGTCTCCTAAAAATGAAAAAAGTGAAGTCTGTATTAATATAGTAATTATATAAATTAATAATTTATTAGATTATTGTGATTGAACACTTATTTGTGAAGTTGGCATGACACTTCATATAATAGTATTGCTATACGCTGTTCTTTTAACACAGAGGTGTTTCCGTGGCTGTAATTTCACTGTCACGTCTGGTTTATTTGACTTTAGGTTTCAATGGAAATGCTTTTTACTATATCTCCTGCCTTTTTATAGATTTTTTTAAGAGTTGAAGCAGGGTATAAATCCATGTTGATTCCACAACTTTATCTACACTGCTTCACAGCATGTATGTGAAACACAAGGACCCAGACATGATATTCTTGAATTTCAGAATCTGATGCATTTTCTTTGCAGAGAATTCCTTCTGGATTCTGTTTAGATTAAAACCTATTATTTCTTTCTCCCAAGTGTTTAAAGAATTAATAAGCTGATCAGGATAGTAGTTCACAACATTGCTCTAAAAGTTTATTAACTATCAGTGAATAATTTCAGAATTGCTGATGTCCAGTTAGCTTAGACAGATGGAGCCTTCCTCTGCCCAGACAGTAAAGAAAATGTGTCAACGAATATTTGAAATTCCTTATCAGCTATTAAAAAAACTCCCATCTTTTTGGAAACAATAGTTCTCACTACTGATAGCGACATTTTAAAAATCTCAAAATTATGATCCATACAAGCTTGTATTTGTAAAAACTATGACTTATGCAAACTTAAACAAGAGAACATGTGAATCCCACTGTCACTTGATCAAGGTTAGATAGGAAGAGAACAAATCACTCTGAAAATGTGGTAAGCCTGAAATTAATCCCTCTAAAAATGATGTAACATTTAGCACTTAACAATTAGAATCTCAGTACAGAATACAGACTGTTCTGACAGTCAAGAATAAATTTTGATGGTCAATAGAAGTAAATATGAACAAGAAATATGCATCAAAAAGAGATTTTTTTTCTACAAAAATCTAATATTTGGAAAATTTAGGAAGTAGTTCCCAGAACAGCACGAGGAACTAAAGGTAAATAGAAATTTCAGGTATCATAACTCTCAGGAATCATCTATTTCATTCAATATCCAGAAGAAAGAAAAGATTTATATGCTTGACTTTAAGAACATTTGAAGAAGCTATCCTTCTTCTTAAAAAGTTTGACTTAGAAAGCGAACTTCTGTTCCCTGGTTCTGACTAGAAGGAAGAAAGAAATATATATTGGTTAACTGTCTGCCACTGTACTGTATTCTCTTGTGTTGTATTTACAAAGAAGCAAGAATTGTGTTGGTGCAGAAGAGATCAATAAGAAGTCTGTTATCAATCTACTAGCAAACTTTGAAGTTAGAAAAAAGGAGAACTGTATTGCTTTCAAACATCCTTGACAGTTTAACAAAGATGTAGAAAAGAGAGAAAGAGATGGGGAGGAACTGTAATGACTGCCCTTGGTAGCAAAGAAAAGAATGACTCAGGTGCTGAAGAGTTACACAAACCATAGTTTCATCCTTCAGAGGCTGAAAAGTTCAAGGGTATTAGCTATTTTCTACTACTGACAATGAAGAAAAGAACAAAGCAAGAAACACACTGTCCAAATGGGCTCTCTGTGTTTATTAACCTAGCAGCTTTACTTTCATCTAAGAAAATATGAAATAATGGAGCAAAGATACATGAAACATGCAATCTTTAGCTTTGAAAAAGAGCTTTGTTAAGCCTTTAAATCAAAATCTCTTGAGCTTTTTAATGTGCAAGCCACAGAGATAGCAATGTGATAAAAAGTGGAAACACACATACATGTTTCCTCATGTACAATTCTCTCAAGGAGCATTAAACAGTTCCCTCCAAGAACTTAATTTTGCAAGAAGCAGAGCTGTCTTCATGGGCAGGAGTTAATCCATTTTAACCCTTTAAAGAAAGAAGAAATCTAGTAAGTAGCTGATTAAAATAAGGAAGGAGCTAAACAGTTCATAAGCAGCTCCAAAGCATTTTATTATATTATTTATTGTATTATTCAACCTACACAGTGCCTCATTAGGGGATTATTAGATGTTCTGGGGTTGCATATGTGCTCTACAGTCTCTTTGTTGCAAACACTTCTGACCATGACACAATACTTAGATTAGCAGCATTGCAGTTCTTTTACTGAGGGAAATACTTTCCCCCCCATAATCTTCAGAGTTCCTGCATATTTTTTAATCAAGTATACAGCTTATGTCTCTTATGGTCTCCTATGGCTCAATATGAACATGTCTGAAGAAGCAGAAAACTCAGCATCTGTAGCAGTTTCCTTACTTTGAAGAAACATGCAGTATGTTCTCTGCATTTCATTATGAATATGAATTGTTAATCTAACTCCACACACATGCAAAATATTAGACTTTGAAAAACGATGTTGTTTTTCTAGTCTTCATGTTTGCAAACAGAAGGATAAATATGTGTGTCTGTGTGAGGTTGAGCCTTTTAGGTTTTTAGCACCATTTGGGGGAGCTGTGTCTCTGTGGTTCTTGCCCGTTAGCAACGAAGCTCCATTTTGGCCACTGGTGTCAGTGATAAAGAATCAGCAGTACAGACGAGGTGAAAAGAGTTAGTGTGACTGAACAGATGAAATTGGAAACAATAAGGCCTAACCTTGAGGATATATATCAAATGATTTGGGGGTGAGGGGAATAGATAAATGGCCAATTTCAACAGAGGAAGAAGTCCTGAGTAACATTCAGAAGAAGGAAAGAGTCAAAGAGTTGGAGTTGCAGCTTGACTGCTGTTGCTCAAGGAGCTGTCCTGAAGGAGAGGAGGAGAAACATTATCAGGAGGAGATTAATGGACATGAGTCTAGAGGAAAAAGGCAGCCCTAAAGAGACATGTGTTTGCATGGGTGTGGTGGAGATAAACTGCGGAGCTGAGGGAGAAAAATATAGATTTGGTGTGATGGATATGTAAATAAGGTACCCACTTTACACTTTTTTCTTTTCTTTTCTTTTTCTTTTTCTCTCTAGGTCTGCATTTATATCAGGAAAGCACTGCAAGCTTTAGGCTGAGAAGAAAACAACTGCCTTATCCTTTTGTTAGCCAAATGATTGAGGCAAAAAAAATGGAACTCATAGCCAAAAGAAAACCACTATAAGCAAAACAAAACAAAACAAAGCAAAACAAAACAGAACAAAACAAGTCTTTTACCAAAAAAACCCCCAACAAACAGAAGAATTAAAACAAATGAGACTGAAGCTGCAAGTGAAATCTTGTAAGGATAAATACAATTTAACTGGACAACCAGTAATAAGTTCTACAGCTCTATAAAAAGAAACTGAATATGCAAGAACTGAATCTTGAAATTAAAGGAAGAAACAGAAGTTAATTTTCCTGTAAAATTGACTAACATCTCTTCTCTCCTACTTTCTCTCCCAACTTCTACAAAACCAATGGATCAGTACTCCTTTTTTCCCCTGTTATTTTCTGTCTCTTGCTAAGACCTTCAAAGTTCCTGTTGTAGATACAGAGTGAGAATGCAGGCAATTAATTTAATACCAAATTATTTTAAAAGGCACAGAGAATATGTCTTTCTCCCCCTCACTGCACCTCCGTGAAAGCAAAAGTTGTTTTACTTGCTACCAGAGATCATATGAAGAAAAGTCATGACCTGTATTTTTTACTGATAAATGAAATAAAAAAGCCCAAACAGCAAAACCTTTTTTATTTTTCCCTCACATGAGCTTAGAATCCAAGTTCCCTGATTGTTTTGTGCCACAGTGAATTCCATAATAAATGGAATATTAGGTACTGAAATAAAGTGCATGATTTGATATACTTGCACAACTATCTTTTCTCCTTACAAATTCTCACCCTACATTGTGAACTAGTCTGCCCACAACCTGTAGCACCACTTACACTAAAAGTAAACCTTTTTTGAAATGCATTTTACTTCACTTATAACTGCATTTTGCTACCCAAATTTTGCATTCAGGACGCCAAATGTACAGTTGCCTTTAATGTAAGCTTATTTTTAAAATCAAATATGTACTATTTAATTTTATATTCAACTGCCTCTATCTGCCTTTAGTTTACCTCTTGACAATTAAGTTATTTTATCACAGTAATAGTTTGGTTGCAGAAACTCAAATTAACTAGGTGAGAAAATTGGCCAAAGTTTAGTTTTATTTACTTTTCTTTTTAGGCATGGTTTGAGCTTCTATAATTCCCTAAGTCTTTATTTCCTTAAAGCCACTATCACAGGAAGTTAATCCACAAGCTGCAACAGCTTCTTAGGATATATTTTAAAACACAAAGCTAGATAATGGTTCTTACTGTTGTTCATTCTTGTTCCTCTGCCAACATAATGCAATGGCTCAGCAAGGTGACTTGAGGAACAACTGCTTGCTCCATCCCCAGAATACTTAGGTGCAGTGTTCCAAGGCACTTTTCCAAGAATTAAATGGAAAAACTGTATTCCGATGCTGAATGATAGTTGAGTGAATATTGTTGTCAACAGTATTTCCAGAAGTATGGAAAAAATTGTAGAGCCTTCCATGTTTCAGTTTGCATTGAATCTTGAAAAAAAGAAAATTGTAAACTGAGTCTAAAAGAAAGAAACAAGTGAGAACCACAGGCTGCAATCTTCAGTGGTCTAAAAGAAGTGGAAGTCTAGAAAGAAGAAAAAATGCAAAAATTTCATCTCTGCAATCCATAGTCAGGCAGAAATCAGTTCAAAAATTGAATGACCAAGAAATATAGGACTGGACTGTGAATCTTCATGTTTTCTCTCATGTGCCAGTTAAATTATTCATGATGACTCATCTCCTGCTAATCCCCTTTTTATTCCCTTCCCATTGTCTAAACAAGTGATACTGGATGGCTATTAATTCAGCCAGTTATCAATTTTGGTGAAGAATTACCATCACAAATCTGAGAGGGATGTCACCACTTTTTTCAATCCCTCAAGTTAAATTAAAGATTCATTTGCTTTCCATTTGCTTTCCATTTTTATCTCCTCATAGCAGACTGCACCATAGAATTAGTATAGACTTAAAAAAAATCCTGGAATTTTCACGGAATCATGAATATGCTGAGTTGGAAGGGACCCACAAGGGTCATCAAATACAACCCTTAGCCCTGTACAGAACCATCCCCAGGCGTCACCATGTGCCTGTGAGTATCATGCAAATGCTTCTTGAACTCTGGCAGGCTTGCTGCTGTGATTCCTTCTCTGGAAAGCCTGTTTTGTGGCAGAATGAGAGAACCAACTTAGTTCTTCCTATTGTTGAGAGAACATCACAATTCAAAAGAAAATGTTTTTCATGAAAGGAGAATTTTTGATCAAACTAATACAATACAGGCTTTCATAGAGTCCAGGCAGTTTATTTTTTAGCAACTTGTTGCAGTAGTCTGCACTCTTCAGTAAATATAAATAGGCCAAGAAGTTCAACTGCAGAATGAGTTTTTTAGGAAATGAGAGTAATCGAAATTGAAACCTGAAGTACCCAAACTTCAGCAAAGCTTTTTCACCATATAGAGGTATTTCAACAATTGTTAACACTCATCTTTCTCACTACTTTTCACCAGAACTGCCTCACTTAGCAACATACCTTTTGGCAATCAAGGAAATAAATTGATTAGAAAATTCTGTCAAGCACACCAGATATTTTGCTAGGATTACTTAATTTACTTTTCTCATGACAGCTGCTATCAGTGAATGAACACAAGGATACAAATATAATTTCAACACCAAAAATTTTACCTATTTCCTACTCTGTCTGTGACTGAAGGTCAAAGAGTCCTCTGGCTGGAGGAATGTAGGGAGCAAGTCCCAGAAAGAGTCTGAGGTGCCAATGCTCTCATTCTTGCTGCTGAAACAAGCCTCTGGAGCCAATTCTGCAGAATGGGACACGGGACAAAAAGATCACTACAACATAGCAGCATTTTCTTGTAGGTAAGCATCAATGAATGCAGTAGAAGCATGCAGTCTCCTCCTGCATCCTTGTCAATATTTTTTCAATTAATCGCTAAAGTGATTACACAAAATACTGCCTATGGAATGAATAAACTACGATAGACACAGGAGTCTAAACAATGACACAGGGGTCTAAACCATGACACAGGGGTCTCACTTGAGGTCTTCACATCTGATAGGTGCTGTTTCCCTCTTCTCTATGTGTAGAACCAGAGTTGGCAGTAGAAATTCAGAAAGGGTTCATAACTGTCAGAAACTGGAAGATCTGGTTTCTCATTTCTTAAGTGAGTTCTCTAACCACTCAAAGTAATGAAGAACTCTCTCCCATACACTCATTATAAAATGAAAATTTTCAAATGCTTTTGCTTTCAGATCCACTCCTGTCATCTGAAATGTGTGTGCTAATATGACTTGCTTCTAAATCCTGGTGGATCTCAAGTTTAGATAGGTTTTCAGCTGAACAGGAAAAAGCTTTGCAAATGCTGGGCAATTCAGATCAAAAGACTATGGCACAAAGCAGAGAATGAAGTAACCACTGAAATCCAACTGGGACTTGGCTGCCCAAACTCATCATGAATACTGTGCAACAGAATCTCCATCTTTTTTTAGTGCCTGTCTACAGTCTCATCACATTTCCTATTGGATTGCCTGATAACATTATTTTCATATACTAGATAGTGGGTCTTTTTAGGAATATGGAATTAAAAAAAATAACAAATGGCTGTTTCATACTTTTTAATTTTTTTTAACAACATTGATTTAATTTTTTGTTTGTTGTGTTTTGAAATATTGTGCTGTACATCTATATTAATTTGGAAAGCTTTTTTCTTGGCAACAGGTCTGGAAAATAGAGTAAGCCATATCTCAGCAGCCTATTTTAATTGGAGTGCAAAATTATTTTTATAAGTCTATCTTACTGCTTTTATAACTCTGGCAGTAAAAAGAAATTATTATAATGCCCTTGTTGCATACCAACAGCCCTTGTCAATACTACTTGCAAGGACACAACAAAAACATAAAGATAAAAGATGAAGCATCTTTTACATATAAAAAAGGCATCTGTCTAGTTTCTGAGTCTACTAGTATAGATTACTTATTCAGTTGCTTTTATTTGTAGCTCATTGAGGAATAATTCCACAAGTGATCTCAAGTAATTTCTCCCTTTATATGAAATTAACAACAGCCAGCCCCACACTGTAATTGTGAAGATTTATCTGAGAAAGCTAGAATGACTGAAAAGAACAAAACTCTGTGGTGGAATCTGCTGTAACAAATACTGGGGCACTTACAGTTTATATACAGTTCAAAATACTTCCAGATTAAAAGAATTCATACTTCCATCACCTTGTCACATCACCTTTTTTTGCAAACTATGGGCTCCATATGACCATATCTCCAAACTCACATATTTACCACCAAGCTTTCCCATTTTATGAGTCAGACTCCTTGTGTTATCCACAGACCATCCACATATTTTTACCCTGACACACTTGATGATGTTTAGTTGCATTTCCTTAACATACTAGTGAAAGACCATATGCTCCCAAATGGTTTGTGATTTTTCATTGCATGAAATGTTTTTATTTAAAGTATTAAACAGAAGAGAATTCTAAATTAGGCCTGGAAAACTGGCAAACCTGTGGACTTGATCATCACTGTCATTGATGCACTTCCAAAGAAATGTTAGGCAGATTTTTCCTGGCTGTGTTAAAGCTTTGACTCCACGGTTAGCTGCATGCAGTGATGCAAAGAACTTAATATCTTGCTGACTAAGTGATGGGTAGAAAAGAGAGACAAGCAAAAAGTGGTTGAAATCTAGGCTTTTCACCTTCTGCTGTGTTGAAAAACAAACTTCTATTAAATACTATTAAAGTGCAGTAGTAAATGTCATTCTTTGAAGAGCTATGATGCAGAATGACTTTTTCCTGAAGATAATCCTTATTTTATGTAGCAACATATTTATTCACATGAATGGAATTAAGTAAAATACTGTTCTAGGTTTACAATAGTGAAATTGAAAGGTATCTTCCATCATAATTGCATTTCTATCAACACAGAAATGTTTCCAAGACATTGCTGGAAAAGATTTTGGTAGTGCAAAATGACTACTGGTGGAAAGCATGAGCAAGAGCTCCTACACTGATTTCAATTTATAAATTACCCATTTTTTAATCACACATTTAAAACTTAAAATGCAGCAGAGACCTGATGAGATAGGAACATCTAAAAATGGATCTTGAATTGCTGATCATTTTCATAATTTCCTTTTCATACTAATAATAATTTCAAAATAATTGGAAAGCCTAGTGCAGTAAATGTCCATGTCAAAAGATGGGAGTTCCTGAAATGTTTAACAGCAATCTCTGTTTTAATACATTCAGTGCTATGAATTTTTCGCTTTCTGGAAGTCTGAACAGTGATCTTTCATCAAGAAACCAGTTAAGCAAACAAAGAATGCAAAACCAGCTGGCAAACACAGGATAGGAGTAATATTAAACTTCATTCATCAACTTGTTCTTAGTGTTAGTAGGAATGACCTTAAAAATGTATTTTAGTACCTTGGATTAAAACCAAGCAAGGAAGAATCTAAATAAATCATGGCACTGTGAAAATAAAATGTATAAACTGGACTAAGATTATGTTTATTAAAGTGTTTTTCATGGAAATTATATTCATAACATTAGGAACTTAGATCTACAATATGAGCTAAGGATGGAAAGTTCTGAATAGTGCCCAAATTTTATAAAAACTATTTAGTTTTAGCATTAACAAAGGAAAGGAAACAATCCCTGTCTAATAAATTATACATGAAGCACCAAGACTAATCCAAAGACATTTTTTACTTAAAACTGAAGGGGAATTTATCAATTTTAATTTTTTGCCAATAAATGGTTTAGCTTCTACATCATTTAGGGCTGGCATATAGTCACAAAAAATAATTATCTGTTGATTTTCAGTACAGATGTCAGTTTTAAAAGGCAACAAAGAAGAAATATTTAATTTTAATAGTGTTTTTATTTTGTTTTTGTCTTGCTGACATAACAAAAAAGGTCTTAGCTATATATCCTATTCCATTAGATACAAATGATTTCGAGTCAGTTGTCAAAAGGAAGCTGAAGATTATAAAGTCTTGCCTTTCCATAACAGGATAAACAGAGCTTTACTCCTCTCTTTCTCTTGAAAAAATAGCATTAAGGACATTCAGTCAGGATATGATAGTCGTTTTCCACCACAAATATCTGGATCTGAATCTGTCTCTTTGGAAACTCTCTCAAACGTCACTCATCTGGATCAAACAAAGGCTGGCTTCCTTCAGGTCTGTCTTGGGAAACAGTTATCCACCTTCATTAGAGCAGGAACTAGTTGCCTTGTATCCTAGTGTCCTTTGGAGTCTGCTGGGTGTTTATATACCTTCTGAGTCTGACAGCTGGTGATTTTGATTGATCAAGAATTACAACAGATGACAGGACAGCATTGGCCTTGAGTAGGTAGATAGCCATCCAGATAGAGCTATCCAGAAAGTGATTAGGTCTTGTAGCAAACATCCTAACTATCAAAGAATAGAGCCATTTCACTTGTGTAGGACTATTAAAGTATTTTATAGATACTGGAATAGCTCCAGCAAAGAGAAAGAGAAATCTGCTGCAGAAGACTTGAGACCCTAGTGCATAAAAGCTTCACCTGTGAGTTAAGGAATCAAAGCTCAGATCTTTGGCCTGAAGCAGGAAGAAAGTGAATTTGAGGTCATGTCTCATACCTCTTAAGCAGGTACCTTAATCAAAGGGACATGATGTATTCTAAATAAGCATTGCCTCATGTTGGAACTAATGGACTTAATGTTTGCTTCACTGAAGGGGAGTTTCTGCAGTTCCATAAGAATTAAGTAGTATCATCAATCCTTAGCTAAAGCAGATTTCAGCAGTTTCCTGACTATGGTGTTATCTGACCTGTTCCCTTTCCCTGAACAATGTTATGTGTGCACTAATGTGCAACTGGGTAAAAATCTGTGTTTTCTCTTATGTGCCCAGAATATATGGAACTGGAGTGGTGGATTACCCACGGTCAAAGAGTATTGCACAAAAAGTAGTAATATATGTCATTAGAAGGTCTCCCTCTATGACATCAGAGATCAATAAAGCATTTTCCATGCAAGGGCAAGTATTAGTTAAAACACATAGTATTCGGTTTCCAAGATTTTCTAATAAAGGGTCTCACAGATGTAAGGTCTCCTAACATAACCATAGAATGGCTGGCATGTCTAAGGTAGTATCTTGCAGTGTTATCATGACCGTGCCATCCAAGTGTAAGGCAGCTCCACACCTGGGTGAAAAGCAACTTATAATCTTAGTGTAGACCTAAACACAGGTAGGGAGGCAAAAAATTTTGCTAACCAGAAAGAAACTATGTCTTTGTCCTGTAACAAGAGTGTCTAGAATCCTGCATCACATAATTAAAATAGTTAGGATTTTGCAGCCCACAGCTCACAAGTTATGTTTGCGGTTACTTGCAGTAGTTAAATATTGTGAAAGACTAGAAGACATGACAGGAAAAGGAATTTTCTCTTTAAGATGAATTTGAAAAATGTCAGTACTCTTGTTAGTTGGTATTTGTGTACTGGCTGCTAAGCTTTGATCACTTTGCTTTTTTGTATTTGATACTACTACATCTTCATTTAGAAAGTGACAGGCAGTAATAAAAGCATAGAAAAGATTTTTAATGATTTGGAGAACTGCTGACTTTTTTTATGAAACATGCAAGTATTGTAAAAAAACCTTTTAGTCTTATACAAAACCATATCAGAAGAAATTTATATTACTAGTGTCAAGGTTTATTAATCTTCATTGTGACAACACAAAGTAAAGGACTACTCAGACTTCTTTGTATCAATAATTACATGTACCATTTTACACTAGAATTTCTCTAAGTTATATACTTTATATATATCATTTATAATAATTATTCTAATACAAATACAAAAGAAATATGTTAAGATTTGGGCATTTTGATCAAGTTTACATGATAGATAACTCTTGTAGCTTTTTCTTGTCATTCTTGTGATTTTTTTTCTGTTGTTTTGAATGTTTATAGAAATGAATCACAGGAATGATAGTACCTTTTAATTTTTTGTCCTCAAACTGTAAAATAAAGATTTTAGATTTCATAATTTTTAATTCCATTTTTTGTTACTGATTTCAGAGATTAAGATCCTAACTGAAATACCTGATAATGACCTTTACAAATTTATCTGAAAAATAATTATTCTTAATTTTAAAAATACGGTCATTTTAATAATATATTTGTAATTAGAAATTCATATTTTATAATAATAGAACTCAAAATCTGGCTGCTGTGGTAAAAGATGATTTCAAAAGTTTCTATAAATAAATTAGCAACAAAATGAGGGTGAAGAAGGCTCTCCACCCTTTACTGGATGCAGGGAAAACTGACAAAGGATGAGGAAAAGCTTAAAGTGCCTAGTGCTTTCTTTTCCTGAGTGTTTAGCAGCAGGACCAGTGCCCTCAGGGTACTCAGCCCCTTCAGCTGGAAGACAGGGAGCAGAATGAAGCCACCATTATCCAATTGGAAAACTCAGCGACCTGCTACACCACTTAGACACACACAAGCCTGTGGAGTTAGATGGGATCCACCCAAGGGTATGGGGCAAGCTGACAGAAAAGCTCAGCAAACCACTTTTTATAATTTATTAACATAACAGTAGTCCTGGCTAAATGGAGAGGTTAGCAAATCTGATGCCCGTCTACAGGAAATATGGGGAGGATCAGGCCTGTCATACTGACTGTGGTGCCAGAGAAGGTTATGGAGCCAACCATCACGATTGCTATCACAAGGACAACCAGTGGATCAGACCTCAGCAGAATGGGTTTAAGAAAGGCAAGTCCTCTTGACCAATCTGATCTCTGTCTATGACAGGGTGACCTGCCTAGGATAAAAAAGTAAATATGTACCCATAAAGAGGGAAAGGCTGTGGATATTTTCTCACTGGACTTGAGTAGAGCCACTTCCCACAGCATTCCCGGAGAAACTATCTGCTCATGGTTTGGATGGGTGGACTGTTAGTAGGGTAGAAAACTGGCTGGATGCTTGGGTCCAGAGAGTAGTGGGGAATGGAGTTAAATCCAGTTGACAGCCAAGCACTACTGGCATTCCCCAGGGCTTAGTATTGGGCCCAGTTCTGTTTAGTATATTTATTAATGATCTGGATGAGGGTATTCAGTGTATCCTCAGTCAGTTTGCAGATGACATCAAGCAGGGCAGCAATGTTGATCTTCTGAAGGGATCTGGACAGGCTGAATCCATGGGCTGAAAGTAGTTATATGAGGTTAAAAAAGTTTTAGTTCCAGGACCTGCTCTTGTGTCACGACAACCCCATGCAGCAGTACAGGACTGGGGACAAGTGGCTGGAAAGGTGCCTGATGGAAAAAAAGTTGGCAGTGCTGTTAACATCAAGCTGAACATGAGCCAGCAGTGTGCCCAGGTGGTCATGAAGGCAAACGGCACCCTGGCCTGTATCAGAACTAGTGTAGTCGGCAGGACTAGGGCAGTGATCATTCCCCTGTACTTGGCACTGCTTAGACCACACCTTGAATCCTGTGTTCAGTTTTGGGCCACTCACAACAAGAAAGACCTTGTGTTGCTGGAGCATTTCCAGAGAAGGACAATGAAGCTGGTGAATGGTCTGGAGCAGATCCTTATCAGGAGCTGCTGAGGTTGTTTAGCCTAGAGAAAAGGAGAGACAGGGGAGACCTTATCATTCTCTACCGCTGAGAGGAGGCTGTAGTGAGCTGAGAGTTGGTATCTTCTCCCAAGTAACAAGCAAAGGGACAAGAGGAAGTAGCCTCAAGTTGCAACAGGGAGGTTTAGATCAGGTATTAAGAAAGATTTCTTCACTAACAGGGCTGTCAAGCTTTGGAACAGGCACCCTTGAGCCCCTATCCCTGGAAATGTTCAAAAGGCATGTGGATGCAGCACTTAGTGGCATGGTTTAGTGGTGGACTTTGCAGTGCTATCCTAATAGTTAGACTCAGTGACCTTATTTGTCTTTTTCAAACTACATGATTTTATCATTCTATAAATGTCATTAAAAGACATAAAATTTATAGACACCTTTTCTCACAGAATGAAGTTTCAGAATAAAGTCATATAATAAAATTCATATGAAATAGTTCTTTCCTGGCATTCTTTGAAAAATGCAAAAAAGTACTTTAGATTTACAATTAAAGCATTATGATTAAAAGGTGAAAACCCTTTTATTAAATCTTCTTAAATGTCCTAATAAAGGAAACAAAGACCTTCTGTTTTGAGTTGAAAAAAAAATATCATCTAATACCCCTTCTTCCTTGTTCTATGAATCTTTTATTCCCTCTACAAATCTGCACCTAAATCATGTAACCTTATCTTCTATTTTATCTTTTGGGTCATTATTTATTCTCCTTGGTTTGTCTATACCCATTATTTTGTAAAGTTGCTTGAAGTGGTTTGCAATTCTCTGCACTACCATAGCTTTTTTACCAAGAAAATATTTATAAATTAGTACCTCCTGAAGTCTCAATGTAATAAAAAAATCCCCCCAAAATATATTCATTTGAACATAATAATTATAATTACTTTTGTGAATAGGAATGTAGGGGTAAATAACTCTTTTCTGGAAGATATTGCTACTGAGGAGGCAGTTATTTTCGCTAAGGAAGCTTTCCTGCCTGGAACAAGACATCTTTCCCCAAGAGTTTTAGATGCTTCTCCACATGCATTCCACAGAAGTTGACTCCCTGGGTACAAGAGAGAGAATGCTCACAGACATGCTACAGGCCTGTAGCAGTGAGGAGGGGAGCCGAGGATGGGGGAAGCGACGATAAAGCCCGAGGTACAGAGGTTTGTCTTTTCTCAGCACTGTGCTCACAGCACTGCTAGTATTATCTTTGTAAGTGTTTTGTGTTCTTGCCTTCGAAATAAAACTTGAATTCTTTCCACTGCTTTGCTGTTTTGGGGGAATAACTGCATATATTTTGCTTTACAGGGAATAACAACACATTTTGTTAATTTCACTGTTTTAATATAATAAATAGTGATAAACTAACAAATACATACTTTTTATGGCAAAGAATATTACATTCAAGTCATATCTTAGTATAAAGTCTTTGCAATTCTTCAGTCCACATCTGTGCAAACAAAAAAATGCATGTCTTTTAAGTACTATGTGTTTGCAGTTTAGTATTGCAAGAAGGCAAAATTATTTAGGCATAACTGTTTAAACTTAGATCCAGGTAAAGTTAGGGTTCAGATTTCCATTTGAGTCAAACAAGACAAAATCCTAGCTGTAGCAATTATAAAGTAACATTTTAAATCATAAAACATAAATTGAATAAGTAACATTGTGTAGGTTGTTCTGCACAGGTTTCCTTTGCCTTTTACATTACAATACTGGTTAAATGTCCCATTTTTATTTACACTGGCCGCTTTAAATATTAAACATTTTCATGAAGAGAAGCAAGAGTTCTTAGTCCAAAAGTCCCTCAAACTGAAAAGATCTGTGTAATAAGGCCAGCTTGCACAAGCTGAAAATCTAGAGGATTATTGATGCACTATTTTGTAAATTTCAATAAGAATGGAACTGTTTCTTGAAGGCACATGTGCATTTTGGTATAATTCGTCTCCATGTTTTACCTCACATTTATCTTCTGTAATAATTTTTGAATCAGCATAATAATATATATTTTATTAACCTAATTTGAGATGAAAGGTTAACATTTTAGTGGGTTGCACTTTATTACCATCAACATAACTTTTAGCTATATATTTAAAATAAACCCACTCTCCACTATGTTTGGAATATGTCTTTCAGGTATTATGAAGATTATAATCTGAATGAGAATTCTAATTTTTCACTTTTTTTTATTCTTTTAATTCTTAAATTTTCATCTCTGAGGAATATGATGTGTGTGTATGTGCAATTGCCTGGCATCTATAATACGATCCATTTTAAGGTTTCTTAGTAAAATCCATATAGTGACACATTGTAGTTTTTCAGAGTACAGATCGTTCTCAGGAACTCTTTTCTTCTGAACTGTGGAAGATAAATATTTTGAATTCCCTAATGTAAAAAGCATGAAGAATTATGAGTTTTACTTCACCTTGGCCAAATTGTTCTATAACTGTTTTCTCCATCTACTCATACAATCTTATCTAGCTCTAAATAGGGTTTTCAGTAGAGAAAGGCTTACAGTAATCATAAATTATGTTTTAGAAGACTTAGTCCTTTTCATTAAAGTTCTGCAATGTGGTCAGAAGCTTTCTAGGATCTAAATCATAGGAGAAACACTGAATTTTGGCCCTTTTTGTCACAATATATATAATATATCACTAACTCTTTTAAGAGGAATGATAATGGATGAAGACAGTGAATAATTTTCTAGAATTCAAGGTAATTTCTGTGTCACAAAAATCGTCAGTGGATTGGAGCACCTCCTTTATGAACAGCCTGAGAGATCTGGGGTTGTTTATCCAGGAGAAGAGAAGGCTCTGAGCACCTTCCAGTACCTAAAGGGAACCTACAAGAAGGCTGGAGAGTTTTCTACAAAGGCATATGACAATAGGACAAGGAGGGAATGGCTTTAAGCTGAAAGAGAGCAGGTTTAGATGAGGTATTGGGGAGAAATTCTTGACTGTGAGAGTGGTGAGGCATTGGAACAGATTGACCAGAAGTGCTGTGGATGCCCCATCCCTGAAGGTGTTCAACATCGAGTTGGATGGGCTTTGAGCAACCTGGTCAAGTGGGAGCTGTCTATGCCTCTGGAAGCAGCGTCAGAACTGAATGATTGTCAAGATGCCTTCCAACCCAAACCATTTAATAATTCTATTCTATGAAATGAATCAATGTACAGGAAAACAAACAATCACAAAACAAAACAAAAAAACCCTGTTATACATAGATTATCTTCCTCCAAGTACCTGCAGCTGTTGGTTGTCTCTAGTTATCAGTTGCATTGCAAAACAGCAATTCAGTGGGAGCAGTGTTTGGGAAAACTTGGAAAAAATCTCGTAATAGTTAAACATATAGCTTTGTTCTCTCTCTGTTATACAGTTTTGCTCTTGAAGCTGAGACTTCAAGATATGAATTTAATTTTGTCTGGTATGTACTCTTCCTTAAAAAAATGTAGTTAGATGATGAGTCATCATCAGCAAAAATCCTTTGTGTTCTTCACAAAGATAGGCATGAAAGTAAAAAGAGACCACTGGTCATCTTTATCAAGAATGTAGGAGATTAGTTCTTCTGCTGAATTTGCTGTGTAACACATTAAAAAAAAAAAATTGACTTAATTTGCAGAACTCATAAGCAATGCCTTTGAAAGGCAGCCTTCTTTGGGGTTTTTTTGTTTGTTTGTTTGTGGGTTTTTTTATTTTTTTTATTTTATTTTTGTAATAGCCCAGACCCTACATGTAGTAGACCTATTTCTAAGAAGCTCTTCATAGGAGAATATACCAGCTAAAGGCTCTTCCTTCTTCAAACACAGAAATACAGATGATACTATAGGAAAAAACCTAAAAACTCACCTAAATTGCCTATGTATCCCTTAGTTCTATATTTCCAAACTGGACTTGTCATTATATCCAGAACACATTTATTCTTTTTAGCACAGGTAAATAGAAACATTTAATCACACTACTGTGACTATGAGGAAATATATTTGTTTAAATAAAAATAAAGGAAAATGGATTTCTGGAGAGTTATCTATCATGCTATCATAGTTATACCTGTACTAACAGCATTTTAACATTTTCTTCTAACTATAATGCCTTTGAAATATTTGAAAGCTTGAAATACTGTAATATAAATGCAATGCATATTCAGTTCCTGGAGAAATATTGAAAATGTAATTGCTTTTATATAACTGAAATTCAAGATTGAAAATGTTTCAAAATAACCACTGTAGGAAGAAATTATTGAAATACTGTAGAAAAAGAAGTGAAAAATGCAGAAAAATAAATATCAAATTTAGAAAGGAAAGATTAGGGCAGTACATGGCATTTAACATCACAAGGACAATGAGAGATTTCTTAAAAGATATTCAGGAGGAAAGAAGTGTTAATTGGGTACAAGAGCGTGTTTATGAGGGAATACAGAAATATTTAACTAAACTATATGCAAATAACAGCAGAGCATTGGACATAGAAAATGTTCCCGTGAATGTAGTGGACCTTATAGTGAATAGCAAAAATGAGAGCAAACATCAGCAAACTCTGGAAAACCAAAGACACCATGGAATATTATCAGAATTATTAGGCACTTTGGAAGTTTTTCATTCATTTTCCTTTACTGTTTCAGGTACATTAGAAAATAAAACTGTCAGCTTTATGGCTTTTTGATAACTTCAAAATTAAAATCATATTAAGTTTTCCAAAGTTTTCATATATCCTAGAACTGAGCAAATAATGTCTCATTATTGCTTGACTATAATAAATAACTTCATTATTTGTGAAATGTTAGACTAACCTAGACAATTTTTTTTTTTTCCCCCTCCAGGAAGCAATCAAATAGGGCCTTGTAGGTCTATTTTGTCCTCTGTTTCCATGTTAAATTAGGGTAGAAAGGTATTTAGTTTTCCCATAGTTACTGGCAACTAAGAAAACTGATTGGTCACCTAGGCTTACTAAGCCTTAAATTCAGATTTATTAGATCCTGATGTCTACAGAAAAATATTATACATATTTTAATTTAGGAGTAATGAGTTTCCTGTGATTTACTCATACATAAATTGAAACTATTCTACATGTCATCATAGTTATTTTTATTGATGCTTTTCCCTTTATTATTACTGTAGAAAAATTTTATAGCTCTTTAGATTCATGGCAGAGGCAGAAAAACATAAAACTTTTATCCAGCTTCTGAAACTCTAGCTGAACCCACTGACCACACTAAGAAAATCCCACCTAGTTCTTTGGCAGTGTTTCTAACAGAAGCCTACAAAACTATGAAATATTTAATACCGTGAAAATCTGTTCCAGTCACATAATGAATTATAACTCTGACTCAAACCACAAAATCATGAATGGGCATCTGTTCAGAAATTATCCTTGATTTGATATAAGGCACTTAAATATTAAATAAATAAGTAACCCCACATCTTTTTGTTCTATACTCAATGCAAAATGAACATCTCAAATGACTGAGATTGCTATGGAAAAGAGCTTGTTATACTGTTTTCCATTTTCTATTTACACAAAGAAAATTTGATGATGTTTGTCCATGATTGTTGTCGTATCACATTTTTCCTGCACTAGATTACACTTCTTTACTGGTCTAAATGGTCTAAATACTTAAGATTTGAATATGAGGTTAAATTTTGATCCTAGTATATACTATTCCATTAACTGGATCCAAGAAAAAGTAGGTATTATCAAGACAGTTGATGCACTGAGGGACTGAACACTTCTAACAATAACAAAGGAAGACAAAATACTGTGAAAACTCATGGATAAAAAATAAATTCTGTAGAAGATGAGAGGGAAATTTTTACCTGATGTTGTTTACTTTCTGTTAGTACTTGAGGATAGAAAGTAGAGAATACTAGGCAAGAGCAGCAGAAAGTTTCACAATTTAATAAATGGCTGGAGGCAGAGCCTGGAGGCAGAGCCTTCAATTGTGTGGCCCAAAGGTCAATAGGAATGGATAAGGAAAATTGCCTAATATAGGAAGGAAACAACACTTTCCAGAGGGGATATAACAGGAGAGGCTTGATTCTTGATCTCCTCTGCTCCAGTCTTATTAACTAATCACTTTCATTTGCGAACTAGAAGTCAAAATACTTTTGTTGTGGTAACTTCATTGTCAGGGCAGAGAAGTCAACTCCCTTCCTAAGTTTTTTAAGCTCCTTAAATTGATCTGGGAGATTTCTAAGGGATCAGTTACTGTGGTATTTTAAAACATTTTCAAAACAGAATTGTTAAAAAATACCCTGAATATTGCTGGGTTTATATCTTTGTAGCATATTTTAGAGTCACTTTAGAAAGAAGAATGTTTTCTTAGTTTCACTGGTGGGGAACTGACATAGTAAGTGCCCAAGTGCTTTACTCAGTATTAACTCAAAGACCAAGCTGAGAAAAAAAAATAAAATTCCTCACTGCCGCTTGCTCAATTTTAGTACCTTATTTATCCAGGTAGAAGGAAGGTAGGATGAAGAGAAGACATGTGATGCTGATATGATTCTGTTAAGTAATTGAATGATTTGGCACACAACTATTACTGTTCCGATGACAGAAAATGAAAGCCTCTCAAGTTCTTGTGGTGGTGGAACACACATGGATACTCTGAAGGACTCTTTCTGCCTGGAAATTGCCATAATAGTGTCTTTTCCAGTGATTCAGGTATTTCTAAATATCCAGGAGCAAAATGTACCAGGTTTCAGAATTTTGCATTTTCTGTAATGCATTAAGTAACATGAACTTCTTCAATTCTTTTGCTCTATGATCTACTTTTAGGTTAACTTTTGAGAGCCTCACAGTAGTATTTAATTTAATTTTAGGCATTTTGAACAGGTATATTTCTTATTCATGTTAGCCAATTTCATTTCCACTCCCTTTAATATTTTTCTTTAATAAGCAAGAAGTGCCCTTTTAACAGATCCTTGGAATGAAGACAGATTGATTTTAAATTTATTTACTTCTGGTTTCCCCTTGTTACAGACATTCACATTCATCCCCTTCAAGTCAAGAAAGGAGATATTGGAATGCTTCAGATGGGAAATTTGATGGAAGAACTATGAAATAAAAATTTGTATTTGTGACTTTACATACTATGGCTGTATGACTCCTGACATGAACACATGTCATTAGGTATTGCTGTGTTTTTGTTTATTTAATGTTTTCCTCTACAATTATAAACTTCTATGATGACGTGCTCAAGTATGTTTCAAAAGTGGTGAAGTAATCATTAAGATATTTAGCACAATAAATACAATGACCCAGGGAATGAAAGGAAGAGATAAAGAAAAGCCCATAGTATTTGGATTGGTATTTGTTTTAGGAGCCCAAAACAAGCACTCTAATCTTTACTTGACTAAGGTCCCTTCTGTTTCAAGTTTCTTTTTGGCTTTCTTTTAGGTGATTACTCTGAGAGAGCAAAAATAAAGAGAAGCCACACCACACTGACAAAGTTCCCAGTCTACGAATGGTTGGAGGTTAGAAGAATATGCAGAAAATACATCAAATTTTTTTTGTCGTCTTCCTAAAGTCTTTCCTGGACACCTGCTTGCATTTACCATAGCAGACAGAAGACTTAGGTAGAGGTAGCGTTGGTCTAACCTGGTGTGATCTCTTTTATGCTTTTATATTTTCTTTCTCACAACCTCCAGAAAGAGTACTGGGAAAGAGAACAATACATTTTCTATGTCCTTTCTCGAACAAAAACAACATTTGAAGGAAGAATGTTGAAGCTTCTTACAGTTCAATATTGAATAGACAAAACTCTAAAAGATTCATTTGACAGAATCTAGGAATAAGACTGAGTTTGCAGACACTGGGAGGCATACCAGATTTCTGCCAGTGATGGAATTACATAATTATCTTTTTTTAAATGACTGAGCTGCAGCCTTGGCTTCCTGTCATGTCTGCATGTGTGTCCCTGAAATAATTCTGGTGCATAACTGAATTATATATGTGGAGAGGGAAGTCACAAGTTCCACACAGACTTCAGAAATTCTGGGTATGCAGAAACAGGTTTAGACACCTTGGAATCTAAGATTTAAACAAGTTGTATATACACAGCAGTCATGATGTTAGATACCATTACCAAGAGGATACTCTCACTTTGGACCCCAAATCATCTTAAAAATCTCCCACAGCACATTACTACAGCACGACTTTACTAAGACTTTGAGTTTTTCCACAAATTTACATGAGAACATTGCAGATTAATTGCTAGAAATATAATCTTTTGCACAAATTGTAAATTACAACTCTAAGACACTAGTGGAATGCATGAACTTGATCTTGCTGGGCTTGCTTTTTCATTAGTCTTCTTTGTCTGGGTTGTACCAGCACAGTGTGGATAATCACAAAGAGAGAAAGATACAGTAGAGTTGTTTTACAGTGGACATTTAAGTACTTGAAATGATTGGTGCTTGATCAAGACATCTATAGTCAATATGCAGGAAATTAAAATTTAAGAAAAAAATGAAGGAATTATATGAAACTTATGCAGTTCAAGTGCAGTCTATGCAGAACTATAAGGACTTATGAAAACACAAATATTATAGTGTTAAAAATACTGTTAAAGACAGAAAGTGCCGCTATCATTATCACACTTAGACTCATATCTTTTTCCAATATAGCAATATGTGTAACTGCTCTTTTTATATAACTGTATTCAACTAAAGGGCAGTATCAATACACCAGCATGGGTAAAAAGTCAAATCTACATCCAATTTAAATTTATAAATTCAGTAGGAAAATATGAAGATCTATGAGGGATTTAAATGCAAATGTGAAAAATAGCTATCGAACAGCAACAAATAAACATTTTAATGAAAGAAGGCTTGCAATCTGTATAACTATTTTGACTGAGGGCTGGATCAGATTCACCTTATCACCATAACCCACTTTTCTCTAACGGCCACAGGAGAGCTCACAGGACAACTTATTTAGTGCTTTGGAAATTTTTGTAATTTTTAAAATTTGAAATAACTTAAATCTTCACTATAAAATACGACCAGAAAATGTCTCAAGCCAAACAGATTCCCAGTATTACACCTGTTTGGCCTAATCCCAGTTAACAAGAACTGGAGGAGTTCCCACTCTTATTTGCTGCAAACTAGGATGTTCCTAAATGAAACAAAAATGAACAGTTAAACAAAAATTATTTTTAATCTTTGGGACATAACAGAATGAACGTCTGCTCCTACTTTGTACATATATTAAACAACAGTTCCAGTTTTCTGCATTTTGTTTGTTAGCAATATATAAGGCCTTAAGATAGCAAAAGTGTTGTGGAGGTTGATACTTTACCTCTGCTTTAGCAACTATTTCTTTTTATGCCTGGCTATATTGTTAACCTCCTGTCCTTAAAAATAATTGTGTTAGATCATGAACATCTGACTGAAGGGCAAAAGGGCTGTGCTGGTTTGGCTGGCGTAGAGTCAATATTCTTCACAGTAGCTATGATAGGCTAGGTTTTGGATTTGTGCTGAAAAAGGTGTTGTTAATGCAGAGGTACTTTCAATATTGCTGAGCAATGTTTATAGAGTCAAGGACTTTTCTACTTCTCACACCAGCCCACCAGCAAGTAGGCTGGGGTTGCAGAGGAATATGGGAGGGGACACTGGAACAGCTGACCGACCCCATGTGGCCCAAGGGATATTCCATATCATATAGTGACACGCTTAGTGTATAAAGATGGGGGAAGAAGAGGAAGAGGGAAAGTGTTCAGAATGATGGCACCAACCCTGCCAGAGTTCAAAAGGCATTTGGGTGATATTCTGAGGCACAAGGTGTGACTCGGGGATGGTCCTGTGCAGGGCTCAGCAGGACTCATTAATCTTTGTAGGTTCCTTCCAACTCAGCTCATTCCGTGATTCTGTGATTTGTCTTCCCAGGACACCACTACACATGAGGCAACCCTGATTTCCTGGGGATGGTTGAACCCCTTCCTGCCCATGAGAAGTGGTGAATTAATTAACTTGTTTTGCTTATGTAAGTGGCTTCTGCTTTACCTATTACACTACACTTTTACCTTTCTGATTCTCTGTCACATCCCACCAGGGGAGAGTGAGCAAGCATATATGTGAGGCTTTGTTGCTGACTGGGGTTAAAGGATGACAGGACACAATTCTGTAGCCTGCCAGAGACTTTTTGTGAAGGATTCTGTGCAAAAAGAAAGAAATGTAGTGGAAAGAGAAAGAGGCAATGGGATTCAGATGCAGTAAACAAAACTGTTATGGCTAGAGACGAGCTGAGCCCCTGTGAACTGCAGTAATCTTCAAACCTATGAGCAGCAGAGATATTAACCTTTCCTGTCTGGATTCATTCTCTGGAGGCATTTCAGAGTTGAACTCATTTTAAAAGAAAGAAATGGTTCTCACCACCATTGATTCTCTATTCTAAAAACAGCTTGTGAACAAAAAGCAGTTTGCATTTGACTACAAAGATCATTAGAAGCTGTGCTTGGGTTTTATTCTGCAGTACAGTGACCAATTCTAGACTGTCAGTCAAAATAGAACCTGGACTTCCTAACTTTAGAATTGGACAACTCATGACTGAGAGTACACAACAAGAATTAAAAGATAAAAGTCAGCATGATATGCTGCTAATTTTATC
Source organism: Hafferia zeledoni (assembly GCA_035583235.1). NCBI lineage: Eukaryota > Metazoa > Chordata > Aves > Passeriformes > Thamnophilidae > Hafferia > Hafferia zeledoni. Next base: position 15,390,795 of record JAWWEV010000043.1, read on the forward strand.
TCAACTAAATTTTATAAGACAAGTATATTTAGATGTATCTTTGTTGCTTCCTTGTGTCATATTTCCCAGCTTAACTAGTCATGATGTTAAGGACTAGAATAGGTATATGACAAGCAGTTAGATAGAGTTCTGTATCCCATATTTTCTCTCTGATGGGAGATAAGAGTGGGTGTTTTAGAAAGAAATTAAATTTGCAGAGCAAGCATTCCACTGGTAATCCCTTGACAATTTTTAAATCTTCAGATTGATTTTCTGAGTTAAGGTTATGTTTTTAGATTGAATAATCATAGGAAATTGTTTTTAATCTGGATGATTATTTTTGAATCTATTTACATTTTTCTATTTACAGCATTCCTGACATTGAATTTCATAGTTTTATTTTGTTCTCCATGAAAACCTATCCTAGTCAGAGACACCTAGTCATTTCATTTGATGTTCTCTGGTTCCCATCTCATAAAAAAACTGAAGAAAAATGCCTTTTTCTAGGTCACTCATATAGTAAAGCCATATTCAGTTTCCTCTTCGAAAGTGGTGACTTACAAGTGTGAAAAGAAACTTCTCACTCTTCATACAGAGTCCCTCTCAGTTAGACTACACACTTCAGACCTGTAAGGACTTAAAGTTCACAGTTCCCTGTCTCAAACACTGTTTAGGCCACTGAAGGACTTTGCCATGAGATAAGCAGAGAATGGAGCAACAGGATGGTGCTAAATCCAGGCCTGGCAGAAGTGAGATCTGTCTAACACATCCTGGATGATGCATTCAGACACATATTTCCACTGTGCCAAACTGTGTATACAAGCAACTGCTCATATGCATATCACCAGTCAAAGATCACCTCAAGTTATGGGACAGATGGCATCTGTGACCACTGAAGCCTGCACCTACCACCCTGTGCCCTATCTCCATGGATACCTGAAACTTGGACTGTGAGCGACATGACCTGCAACTTTAGAAAAGGTGCAGGTGGTACTATTGTCTGAGTGTTATCTCAGGCCTAGGGGAAAGTAAATAAAGAGAGAAGAATATGGGAGAAGAATGTAGCACTGATAATGGACATAAAGAATACAGAATTTATGGACAGCAAGGAAAGCCAACTCAGCAACTGTACTGAAATCAGTTCAGACTGGGCAAAAGGTAATTCCAGCAGGGGGAGATCACAACCACAGACTCACAACCCACTGACTCAAGATTTGAACCGACTAAAAAGGAAAGACTGAGAATGGGACTGATTAGCATTACAAGCAAGGAAATCCTTAAGGGAACTATGTAGTCAATGAGCATTAATTCCTTTGTTTGCAAAAATGTATATGTAGTGAAGAGGTTTGAACACCTTAGCACCCCCACCACCCGGAAGCCCAGGGTGAAGAAAGACTAATGGAATGGTGCTGGATCCGTGGATGGTGACTAACTTCTGCTTGATCTCTCTCTCCTCATCACCTCGTTTCTATTTATTTCTATCTCTCTACCTCACATTTTTTGTTAAATAAAATCTGCACTATTGACTTCATCACATAGTCTCATTTGCACTTTAATTTGGGCAGAAACATCTCTCACTAATCAGATCTTAACAAGGTCCTAACTGGAGAGGGAATGTGGAGGACTCCTGGGCCACATAACTGAGCCATAACAAATATCTGTCTTTGCAAGCAGGGATGCACCAGTCGTTCAATAAGTAGAGTCAGCTGCAGAAACCTACAGCAACCAAACAGAAAACCCAACCACCACTAAAAACTGGGGGGAGGGGGGGGGGGGGGGAACCAAAAAACCCAACGCATCAATTTCCTGAACTATATATGTATATATGGCTAGGCTTTGCAAAGGAAGATTTGGGAAGCGCTGTATCCATGTAGGTGTGTCCTTCAAGCCTGCACAGTGTTTTTTTTAGGTGAGGCACAGCATGTGCAGAACTGGCCCCACCCTTTAACTCCTAAGGTTCATTGCCATGGCCAAGCGAGCTTGGACAGTGACAGTGAAGTCCTCAGGACTAGAACCTACAGCCCCTGGTTTTCCCAGGAGGTCTCCTATCCAATTATTAACCAGGGCTGACCCTGCTGACCTTCTGAGATCTGATGGGATCTGGTGTCAGGGTGCCTGAACTAATTATAAGAGATTCCACTATGCCCTTCAGCAAGATCCTATCCCCATCTCTCAGGGATTTTTCCCCCTTGAGTGGTATCTTCATGACCCCAGAAGTGTCTCACTCATGGCTCTGTAGTCCCATTCTCAGAGTCAGCTGATATTTCTGTAATGAAGGAATAACTTTCAGTCAAAAAATTAGTCTACAAAATATCGCTTGGCTTCCAAAAGAATGAACATATTCTTGGTGACTGGACTTCACATCTAGCTATTCCGCACTTCACTAATCATCTCAAAAGAGCAAACACAGCAAATCACTGAGCACTGAAAACCAGATTTTATTTACCTTAAAGATATCAAGATTATTTGCAGACCAAATATTTTAATCTTTCTAAAAATGAGAATTAAGAAAGAAAACTAGAACAGAGGAATTTTGACCTTGAGTACAGACTAGGAAGACCATTTATCTTGGAAGTGCTGAAAGCATTTCTTATCTTAGACTTCAGAGTTATTCCTCCTAGGGAGCTTGAGAGCAGTACAAGCACTGTGTCTCTATTCCTTGATGTATTGTATCCAATCACTTTTTATTTCACAGTTCATTATCAAGAGACATTAACTTCTGTAAGAATGAAACTGAGTTTCCATGGAAGCTTGCTTACATTCAAAAGATAATTCAGATGAAGGATTACATGCATGATTTTTTAGTCCCTGTACATTTGGGCTGGAGATTTCAACGAAAATTAAAATAAAAAGAAATAATCAGATACATGAAAGCAAAAGGAAGAGTCTGCTGGTCTGCAAGAGACTGGTACTATCAATTATCTTTGCTGGCTAAATAGAAAAGTGTCAACAGTTGAGTTAAAAAACTTATTTCATTTGATACTCCCATTGATTTTAATAAGAATACTTGAGGACATTTTAATAAGAATACTTTAGGACAATGTACTGCTACACACAAGAAATTCTGGAATCAGAATATCCATTGCTAAATAGAGTTCCATTATAAGCAAATGTCACTCAAATTTCCTAAATAAGTTTGGTTCATGTCTTTTAAAACTGAATGTACAATTTCAAAGAGCTCTCTATGATTAAATACAGAATTTTAGAAGGCACTTTTTTTTTTCCTTTTTTTTTTTTTTTTTTTTTTTTTTTTCCCCCCCCAGTTTGAAGGGCCTATATCAGGCTATATAACATTTTTAGGGTAAATATATAAGAGAGAAAAAGATAAGGAATTAATATCGGATACTGTGTTGGCATCCAAGTAAATTAGCATGGAGTGGAGTGTCTGAGCCTGCCCACTGTTGCCAAGTTTCTAAAAGACTTTTTAAAATTATTGGCATAATAGCACCATAGAAATGATGGAATGGCCCTCACCTTTTTCCCAGTAGAGATATCTATATATCTATATCTATATATATTTATGCACATATTCCTTGATAAAAATAAACTGAGAATACCTCATGTAGAACTGGAGCCCTTCTATTCAGCTTCATCCTACATCTACAAAGAAACCTGACCTCTTAACAACAAATTGAGTTTTTGTGTTTTCAAGTGAAAGTCCTAGGTTAATTTTGCAGCAATACCCATTGTATACCACTGTCATTGAAGGGAAACATGAGATACTAGTAATACTCGTTTATTGACCCATGTATTTAATGATTCTCTCAGAATTCTCTTGAGTGCAGTTGTTATGAAAACAGACTGAACATTGGCATAGTCAGAAAGCATCTCCTTTTAAACTGAGACAGCTTGAGACAGAGGAAGTCTTATCTTATAGGTATGTATGCTTAAATATTTTATGAGATGTGTAATGCATTATGCTAGCAATGAAGAATATGCTTCTTTGTCTGCAGGAAAAAATAGGTAGAATTAAAGTAACCAATATGAACATAATTTCTTTATTGTTTGTGAGATAACGACAAGAGCAGCAGCAGCTCCTGCTGAATTGAACCTTCCTTTAACTTCCAGTATGCTGGATTGAGGAGAGTGCAGATTTGGGGTTGAGTTCTGTATACAAGCAAGTGATAACCCCCAGTGCACAAATGGAGGTGTGGGCTTTCATACAACTATTAGCTTTGGTGCCCCTTTAGGAGTGCATAACAGATTTTGTAAAAAACAGCTGTACAACTTCTCTCTGGGATGAGATTAGTCATCTCAGACAACAATGCAAATATAACCCATCACACAGACAGTTGCCATGGGAAAGTGGGAACATTTCAGGGTTAAGCATTCTCTCTTCCAAGAAGGCCCAAGTTAAAATGCTGGATTTGACACCAATTTTCTGTAGGACTTCAGGCTATTCATGTACTTCCTCTGCTCTGACTGTAATATCTGTGAAAGAGAGAATACTGACTCACCTACCTCAAAGGCAAACTAAAGATTAATTAGTTTGTGCTTGTACAGAGTTTTGAAAATGTCAAGGCTATATAACTACTGTTAAATAAATGGCAAAGAGTCAGATTAGACAAGTACAGAGCAGGACTGCAAGAGGTTTAGCATTGTATATTAGCCATTATCTTTAATAATATCCAGAAAAGATATCTTATAGTAGATATAGGTAGTTAGAAGAAAAGCTGTTTCACAAAATTATTTCTTCAGTGAGTATAAAAGCAAATGAGACAAGAAGTACAAATTTTAATTTTCCTGAGCTTTTAAATTCAGCAGGGCAATACATCAGTACTCTATCTTATTTGGTTCATCTTTCACTGAAGTAATATTCAACTACTCCAGTATAAAATATATGGAAAGGTCCTGACCACCTGAACAGGAAAGAAAAAATAATAAAAAATATCCCTCCCTCAAAGACTAGGGCCATAGGGCTGAACGTAATTAATCTGCTTCCACTCTACTTCTTTGTACAATGAGGAATATTGCCATTCTAAATCCTGAATTTTCCAGAGAAAACTGTAATAAACGATGTCCCATGATGACTGTATATTTGATGTATATTATTCATACTAGAGAGATTACTTAGCACCAATGTCAGAAGATCCAACTCTCTGTGCCACTGCCATCTCAAGGAGTGCAAAAAATGTCCTAAATAAATATCCTCTTGAACTCTTAAAAAAATTCTAGTAATTTTCCATTCACTTTATCACCAGCAATCATGCTGTTCTTATTTTTCAGTTCCCACCATCCAATGAAGAAGTCAGAGTATCTAAATTTTCTGGCCCAGAATTACTAGTAATTTTAAATCTGATGTTTTCTTCCAATGCTAATTGCCCATTTCTTAATATTCTGGTACTATAAATGAACCAGCCACCACATCGGGGCTTCAAATCATTGCATCAGTAGGATGATACAAACCAGCTGCAGACAAATATATCTTACTTTCACTGTGTTTGTCTGTTTTTAAATGTACATTTGCCCAAGACTAAACATTCCATTTAACGTTACAATGTTCCACAGACATTCTAAGGGGAGGAAAAAAAAAAGAAAGAAAAGAAAAAAAAAAGAAAAAAAAAAGATGAAACTGACATTAGAAAACAAAGTAACTGTAAAAGTTACATTTGGAGTGTTAATGGTAGGAATTTGTTTCAGGAAGGAAACATAAGAATTATGAAAGAATACAAGTTCTTAAAAAATAAAAATCAAACCATAATTTTCCTTTAAAAACTGTTGGTTGTACAGAACTATGACCTCTGTACCATATGATGAGTTATAAGCTGAATTATGTATAAAAGTGACTTCAGACGATCACCTCTTTCACATAACCCAAAGTTCTTGAATTTTAGAATTATCTGCACATAAACACACCCCTAAACACAAAGCTAGTCTGTAGATGTACAGTGTAAAGAGACAATTCCACTTGATTAATTAGATTAATATGAGAGAGAACTTACAATGAGACAAACTTATTTTTGCTAAATATTTAATCTATCATTTGTTATAGACTCACAGCCTTTTCAGACTGATAGTCAAGTTCTACATATCCAAAAGTTTTCAAAGTTAAATCCTCATCAAGGGCAAAAATCAACAGCAACATATCTAAGACTGGCAGGAGAGCTGAATGATAGCATGACAAAACCATGGAAGTAATAACTCTGTGGAATAGAACAAGGAGCATCACACACTTTCACAACTGCACCAGATTCCACACAGTCATCACTCTAAACACTATGCCTACTGACACTCACCCCATGATTATCTTCTCAGGTTATATTCCTCTAGAGCATCCTGAATATTTGATTTATTTCCACTATTAATTTATCCACCCATCTGTGATCCCTTAGGTATTTAATTGATTCCCTTTAATTGATCTATCCATCTGTGATATCTTAGTCATTTAATTGATTGTTTTTATTGATCTAAACACCTTGCAGCTTTGTTGTCACCTAGATGGATCAAAAGTCATTGGCTGATATAATTTAAGTCCCTTAATTCTTAGTATATATTTATGTACTGTCATCTTCTGACTTAGATGGGGCAGTGGAGGAGAACAAACACCTAAAGTTTCATCATGTTGTGACCTGTCATGGCCAGATGCTAGGTGGCACAGATCCCACTGACATCAGTGACACTTTTCCTAGGTATTTGGGCATCAGGATACTCATTCTCACTCTGGAATGCAGGCTTTATTCAAACAAAATATGAACAATAAAATAAAATTAAAGGAAAATAATTATACATCACAACAAGATCTGCAGAATGGCAGTAGGGTGATAAATCTCTCATTTATCCTAATCTGCAATAAAGTGAATTCCATATGGAAGATCTCTTTTAAGAAAACTTCGTCCCAGCAGTCAAGTACTACTGACAAAGAAACTGTCATTTCTGATTTTAGCTCTTACACAACAGGGACACCACTACTGATAGAGAGTTTGATAATAGTATTCTGAATAATGAATGGCATAAAGGGTATCATTTTCACTTAATAGCCTTTGGGCACAGAATTAAAGTAATAGGAGATAATACCTGATATAGCAAATTATATGTAAAAGTGTAATTTTATGTAAAATTATGTAAAATATATGTAAAATATACAAGTATCTTGTTCTGGCTGGAACACTTAGACATAGTCTATAAAATGTGACAGGTCTGGTGAAGGCAGACAAGAAATTTATAGAACTTAGAAAAGGAATTGATGGTTTCCTTTAATAAGACAGTATTTGATGTACTTTACATACTATCCTAGACAACTCTGTCTATTGTCCAATTATAGCAGTTCCTAATCCAGCAGTTAGTAAGGTAATAGACAGAGAGAGGAGAAGGAATTAGGTATTAGCAATCTTTCACTTGCTCTGCTCTATGCTTGGAGCCTCAAGTCAGTAGGACCTGCCAGTAAACAAATAGAGCAAGGAGACAAACAATGCAGAAAACAGAGAGAGAAGAAATTGAAGTAAGTTCACAGAGATGGAAAGTAATCCCCAAAGAGGAAAGGGAAAACATAGGATAGAAGAGGAAGTAGTGAAGGCAGACTTAAGGCTAAAGGGATTCAGTAAAACTAGTGGAGATCTCAAAAGCAAGGAAAATCATAAAAATAAATAATAGAAAATATATAATGAGAATAAGAAAGATAGAGCATATCACAACACACATAAGAATTATTATCTTGCATTTGACTCTTGATTCACAAATTCTGTAGCACAATGCTGACACTGACTAGCACTGCAAACCTCACTAGAAGGAGGAAAGCCAGAGTGGAAAGAAAAAAAACCCAAAAAATTCTTAGCTTTGTCACGTGAAAGGGAGGAGTAAGACAGAAATGCAAAGATTTCTAGTCTTAACTGTATTAATATAAAGTTAATAGCTAGAATTGTCCTCAGGATAATCAAAGCTTTATGAACCCAGCACTGCCTGGCGGACTCTGGACAGAACACAGGCTGGAAAGATTTTTGACTTCCCTATGAGGACCCCACTTAAACCAGGGAGAAATTATTAGCAATAAGTTCCTCCAGGCAATCACATCCTTATGTTTCCCAACACTGCCTACCGACAGGAATAGCACACAGGTTGGAAGGGTTTCTGACCTCTGGTATGAGACCACACTTCATAGCAAGAAAAGAACTTTCCCCACAACAGCTCCCGAAATAACATTTATTAATACAAGTATGTGACAGTTATTGTGGGGTTTCTGTTGCCGGTGATAACGTTTAGCTGCAAGATTGTATTTAATTGATAATAAAAGACCCCAAAAGAAACCAGCACAAAACACATTTTACAGAGACAAGCACACCAAACTCAGTGTATTCCATTCTCACGACAGACAGAAACTAGCAACAAAAACTACTAACTAGAAACACAGCCACCTAAAACACTTATCTAGACACTATTTCAATAACATAGGGCAATAAAATAGCTTGCACACCACTCTCTCTGTAACACAAAACAAAAGGAAAGAAGAGAGCTGCTTCTTATCAACACACATGTTGAAAAAGAAACTGCACACTGAAAGTAGCAAAGTCTAAAGCAAGTTACTATTATTAGTATTATAGTAGCAAAAACACAGTTCATAAAGAAGGTGCTTATAGAGTAAGAATTAAAGTAGCTGTTAGCATAAGATGTAAGATAGAATGTATAAAGGATAGGTTTAAAGTATAGGGTATAAGGTATAGAATATAGAAAGCACATGGTTTCCCCACCCTACATTGTTCTGGGAGGTGGGAAGAGGCAGGACAAGATGCCAGCAGTTACCCTCGTAGAGAAATGGCATTTCTCACCCTCTCAGTTGCAGTTTTTAAACTGCACTTCTTATACCTTTTTATGACCAAGAATGTCTGCCTTTGAGGAAAAAGAATTTCAGAAGCAATAGCGGAGTTTCCTGGCAAGTGGAAAAGCTACAGCTTTGTCCACACCAGGGTGCTCCAAACTGACACACAGAACTGAGTCCATTCCCTCTAGGCCCTGAATCTTGTCTCAAGATGGCTTGGGCTCAGGCTTGATTTGAGTTTGGCAGCTCATACTCACACTCAACAGAAAATAGGTGGTATTGACAGTTCACTGTGATGTAACATCTGACATGCAACAGTCCTGGATGTGACTTCTGAGCAGTGCAAAACACATTTTCCTCTGTTACTGATTTGTTAATAAGTAATTCTAGTAGCTCTCTCCTGGCAACACTCACAGAAGAAAAAAATAAACCAAATTTACAAATAGTTACGTTTTGTCATCTGTCTTTCTTGATTTCATCATCTTCCTCAGACAGACAAGTAACTGTTTGAAACAGACATTTGTTTACATCTATTTTACACACCTTTAGTTTCTCAGTTTTCTCACTCACGTTGTCCTCCATCTCTCAGTTTCTAGATTTCATCACCATTTTAAACACCATGAAATGTTACTGGGTGGTGAATCAGAGCTCATTACTTTAATTAAAAATAAGTGGGTTAATGACTACTGAAGTAAAACTCTTTAAGAGCAGGAAAGTTGTTTAACATAGTCACAATGCTACCAATCTAGCCGTATCTAGTCTGTGCTATAAGAAAAGTTAAATTTGAAGGAAAGCTTTTTAGAAGGCCAGCACTTGAGACATCAATGTTTTTAGGGTAGAATGATTTTAGAGACAAACAGCAAAGTAAACAGCTCTGTAGGCTTAACCAACCCCCTGCATTCTGCCTGTTGTCTTCAGGGATAATTTATCAGACTCATATAAGCTTCATCTATTTTTTCCTTCAGGGAGAAGGTCAGGTTTAGTGATAATTAAATCCTCAATAAAGCTTTAAATTGTCTTTGTTACAAATAAAGTGGTGATTTTGTCCTTCATTCTTATTCAACAGACCTACCTGCTGAGCTCAAATCCACATCTCCACAAAGGAATTTTTTTCATTTTATGTGATCAGTCAAATTTCTTGACAAGAATTCAATTTCTATAAGGAAACACAATGATGTATTTAAATATGTTTTTGAGTAAAAATGGCTAAACTTGACTTTTCTTATAACACTACGATTTTCATAGCTATTGCCTAGAAACTGAATTTCAGCCAAGAAACTAATGATACATAATTTACAAAATAAAAATTAATAATTTTAAAAATCCTCTTTTGAGAAATATGGTTTAAATTCATCATCTCCCTCTAACAGACATTGAATTTCTATTTTCTTTAACTTGACTCCATTTATTCCATAATGTACGTATCCCAGGCAGGTCTGCTATACATCTTCATGTCTCTTTAGTCCCTCTCCTCTTCTTTGCCTACATTCTGACTTAGGCTATCAAGCTGTTCAAGCCACATACTTTATTAGTCTCTATTTCAAATAATACAGTTTCATCTTTTTCCTGCCCCTTAGGCTTTGTAAGATGAAAGCAGGAGCGAATATTACTTTAAAAATGGGAAATAATTTACATTTGAAGCCATGTAGTGGAAATGTTACAGTGGAAGCCTTGTACTGATTAGATTGTTTCAAAGCTTTTCTGTGACTTTGATTGACTGGATTTGCCCATGGCACTCCTAGTGGTAATGATACTGTGATTATTTAAGCAGCAGGTAACTTAAGGGTAGACTGAACATGTTAACTTTGAACCTCCTAGCTTTCATCACTTTGAATTTTCCATAGTTTGTATTCAAGAACATTGTGTGCATTGTGTGGTATTTACTGCAGCTGTCATTCATTTACTTTTCCGGTTTCAATTTTGCTGCATATTTTTGTGGAAACATGTGTAAGGTCTTTCTACATAGTTATATTGGTATTGGCACTCTTTAGAGTAGACGGGTCTCTGTGCCTCCCTTCCTGAGAAGCAATTGCCAGGCAGCAGACAGCTATGGCTACCCATGAGGAGCTGGGATATGGAGAGCATTTGCAGTCTCTGAATAAACAGCTGAACAGTCTGTTGATCTTCTCACAGCTTTACAATACAGTGTCTTGTTATTTTATAATGTCGCACAAGTCATTGAACTACAGCCATGCCACCCTGACACCCAATCCTGTCAGATCTGGGAAGCCAAGCAGGGTCAGCCCTGGTTAGTACTTTAATGGGAGACCTCCGGGCAATACCAGGGGCTGTAGGTTCTAGTCCTGAGGACTTCACTGTCACTGTGCAAGCTCGCTTGGCCATGGCAGATGAACCTGAGGAGTTAAAGGGTGGGGCCAGTTCTGCACATGCTGTGCCTCACCTAAAAAATCCACTGTGCAGGCTCAAAGGGCACACCCACGTGGGTACAGCCCTTCTCAAATCTTCCTTTGCGTAGCCTGACCATGATGATGACAAGTCACTGACAGGAGCAGAGTGCTTCCCTTCTTCAAACAGCATCTCTTGTACGTCTGTATGACACATTCTTCGCTGCTTTTGGGGGATCTGTCAGGTGGACACAAAGGCAGGAACCAGTATGCTCCTTTCCTATGGGGAAACTCCCTCAGCCCAGTGAATTTCCTTGGCTCCAGTTCTGCCTTCTTTCCTTTTGCCTGCAAGCTCTTATCATCTTAGTCATCCCAAGTCCTTCACATCATTAAGAGACAGAAACCTTTTACTTCTGTGATACTACAGTGGTTTTGTTTCTATTTGTAGCGCTCCTTTTATAGCTGTCTTCAATTGCATCCCACACAGAGATATCTCCTCTCTTGTAGTCAATGTGCAAATAATAATTTTCTGTCACGCATTCCTTATTTGAGTGTAGTTTTTCCTCAGCTTAAAAAAAAAAAAAAAAAAAAAGGGTACAAAAATATCTTCAATTTTATTTTAAAAATTTAAAGGGCAAATTTGCTTTTAATTTTGCCTGAAAAATGCATTATGGTTGAGACAGGTCAGTTGACATTGTTACGAATTATCCGAGGAGTATCAAAATGTAGAAGTGGTTATGCTAAGGTTTGAACTAGTCCAGCAGGCCTGAGAGTGGGAAACTTGAAACCATAGTGGGGTTTTAGAAACTGTTGAGAGTATGCTAAGAACAAGGGGACAATAATCAAAAGAATTAGTGAAGTATATAGAACATGTAGAAAGAACAAACTGTTGCTTA
>JAWWEV010000043.1:15405518-15423990 GCA_035583235.1 Hafferia zeledoni
TTTTTAGCCACCAGCACGCTTGCAGCAAGCGTGGGTAGTGCCCTTCCCAAATCTTCGTTCGCGAAGCCTAGCCATGAAGTGAAGTATGTGATTTAACATTGCGTTTAAGTAGATTCTTAAATTGTAACAGTAGAATTGCAATAACTGCTTTTTGTCTACAAGTGCAGGTTTGGATGCCTGAAAAATTAAGTAAAACTGAAACAATCCCAAAGATTTAACTGAATCAGAATTTGGTACATAGGATTTATTAAAAATTGGAAAAACATCTATAAATCCCTTGCCATGGCTGTCCCTTTAAAGCAGATGATCAGGGATGTAAACACAGATAAGAACAATATTCATAGAAGAAAATATCATCACATCTTTTTTTGCTATTGAATTTATATTTTACATTATGAATTCTGATTTATTTTGTTAGGGCTATGAAAATAATGCATAGTCTTACTTTTCATAAATGTTCTTTAACTTTTTTAAACTCTAAAAATTCAGTATTTGATGTGCATGAGACATGGTAAGTTAAATTTGACTCTAGCATTTCACTTTATAGAGCTGTGTATCAACCAGAGCTATATTTTAAGCTCAGAAATTTGCCTTTGAGTTTGTTACAGTCAGGAAGCAAGGTTTCTTTGTCCTTTGCCCAAAGTGAAGAGCCACATACTACAAAGTCAGAAGGCAGTTTTAGAAATTTTGACTGAAAGATATCGAGTTACTTTAGTTTCTTTGGTTGCTCTATAACTAAATGACAGGCCTGGCCTCAGTGCCAATTCAAAAGCTGAACTGAGACTGAATAAAACCTCATAAAATGGAGGACTCAGGAACTGCAAATCAAAGATAGTTTCCAAAAACATTTAAAATAAGAATTCTACAGGTTTCAGCTTTCCTCCCCTCTATTTTGAATTGTCTTCGTGGAAAAAAACCCCATATAAATTTAATAAGTGTAGCTCAAGTAATGGGTATTTTATGATTTCAAAAGCAAACAACTGTTTCATGTTCAGTAGGAAGAAAAGGATTGTTCTTGATCGGTCTGATACTTTCCTCTTAAAACTTGTGCATACATTTTAAGACATATTTTAGAATGGAATTAAGTTGCCTAAAAATCCATCATTACTTTAGATGTCCAGGGCTTTACACCTGACCTCTGGCTTCCTCTACAAAAGGACAATTTTTTTCTGTAAGTCCTGTGTCCTACCTGTGAACCCTGAGCAAGTGATTCAGATACTTGGCACTAGAAAACCAGCCTAAATACTCAAGTAGCTTGAAAGCAGCCTCCCAGGTTTGGGAATGATTGAAAAGACATCTGAGTTGTGCTTTTTACCTCAAGAGCATGACATGAAGATGTGCTCAGGGTTCTCATATGCACCTTTTCTGAGAATCATTCTAGAGAGTAATTGTTTTCCTAGGCTTGTCTCTGTCTTTGTACAAGAGAGAACAAACAAGGAAACAAAGGACTCTGGAGTAAGGAATTATGCTTCTGTTGCAAGTTATATCCCCAACTCAAAGCCTACCTGTGTGACTATCCACCAAACATGGGGGAGAAAGCAACAGATGGTGGACTGAAAGAGAAGTATGGCCTCATGCCTGAGTTCAGCAAGTTGAGTATGCAATAATCAAATACTCAATTAGTAAGAGTTTCTGATTCTGAGTTCTTCCTGGTTGCACTGAGTGTGAGTGGGTGTCCTAGTTCAGCAGGTGGGACCAGTTTATCACTGGGGGAGGGGGTGTGTGTGTGTGGGTGTGTGTGTGTGGGTGTGTGTGTGTGGGTGTGTGTGTGGGTGTGGGGGTGTGTGTGTGTGTGACCAAAATATGTATTCTATACTCTCTCTTTATTTCCCAAGAACTATTAATAATGGACCATTTGCAGCAGCTGCCCAGGGCACACACGACTCCTCAGGGTGTGAGATGGGTGTGAAAGACACCTGTGAGATGGGCATCCGCCGGCAGTGTGATTGCGCTGTCGGCGTTCAACCCCTAACGTACCGGAAGGGCTCTGGCCCCGTCGTGCGAAGTAGTGGCTGTTCGCACGATGTTCCAGGTCACCTTGCTGGACTAAGAAGATCAAGACCACCAGCCCTTGCCCACGGGGTGGTGAGTTGGGCAAAGTCGGCAGACGCTTTGAGAGTAGCACTGCCCGACTCTCGTGACTTTGAAGAGAACCGATTATGACCAGGGTGGACGGGCCACCCGTACTTAACCCGGAAGAGGAACATATATAATTATATGTGTTCGATATATAAGAGCTGTGATAATTCCCTTCCAGAGAGTTGTTAGCACCTTCACACCCAGCCTGAGGAGGCGTGTCTGCTAATAGGCCATCAACAATTCCAAAATACCCCATGACTCACAGAGTCAGATCACCCACTGTGTGACTCCCCGCCGTGAGGGAGGGACTGGGTGCTCCCACCTGGACCTAAGGGTACATAATCCTGGGGTTTGAAGACCTCAGGGAACCCCTTGTCGGATCCAGAGGAGGACCAGAACCTTGACAGGAAGAGACCACAACTTTCAATCAGCCTGCAACCACCCCTGTTCACCAGACTGCAACTGTCAGCTGCACCAACAGGTTTTTCACTTCCTTTTAGTTTGGACCTGGAGGAACCACGTGGGGTTAAGCATAGGGCCTAACAAACCCCTTTGTGTTTGTGCCCAAGGGTGCTCGGTCTTATGTCTGGGTTTTTGTGGGTTAAAACCAATTTTCTCTTTGTGCCATTGCATTTATTGCAATATTGTTATTAAATTGTAACTCTGATTTATAATCTCTTTTGTGTTGGGTTCATTTCTCCTGCCAGTTTACTGTTAAACCAGCACAGTGGGCCACATGTCAGACCCAGGTCTAGTGTCACTTGCCTAGTTTCCAGGTGAACTAAAAATGTACACTGGAAGCAGAAGTGCACTGAGCCTCTGGTAAGATCCTTGCCAAATAAAAACATCATGATATTGCCTCAAACCACATTTCAGTGTGAAGGAAAAAGGGAAACAAATAAATATAATAAACATAATAAACAAACATAAATAAATAAACCCCAAGTAATACTTCCTAGTTCTTGGCTTTTTACTTTACTAAAAATGTTGCAGTCCATGATACGGGTAAGAAATCATCTGGGATAAAAGACTGATAAAACATACATGAGAGCAAAAGTCATTGGGGATTGTGGGAATCACTGGGAAGTGGGAATACCAAAAGAGAGAGATGACTCAAGAGCTGATAAAGGAGGGATCTCCACTCAACAAGGACCTCTGCTGTGAAAAATTAAAGTCTGTGTTATACCTGAATCCCATCCTCAGGATGCCAATGAAAATACACATCTAAAGATACATGCTGGAGGAACTTCCCGAGTCACTAAAAACAGAGGGATACTGTGTAATAAATGCCCATGCAAAGAAATTCAATTGAGCAGTTCAACCTCATCTCAACATCAGCTCAGTTCTGTATAGAGAGTAGAAAAGATGACACAAAGTATATCCATACGACTTTGCAGAAAGCAAAAACCAAGTGGTAGGGTCTTTGACAGACACTAAAGTTTTCTTCCTTCTTTCTTCTTTGTTTGTTTGTTTGCTTCCTGAACTGTAGCTACTCTGCGTAGTGGTCTACACAACATACCAACATCAATTTAAAATACATTCACTCCCTCCACATCCTCAGGGGTCAAGGCAGTGCAGCAACACTCAGAAGAGGAAATGCTGTCAATGGGACATACAGATAACTCTGGATGAGTCCAGATGACCCTCAAAATTGTAGGAACCAGAGGGTGAAGTGGAAGGAAGGTCTGAGCTCAAAGTAGACTGAAGAACTAATTTTATGAGACAAGAGTATTATCACCCAAAGAGCAGCTGTTGGAATTGCTTGGAACTGAAATGGAGGCATGCTTGCCGACCTTGAATTGAAGGTCAGCTACATATACCTTAAGTGGTAGGTATTTGTAAAGGCACCAACTTAATGAATCCTGCCAGCAGCTTGGAAAAGGGACCAGGCTCAGGGTGCCTTGACAGTGTTAAAGCATATTTGTTCCATTGAAAAGCAAAGACAATTTTCTAACTCTATGTGTTCCTGTTGTAGGTCAAATTTATTAGACCACTCCAAATTTGTATAGTCAAGATACCTTTAATCACTAGGGGAAGGAGGGAGGAAAGAGCAAAAGAGGAAATTAAACCAACACAAAATAAAGTAATTTTCTGATTCAAGGGGGTGTATAGAGTTTTAAATGTCTAGTGCATTTTTGTGGAATAGCTGCTGTCCTCTTTTTTTTTCTCAATTAGGTGCACTTGGCGGGTACAAAGTGCATTGAAGTTTAGGGGATCTTTTCTGTTTAATTCAATCCATAGGACTGCATACATACCTTGATATTCATTAGGCTTTACATAAACTACTGAAAAGGCTTTGTCTGCCAATGTAGTAAACGTCTGCAGTTTTGTGGTTTTGGCTTTTTGTTTGCTTTAATCTTCCACCTACCTGATGGAAATAAACAGTTATTTATTTATTTTTGCATGAGTAATTCAGCTGGGATGCTGACTAAAAGGCATCCTTGAGAAAACTGCTTTTCAACGCAAATGTTCAATTATTTGATTGATTATCACATGATTATGTGATACAATTCAATAATCATACTCTTTTGAGGCTTTCTATGCATGCTCTATCAATACATAAAAAGAGTTCTGGAAACTTCTAATACTTCTATCAAACAGAAATTCACCCCAAATATTTAGCATAAGATTTTCTTATATCTTCTTTCATAAAAATATATTATTTTTATGGAATGCTGTATAGTAAACAGAAATTTAATCCCTGCAGCACTCCTGTTTTCCTATATAATAATAATTTCTTCAAGTTTAATTTGGGAGGGTATTGAGGGAAGAGCTTGAAGTCAGTTGTATGAAAAAATATATGAAATAAGACAAGGATTCTCTTTTGTACTTTTTTTTCAAAAAATGCTCTAACATCACTGTCTTTCATGCATTAATCCTCTGTATGCTGCTAATTATCACACAGAGGATTTTGAGCAGGGTTGGGGGAGTTTTCTTGTTGGGGTCTTTTTGGTAGTTGTTAATGAATTGGTGAGCTGATGGTATGCTCAATCACATCATGGACTTACAAGCTGATTTTCCTTCTGCCAGCCACTAATAAAATCCTCTACCATGAATAGACCTGTAGCAATGATTTCAGTCTGCAATAAAACATCTCTCAATTTTTTCACAACCTTGGATGCAGAAAAATGTCATTTTCAAGGGAATACTGTGTTTTACAATGCATATTTAATGCATTTTCCAATGTGTATATTCATAATCATTCAATTCAAGATGACCACCTTCGTCTTTAATTCATAAATTGAAAGTGATTCTCACAGCAAAAACTCTCACTCTTTATTTGTTTTGAAAATCCAGCTATATTAAGAATAAGCAGGTAGGCATGTCATTTTGAAATTCAGTATTCCCATTAAAATGCAAAAAAATCTGGGATAAAATTACACTAACAAAATGACAAGCTAAAATATGTAGTGTTACACTGCAAAGCAAGCTTGCCTGTCATATCTGGCAGAGGGGTCTTGGCATCCATTCTGCTTTCATCTGCGTTTCTCATGCCATCATCAATGAAGCTTACAACAGCCACTGAAAACATAGAGTAGAAGCATTTGCAAATCTGAATCCATAGGTAAAGTGTATTAGTGTACCCAAAATATTTACAAACTGAAAAATATGCATAAACTCTGTACATACACACTTTGGTACCCAGGTGCAATTGTGACAGATACTTGAGAAATTATTGATTTAACATTTCAATATCAAACTGATAGAAGAACCTTATTTTTAGACAAAGGAGAAACGTCTCTCTGGTTTGAAAAGGAATGGAATCTGACCACATGTTAAACCCCATAGCTTTATTGAGGCAGTAGAAAAGATGAGCAACAATGTACACATGTGGCAACTCACCCAGTCACTGGTAGCAAACACAAGCCCATAAGCGGTGCCACGGCTACAGTTGACAGCCAGGGACACGTGGTGTCCAGGTCATATGGAAGCAACTGCTGGTGATGCAGGTACCTTTAAATGCAGGTAAGAGTTCAGCTGCCCCTTGTGTCCCCCAGCAGTTGTGGACTTGGAGAGAAGCATGAATCAATTTTGAGTGGGGTGCCCTGCCTATGGGTGTCAGGCAGGGGCAGGCTGTGGGCAGTCTGTCTGTGCCGCTGATACTGGTCAAGGGGCAGGGTATCAGGAGGAGGGGCTTCAGCCTCTCAGTTCAGTATTTCCACAACTAGTTAATTAGAATTTTTAAGAAGATAAACCCTAAAACCACTAAACACATAAAAAAGATGCTACACTATCCCAGCATACAGTATGAACTGGTAATTTCTGAACTGTCACGGTGATTTCATGTTATACAGAGTGCTGTGTTACAGGTATGTATAGAAATGTTATGGCCTTAGTTCAAAAAAGGACTTCAGTCTATATCCTGTATTGAACTGTGAAAGGCTTTCCAAACTGAAGATTTATGTTTTTACAATGCCACCTGTTCAAATGCTCTGCTAAACGGGTTCTACATTAAAAAAAAAAACCAAAAAAAAAAAAACCAAAAAAAAAAAACCCCCCCAAAAAAACCCACCAAAAAAAACCCCAACAAAAAACCCCACACCAACACAAAAAAACCCCAACAACACAAACAAAAAAAAGAACACCAAAAACTTCACAAAACCTAATTATTATCCTGGTAAAACTCACTGGTCCTGAATCTCCAAGCAAGGTCTTCAACAGTAGATAACCAGGATGTTAATGCCCACTGTGTAGCAAAATAGACTTCACTCACTGCCTATCCCTTCTGTGCATCTTCCTTTGTCATGTCCTTGATTAAATTATGCTGTCTATTTATATGTCTTGTTTAGGAGACTTTTTGCAATGATTGAAGTTCCTTACAGTCTTCATTTTTTCCAGTCAGTGTCTGGTGTTGTCTTCCTTTTCTGAGAAATGTTGATGAAAAGATACTGAGAATGCAACTTCTTGGTTGATCCTCACATGTTTAAGAGCAAATATGGGCAAAAGTAAAGAAAACAATCCAGATGGCCATTGGTCTTTTGCCAGGACAGCTATATTGAAGCTTGTGCATCTTGGCAATGGAACTTGATCTTTGATAACATTTAGCTATAAAGTTCTGTTGACACCATGGTAAGACCTGGAAAAAATGC
Source organism: Hafferia zeledoni (assembly GCA_035583235.1). Taxonomy (NCBI): domain Eukaryota; kingdom Metazoa; phylum Chordata; class Aves; order Passeriformes; family Thamnophilidae; genus Hafferia; species Hafferia zeledoni. The sequence continues at coordinate 15,412,688 of JAWWEV010000043.1, forward strand.
CACTCACAAGTCAATATGGTTCTTTTCTCTCAAGACAAAACTGTAGGACACTATTAGTCAACCTCCTTGTAACTCAAGCAATTTGGATTGGAGTGACCCATGGGGTTCGATCCTGTAATTTACTCTCTTCCAATCTCTTTTTATCCACAGCTGTAGATCTGAGGAGATTCTGAAGTTGTACATATTTTTGTTTGACCCAGGCTCTTTTTAGCCTGGCAAAGGTTGAGGCCTGGATGCTACTCAGTTGGCTAAAATTCAAACCTGATAAAGCATCTAGTGTAACAAATAGCACAGTGAAACACTGTTTCACTGGCAATGTACTAAGCTTCTCAATCAGATCAGGGTTTATGTCCAATCAGTGTCAAAATATCCCAGTGCTATGTGGGAGACGTTGCAGAAACCACATCTTCCACATTATTGCTCTGACTCTGTGATCCATTCACCGCTTATTTTCAATGCCTGACTTCCTTCTACTAGTGTTCTGATTCAACTCCCGGGAGTCCTTTGGTTGCCTACATTGAGGATTGGATCAGGGTCTGTCCAGAGAGCCCTGTTCAGTCTGATTTAGCTGGTGCTTCCTGCATGAGTCTGGGGAGAGAGACAATGTTTTACCTGGGCTGTGCAGTGTACTAAGGCACACATGTGAAGTTTAAATTGCTAACCACACTCTAAAAGCCAGAGTTACCCTAAAAAACAAATTCTAGGCTTGATTTCCTGTCCCACTGGAGGTGGTTATCTTACAGAAAAAATTCATCAGAGAGGTAAAAGCCAGGCCATCTCTGGAACTGTCTTGAAATGGAAACCTGCTCACCTATGACCAGGTCTAGACCTAGATAAAGTTCCAAATGACTTCTCTTTGCTCTGGCTTTCTTGTGGTGGTGAACTGTAATACTCAGGAGATTTAACCAACTGCTCAGTTCTTTCAGTGTTTGCTCTTTGTTTAAAGCTTCATGCACAATAGAAGGCATGGTATCTTGTCTTTTCATTAAAAAGTACTGCTGGCCTAATGTCAGACATATAAAAGTACACCTAACTACAACACATAATAAATAATACATTTGTCTTCAAATATATTCTTTTCAGATGATTTAGGACAACTTACAAACAAATTTGGATTGCAATAGTTACCATACTAAGTTATAAAGTTACTTTTAAATTCTCTTTAAAATAAAAAAAAAAAAAGGAAAAACCTCTGCTTTCACTTTTGTTAACCATATTGTTCCTTTTTCTGCATTATCCTGTAAATTATGAAGTCACTGAAGAATTAATTCAGCTCACTAAACATTAGGTATTCAGTGTGATTTGAGATGTTTTAAGGTACTGAAATATCTGATTGGCAGATTGGCAGATATAATTGAAGTCTTCTGGGAGACGCATTTGCTTCTTTAAGGCTGAAGGACAGAATCACTACACAATAAAAATTGAAACAATTAAAAAATTAGACAAAATGCATAACATTTATGACTTTTGATAGTATTTTTTAACTTCTAATTATATTTTACTTTAAAATGGAACTTATTAAGTAAGAATCATTAGACTGGTTTGAAACACCTTTTTTTCAGCTGAGAAGAATAATTCTTTATGTCATACCATGACACTGTTGTCTTTTTCCATCTTTCCACTCCAAACTACCCTTTGGCCTTATCAAATAAATAATGAGTGCTATGATGGTTCTGAAAGTGAATCTGAAATTCTGACAAACCAACGAGATTGAGATATTATTCAATGCTGTCCTTATAGTCAGAAGAGCAAGTTTTCTCAAAGGAGAGGAAAAAATCAAAGCACAAATATCCAGAGACCAATGCTACGTATGTTTTGGAAATGTCAACATGTGACTCTTCTTCTACCTGCATGCCTAGTAAAATTTCTGACATTGCCTTTTCATGCCACCCTGGTACTTTGATTTGCTTTTCTTTTTTCCCCTTTAACAGAAATTGGTTTCTGAAGAATTCACCACTTGTGTCACCTAAAGGTTTTTCACAAAATACTTGAAATGGATTTATGTTGTGTGTTTAACTAACCCTTTGGGTAGAAATGGTATATAGTTTTCCCATGTGTGTATATAAGCAGTGTACCAAAAATATTCTAATGGTGAGGTAATGAATGTTCATCTTTTATGCTACATGGAGGCAAAACTGCTCCAGCTGGGTGAAATTATGATTCATCATATCTTCTTGGAAAAAAAAAAATAATGTCATTTTCATTCCAGTCTGTGACTGTATTGGCAACAAGATCAAAAACTGAGAAAGACATGCATGCTACTTTTCCTTCTTTTTTTCAGGATGAAGAGATCACTGCAGGGTATCAAGACTTGTCAATTTGATTTGCTTGGTTTCAGTGGGACTTTTCTGTGAGTGTTTTTATTTTTTCTTGTGTTTTTATGTTGCTACTTTTTTATTTTGTAGTCCTCACACAAAGTGGCGCTAAACACCAGAACACAGCAGAAGAGATTTTTCTCCTGTCCTCCAAGGGGACTGGAAATCTAGAGATGCTGCTTTGCTATCTCTGCGGTCTATCTTCTGACATGTGAGTTAGAGATCTCTAGAGTCATGTAATACTGCTTCAGCTGTAAAAAACACTTGATTATTATCCTCCACTACATGGTTAGTCTTCAAAGCAGGATATGTTTGAATAAGCACAAAAGATTGGACAATAATCTAACACAGAGACACCCTTTGCTACCAACAACATATTGATAGGACACTGACAACGTACTGCAGTTGCCAAGAGTTCATAGGGAATACAGTTGCAATGTCCAAAATGTACCTTTTGCTCTTAGTAACTATTTTTGTCTTCTTTCTTGTTGTTTTTTTCTCATACTGTTAAGTACTGTTAAAACTCCCAGCTGTTCTATTACATGATGTACAAGCCAACAAAAAATTCTGTTGGAAGGCTGTGGTTTTTAAGCCACCAAATTCAAGTGTGACTGCAGTTCATGGTATGTGGTAAGTGTAGCAAGGTTCCTGGAAGCCCTAAAGGAGATTAACTGCTGCCTCCTTTTTCAACACATTAGACAAAAGTAATCTTACAAATATTCCAGGCAAGCTAACATCTAGCCTCTGCTCTTGTGGATGGAGCACTGGTGATAGTGTTTTACTTGTTTGCTGTCAGTTCCCAGTTTATTTCTGTCATAAACCTATTTCATGAACTATTTGTCTCTGTAACTAATTTTTATAGTAATAAACTCACTGCAAAACTGAAGAAATCACACTCAGCCCTTAAAGCATCTCACTGCATTAACACATATAAGATTTCTAAGAGAGAGAAAGCAAGAAAAGACAGGCATGACTGTAGATAAAGGAGGCCCTAAGTATGAAGGGGAGACTTAGATTCTGATCTGTAACACAGCTTTTCCATTTTCTTTAATGCTGAAACTGAACAACATTCAGAGTAGGACAAAAGTAATTCATGTAATTGACAAAAGTCTTCAAAATCAGTCATGATGCTTCTGCTTTCCCATCATGCTAACCTTGATTTCCTTCATGTGCCCTTAGTGAGAGTTTTCTCCAGGAGTCTTTATGAACCCAACTGTGGCTGGACTGACAGAATGTGAAACTGAGGACCAAACTATTCAGCAGTGTGCCATGTCAGTCCCATGTCTTTTTGGAAAGTATTTAATAATTTACAGGGTTTGGTGATATGCAAATTATGATTTTGGAGATCTTGGGAGTGTCTACATTTTGGACTTTGAGGTATACACACATGAGCACAAATTCTTATCTCAATGGATATTCTCTACTCTCTTTTCTACAAGGAAAATGTCTTGGGAATGGAAGCTCTGCTCCACTGGTCTTGCTCACAACCTCGGTATGATAGTTTGGTATTGTTCTGTTATTCCATCACTCCCTCTTTGCTGATGGCACTCAACCTTTCCAGTTAGTAACTGTATTACATACCCCATGTTGAATGAGAATAAAAAAGAAACTTTACTTCAAAAATAAAACTATTGTCTTCTCAAGAAAATAATTTCAAAGTTACTAAAATTTATGCACATCCTGTGAACAAATCTGGCTTCTCTGTGTAACTCTGGCCATCCCCAAACTTATAAAACATTCATCTCCAGTTTCTCAAGTCTTTGCATTATTTAATCTCTTATATTGTGACCAAACAGGCCTTAGAGGATAGGCCAATATGTTACTTAATTGTTCCTGCAAGATTTTTTGGTCTCCTTGGGGGTGATACAATAAATGACAGAAGTGAAGTGATGGTCCTGTCTTGGCAATCAATTACATGATAAATTAGTGTCCATGAAGAATACTGACAATTCAAAAGATAGAACAAAATCCTGGTCTTTGAATCATCAAGGATTTCATTCTTTTCATTCCATGGACCTGAGAAACTAAAAAGTGTTTACATTAGATTTAAGGTCTTTGTTTGTCAACAATGAAAATACATTTATCAATGTGAAGACTTAAATCACTGTACAGAAAAAAAGATATTAGAGCATTTTAGAGCATCTGCTATATTTTTTAATTTCTGTAAATGATCTGCTGATCGTTGTTATATATTCTATATACCTTTTTAAACCAATGATACTTTAATTTACTTCAGAATGTGCTAAAGCAATTGAGAAAGTATTGTAAAATATCTTGAACTGAGTTCAAATTGGTTGACTGGACATAAAATGATATTAAATGAAATTTTAGTTTACAGCTAAAAGTAGGTTTTTATTTGGCTGTAAACCAAATTGGCTCAAATTGTTATAAGTTCAACATCAAAACAGGTGAAGGTAAAAACAGAAAACAAGTTAGCTGCTTCTGGTATGTGAATTCACATTTGTAGCTTTTGTTTATACTGTGCTGTACATGTACTATTAGTACAATGACCTTGAGAAAAATATCCTAGATGAAAAATTAGATTTATAACCACAATGGTAGAGTGACTTTGGGTGCAGTGAAGTATAGGCTTCCTTGAGAGTAAATATATTAACATCTATATAATATTGACAGTATGATCTGAACCCTTGATATTTTTTTCTTACACATTAACTATTGCAGATTATAGGGGACAGGAAAAAAATTGTAAATTACTGTTTCATCTAAGCATGCTATGAGAATAGCATTAGGATAAATTTACAATTAGTACATAAAACAACACCCTATAGGTTTGTTCTGAAATCATATCTGCTGAAAATATTTTAAAATGTATCTGGTACATCTAGTTGTTCTCTGCTTTGCACATTCAGTGGTGCTTACACCTGCACAAATTAAAGAGTGAGAAATAGGTGATAGGGTTAGGAACACCTGGAACTGTGGAAAAAAAAGAGTGACTTTTCTTGATCTTGGTCAAACAGTTCTTTCTTTCATGTCAGATGACAAGGAAGGCCACATCACTGCTAAAAAGTAGCCCTCAAGTGTTATGGGTTTAGCTAAGTAGACCTAAATTTAGGTTTTAGGTTTCAGGGTAGGCCTGGGACTGTCGGTTGACTTGAGCTGGGCTGGGCTAGCTGACAGCTGACTTCTTCTAGCCAAGAGTATTCCATAGTCTATTCCAACATCATCTCAAAGGGGTAATAGCCAGTGTGGGAGTGGCTTGGTTCAGTTTTTCTTCGAGCTGTAGTCCCAGCAGGACAGACCGTGCTGTTCCAGAAGGAACAGGAGGCCCAGATCCAGAGCACCGGCTCACCACCATGTTATCTTAGGTAAGTAAAATATTTGTTCTCAGTTTTTTCTCTTTGCTTAAGTCTGTCTCAGGGGAATTGACTTCTTTAAAGTGATTTAGAGTTAGAATGGTGGGATTTGTTTTCACTGGGGAGTGGGAAGTTATTTCTCGTTATTTCTAACTTGTGTAAGTGTGTGTGATATTGTAGTTTTAATTTTGTCTTTTTTATTTAGTAATAGGCAGCCTTATGAGAATCAACCCTGCTATGCACACCTCATTGCAAATGTGTTTCTGACTGTAGTGCACAAAAATACCAGCAGCCTGTTTCTTGTAAGACCTTGAGCACGTAGGCCCTGGCATTCCATGCATTTCAAATCTGTGCTCTAAACTGCACTAAGATGACCTTATCGAGCCCAATGAAAGACTTTATACCCCTGTCTCCACCTATTCCAATGATCTTTGCCAGCACCTCCTGAGAGGAGGTCAGACACAGAGGACGATTGCAAAAGTGTTCCAGAATACAGCATCACGTGCTCTAAGGAAAAAATCTATAAGTAGCCAAAATATAGATTACAGATTAAATTGAGAGCAACTTCAGGCTGCTTCTGAGGATTACTGGGATGTCAGATATTGAATTTAAGGATCATTGTGGTTCAAAGCTACTCTCAGGACTGGGTATGTTTGTTAAAATATGTGAGTAACATATGATGAGCATTCTTTAAAATACATAAACACACTTCTATTGCATTCTAGGAAGAGTATTTGGCGTGTGTTTCCCATGTATATTAGAAATTTCAGTTTTTCAGCATGATACTTGAAGAAACTGAAAGATTTTTGTAGCTTAGGAAATTTTTGCAATGCTGTGTGTGGTCATTTTCTTATTGCAATCTCATTTTCTAAATCTGTGAAAGGGATAAAATGGATAGCACAAAATAAATTGCATTTTATTAAACTGCAATTTCATTCAGTAGAAGTGTTTTGTTATTAGAACACACACTGTAACCCTTTCTATAACAATTAATATGCAAAAATGATACAATAATTTACAAAATAATGAAAGTGCATTTCCAAGCTGTAGCAATAATAGTTGCAAATTTTCATATATTTATTGTTATAGCTCTGCTCATGATACTGAAATATGAGTTATATTTCTCGTTCTTCTATAATAACTATATATTCAGAATTTCATAAACCAGTCATAAAAACTCTCCTTCTGCTTGTCTTGGAGTATGTAGCTCTAACTGAATTTAGGAAAGCAAAGCAAAGAAAACTTATTAGAACTGATTTGGTAGCCTTTGATACAACAGATTTTTCTTAACAAAATCAATAATCCTCACTGTTGGAGGAACGATTGGATAAAATGATACCTATAAGTGACTATGTACAGGATCTGGCCTTGATGTATTGTGTAGGTTATAAATACAGACCATAGTGGGAGATGAATCAGTCTATAATTTGAGAATGTTGACATTATTCAAATTTACTTTGTGCTTTTGACCTGAGCAGTTAATAAACATTTCTAATCTTTAAATAGAAATTCCAAACTGATTATATTTCCTGATTTACAAAAAGTATATTGAAGCCCTTTTAGCTGACAAGTGAAATCTCAGCCATAAGAAGTAATGTCTTTGCCCATAACTGGAAATAGTTTACTTTTAGGATTTTAACTTTAAAATTTTGTCTATATGGGGTTTATTTTTCCTGTGTTTCTTACAGCTATTGTAAATTTGATGCCAAAATCTGCTGGTTTTTTTCTTTTTTTAACACAAAATAAATAAGAAAAAGAAAATTGTGGGGTTTTAGAATTGAAACTGGATCTGTCTGGAATATTCGAAATTAAAAATGAAAACTACATTTTTTTTTCTTCATGACATGTTTATCAACCCGTGGGGTGTTTTTTGAGTTGATCATTCTACCTTGCTGTTAAGAACTTCACATTAAAGTAAACTCCTATGCGCCTACAGTGAAATGTAAAGGAAGGCGTTCCCATATTCATAGACATTAGAGAACATATCCATATCCATTCACAGAGGTTTCTGTGATTAAAATTACTTTTTTTTTTTTTTAATTCAGTTAAATAATTGGTAGTAAAATACAAATAATTAAAACTTTACTGTTTTTTTTTCTACAGTAGTAATTTAACAAAAAATATGCATGCCAAACTCTGAGGTTGAATAACTTCACAATGAGTAATATTTCCAGACTTAATGACTTTTCAGGGAAAAAAAAAAATATTATTTCAGTTACACATTTGAAAGTTTTTTGCCAAAATGTAAAATATCTTACTGTCTATTGATTTTACATGATAATAAATTAAAAGAAGCAAGCAAATATGAACAGTTTTCAATAGCACAGGACTTGTAGATTAGAGTTTATTTTTCAACATTTGAATCGAAGTTGAGAAGTGACTCAAAAAATCTTATCTTTTAGGAACAGACTACCACATATATACCTACTGATAGTCATATTGTCAAAATATGGTTACAAACTTCAGTTTCAAATTTGAATTTTGCCTTATCAGTTCCATTTTGTGCTATTAGCTGAAAGTTAGTCTTCAGCAATAATTCAAATTGTCAGCTTTGTCTATGTTGAATGTCATAATCTTGCAGTATTATTTTCTCCAAAGAGCAGAGAACCAATGCAAGTAGATTCTATCTTTGGTTTCTGCTCTATGCTTCACTATACCTAAAGTTTTATTATGGTTTTCAAAATAATAGACACATTGCACAATTAAATTTTATTGAATTACATTAAACTGACATATTTACTACTCTGTAACTTAATAATAACCCACTTCACATACAGCTTGTTTATAATCACGGTAAGCAAAGAGAAATTCTAGTGGATAGAATTCTAGTGGATAAACCTTCAGAGAATAAGAAATTATTACAATTTCTATATTCAAGGACAGCTTCTCTTCACCTGCTTCATAGTCACCATGGCAAGGGTTTGTTCTCTTCAAAGTTTCTTATGTGGTGGAGTATGGAGTTGGTAGAGGCTTCTAGTTACTAGACCAGTTTTCTACAATCCATATGGTGTGTTTTCATAAGCATACTAAATTTCATGTTATAAGATGTCAGCGTGTTTGCTCTTGAGACTCTGTCAGTGTGTTACTCTGAAATCTATTACTCTGATGCTTAGAAATTTTAATAAAAAAGAATCACTCAATGTAAAGCTTTGTAATGTCTGTAATAAGAGAATATTTTACAGAAATCATGAACTGGAGGGTACCATGACTTTGAGAAGTATTCTAATTTTTATGAGAAAATCTTCCTCAAGCAAAATGTCCCAGATTTTCTAGTGCATAATGCTAAAAAAAGCAGAGCCAAGAGAGGGATGAAATTGAATCCCAAAGGGGCCATCTGTGCAGTCCCTAGCCACACACACTCATCTGAATGATTTCAATATATATAGCTGCTGTAACACTGGATCATTAGACAACTTCGTATGCATCCCAGCCTGGTATTTACTACTTCAGACATTTCAGAAGCTGTATGGATGGAATGCAGCCAGACATATGTTTAAGCCCATTTGTGATGGGATCCTTCTGGTATTCTTTAGGGATAGGGATGTAAATACACAAGGAGAGAGATAAAATTTTCCAAAAATACCATAGGAAAGTGGGAAAATGACATTGTAATATTATTCTGTCTTGACCAGTAGAGTGAAAAAAAAATATCCACTGTACTTTTTATTACAGCTGAGAAGATTTCCTCCTGATAAAGATACCAACTTATAATCTTCCTTACAAATATTACCAAGTTGGTCACTCCATAATGAGATTGTTCACTTTAAAGGAAGGGAGGTGATATTATTTACAAACTACCATATAACAAGTATGAAAATTTAAGTTCATCAAGTCAGTTTGGCTTCTCCCTCATTTATTACCTATATAAATGTATGTGGGTTTTTTTCCCTTTTCCCAGATGATTTTAATTTGGCTAGCATCATGACAGATATTGCAACTTGTTGAATAATTTAATACTTGAAATTACATAGATATTAAAATACTCCTTAAAGCCTTGAATAATAATAACAATTTGTACACCTTAGAACATAAATGTAAATCTAGCATTTCATTATACCTTTAAATAAGAAGATATTTTTATTTTTCATGCTAATATGCCCCACTATTTCAGTTGAAAACCAGAAATATTATCATGCCAATTTTTTCCAGTTAATTAGCAAGCAGAAATCTTGATGAACAGCAGGTATTTTCATGTTACCCATGAATAGTTCTATCTACCATGCATGCTTATCTCTATTATCTTCCAGAAAATCTATGAGCAGAAAGCAACTGCATGCTGGTTTATTGACAGGATTGAAGGAAGCACACAGATAAAATAAAGCAATGTGCTTGGGGAAATAACTCTTTTTGTCCATAAAATATAAATCACATATTCATAATTGAAATGTGCTTTGGGATTTCTGTTCTTCCTACACTATATAAATATCTGCAGTGCTACTGTACTTGAATAGAATGGAAAAGAATTAAGTCTTCTTAGAGGTAGCATAAGATTATAATCTTGATTTGTCCTTTGCCTTTGTTATGTGCAACAGTATCACTGAAGTACTGTACTGCCTCTCTAAGCAAGTTCTGTAATCAAAGAATTTCATAAACTTTTCCAAGTGTCATCAGAGGTAGTAGTGCATCTTGTCAGAGTCAGAGACACACAGAGACAAGTTGTAATTGTGCAGACCCCTCTAGAAATAACATCTTAGCTATTTTGTTTCATTTCTCATACAAGTATTTAATAATTTATTTGTTAACATTTATAATAGCACTCATTAAAAATAAAATTATCTTCCTTGAGCATCAAGCAATGAAATTAGGACTCAAGCTAATATTGACTCAATAACTTCATGGAAGTAATTTGAGACAATCATTGGGTAAAATGTGAATCAAACAGACCTAACTGCAGCACCTAGATTCAGGACTATCTTCTTCTGGGTGCCTTCTATAATATGTGAACAAAGTTGCCATTCTTTTTAATTTCTCTCTTTTACTGGGCAAGTTTGCATACTCCTCTGCAGAGCTCAACAGCTCTGAAGACAGTTGCTGACATACCATGGTGGGGCAGTGGGCAGCTTGCTGGGGAAGGCACTAGGGAGTGTTGGTTTCTATTTTATGAAACTGAAGGGGGAAATGAACTTAGATCTCACCTCCTTTGGGGTAGTGTTTCAACTGATGAAATACAAGCTATGCCAAGCTATCACTGCCACTCACTGCCTGCTGTGTTTTAGAAGGGTAGGTCCGTCTGAGTTTTCAGAAAAAAAGAAAAAGCTCAGCTGCATTCCTTTGAAAGAGGGATCAGAAGGAGATGCAACTGTTAGACAGGTAAGCCATAACAATGGACGGCAGTCAAGACTCCATCCTGTCCTCAGCATGTCCCTGCTGGATGGCTGTAAGCAGATCCCCATTCAGCAGCCTCATTTCTCTGGGGGCTGTTCTGTCACCTACAAACTTTTTTGTATGTGAATCCTGTGACTCCAACATAGGGCTCTGCATGTCAGACCGCTCATATAGAAAATGTAGGCTTTTGAATCCCTGACATTATGGTACTTAATTCCCTCTTCAGAAGTAACTAGGAGACCTACTTTAACTCCTCCCCTACTAGTTCATTCGTTCCTTTCTTTCTTTCTTTCTTTCTTTCTTTCTTTCTTTCTTTCTTTCTTTCTTTCTTTCTTTCTTTCTTTCTTTC
>JAWWEV010000043.1:15424090-15439158 GCA_035583235.1 Hafferia zeledoni
TCCTTCCTTCCTTCCTTCCTTCCTTCCTTCCTTCCTTCCTTCCTTCCTTCCTTCCTTCCTTCTCTCTCTTTCTCTCTCTCTCTCTCTTTCTCTCTCTTTCTCTTTCTCTCTCTCTCTTTCTCTCTTTCTTCTTTCATTCTGTGCCTGTTCTTTCAGCTGTCCATCTTTAGTGTACGATTTGACTGTGAAAAAATGATTCAGTTCCACATTGTTAGAAACATACCAGTATTTTCACAAAAATAGAATATGACTTTGAGTGGTTTATAACATGATTTTTTAAAGTTAGTTTTAGTGGAATCATGATAAACATATATATATGTTCTGCTTGACCCATGGAACATGCAATGTTCAGTAATGCAGCATGTATTTTTTTCTTTCACAGAATGTATTTAGTTATATGTGGCAAGCTTTTTGAGTTTATCAAAAATGGAAGAATACCAGTGACAGAATACCTAATAAGTTTATCCACTATTCTTTGCTGATACCGTCAACCTTGACCTAAAATAGTTCAGGTCATTTTCTTAACAAAGATACTCAGTATTGCAAAATAGTCCAAATTTAATGTTGTACTCTATAATGGATGAATTTAATGAACTGTTCACTGAGATCCCCAAATATATGTGACCTTGAACAGATTTTATATAAGGGATCCAAAGCCGAAAAATAACTAGATGGAAATAAAATGCTCTATGTTGCCATATCAAACTTTAAAAAATTTTCATACTGAACTGACACTATTTTCACACATGATTTGGAAAGTTCACTGACAAAATGAGTTCCTTTTTAATTCCTGGTTTGGTAGAAATTAATCCCTGGAAAGCCTGTCTTGCCTCTGGGAGAATTCTCCCATAAGCAAATGAAGGGGAAAGCAGCAGATTGCTTTTCTCAGACTCTAGGAGGTTTGGTGGCATGATGATGTTTGCAATATAAACACTTATGAAAATTCTGGGCATTACTGATGAATTTAGGACTCTGTGGGGCCATGGATTCAGGCAAGACAGAAAGTATAAATTGAGCTAGAATACATCGTGCTCTTTACAGGAGACCAAAAATACCCAGGAGAATATAAAGATGAGTTAAATCCACCTTTGCTTTGTCTTCCCTGTAGCTCCATATGGTCTGCATTTTGCATAGTGTTACTCAATGTGCTTTAATATTGTAAGAAATTACATGAGGAACTGCTTGTTTTAAACCCCAAGACAAAATCCTCAGATTGATCAGCTCAGATTGATTTTAAAAAGTAGGCAGTTAATATGATTTCATATACATCTCAATCCTTATCATTGTGTACTCCCTGCATCACACTTTGACTGTTAGTAATTTTGGTGTATGATAAAGGTGACACCCCATGTTTTCATCCGTGTAGTTGGCTGATCCACCCTACTTCTGATTTTGCAGAAATCTTTTCTTACATATGCAACACAATCCTGTGTCTGTGATAAAAGAAGAAACTTTGCTGAGATGATTCCATTCTTAGTGGTTTAATGTTACCTCCCTGGTTCTTACCAGCACCAGTCTCTTACTGTGTACCTTCTTGTACTTTTCACATCAAGAAATCTCCCACAGAGCACTGGATGACCAAAACTGAATGTCTTGGAAAGTGAACTATTAATGGAAAGATATTCATTGAACCACGCTTATAATAAAAACCTTAAGTGGCATATATTTTCAAATACTCTTGAAAACAGCAGTTTTCAAGACTCATAAAATATTACCCTGTCTGCATGTTTTAGTGCCAGTGACATTTTTTTCCTAGAAGTCACCTTCTACATTTTTAATTTCTTTTAAAAATTGTTTACCAGTGCACATCTGTCTTCATTTCAGGTTGCTGGAATAATGTGCAACAGGCTTGCTGTTACTAACTGTACTTATGGTTTCATACACCCAGCTGTTGCTATTACTAAGTCATAAATTGCCAACTGTTACCATGTTGTAAAATCCCAGAGAGATTGCTAAGTGCAGTCAAACAGCCCTGGTATCTAAGATACCAGTGCATGGTAACTTTTGGCACACACTAACTGTTTAATAGCTCTCAAAAATCCCAGTAATTATTACTTAGCCTGCTATCACAATTGATATCCCTGCTGGCAGGGGAAAGAAGCCAAAACCAAAGTAGTAATGAATCCAAGCTTACCCCATATGAAGTCAACAAATTTCGTTGGTTTCAAAATAAACAAGAAAGAGAAACCTTCATAGGAGACATGGCATTCTATTATCGACATCCCTATCTAAATGTAGGGTCTTGCGTCACACAGAATGCGTCTTCTTAACAGATGCTATAGGTCTGCATCTAGTAGAAAAGTAAAATATAAAGGAGTATGGAAAACCACAGTGAATCCTTAAAGTTTGTATGCATATGTGACAGTAGATTTAAACTTGACAGCCATTCATCTCATCTCTCTAATGGAGTCAGTTCTCACACAAAGGTTTGCTGAACATTTTAGGAGGCAGCTCCTGAATATTCACAATAGTCAATAGGATAAAAAGCTTTGAAATAGTTAATTTTTGAGCTGAGTGAAATGTGGGGTGATGAGGAGCTGTTTCATGGGCCTTCCAACATCCAATAGGGACTGCAGACTGTTGTTGATATGGTTTGAGACAGACACGGAGCAGTTACACTGTTGGCATACCCTCTTTGTCCATGATTACATAAATCTAAGCTCTTAAACTTTGCTCATTAGAGAGCTTATGCTGTTTTCTAACTACACTCTCATTGAAGGTGCTTAGAAAAACAATGCTCACATGTGCACCATTATTTCTCATAAAGACAAGCTCATATATTTTGTAACTCTGTTGTATCCAAGGGAATCATGCCTGCAAGTAATCTGTCTATTCCATTCAGTTCGATTCAAGGTCTGAAGAGCTAGAAAGACAAGAGGGAGATTAGGTATACTGGGGTTCTCTGATGGCTGGATTTGAAAAGGAAAAAAGGACAAAGATTATCAACCCAAACCAAGATGAATACAATTTGTTTTTAAGGATAAGTGATGGAAGCTGTTACAGCAAAGAAATCTATGTAATCCTTGAAAACTGTTCTAAGTATGAAGACAGTAAAGCAAGAAGAATTACTGGTATTTCAGTCCTCAGCTGTGTTATTTGAACACAATTTCAAGACAATAGAGACATACAAAAGTATTTGCTGTTCCATTTTATCTAACTTTAATTTTATGCCTGGAAATGTATAAAGAATATCCTTGACCAAAAAGGGAAGGAGTGAGCAATTGCAGACCAGCAAACTTTATTACTTTTAGGAGGTACACATTTTGTCTGCACATTAGCTTGGAGTCTTTAAAGAAACCACTCAGCAGCAATTGCAGACACCAGGGCAATCTCCTCAGCATCCCACCTCCATCACTGTCTCCAGTATGAAACTGAAAGGGGAAGGAAATCAGTGTTCACCAGCATATTACAACATGAAGAAGTCCCACCAGCAAAGGAATTATTTCCTGTTATTTTTCACCCTTGTGACACTTCTCAAGCGATAGATGAAGGACCAAACGAACTTAGAAACCTTAAGAGCATGCTCTCACCATGAGAAAACATGGTATGACTAAACTCCTCTTAGCATAAAATACCCATCAAGTAGGGCAATCTGTTATTTTCACAGAAGTCAGAAGCTGTAGTTAACCTGTGAGCTTTTGTGAATCACTTTCTTTGCTCTGGTTTTAGCTTGAATCAATTAGCTGTCATAAAAATACTGCTGTGTGTTTTATGATTTGACAGCAAAGTAGACTTCAGCTACAGCAAAAAATCTCATGCTCTTAAAAAAAATTGCTTTTTTGAAAGACAATGATCAGTTTTGTTTATAATTCTTGCAGTGTAGTAGAAATTTCAATAAAGAATAATCTACAAAATTGAGGGAAATTTTTTTATTTCCTTACTACATGATTCCACAATTTTCCCCGTTTTTCCCCATTTAATTGCATGCAACTTCTCCGTGAGGCAGTTTGACTTAGTTTTATAACATCATTTGGATAATTACCTTTATTTATGGTATTGTTTAGGGTGCTGCAGAACAGCTAGAGTCTGGCCTCTGGAGGTTACAGGTTTGCCAACCATTGTAATTATCCTTTATTTTTATTTTTGTTGCTATTCTGGTAAATCATTTCCCTGTGGAATAACTTCACAGCTTCAATGTTATGGTGGCATTTAACAATGCTGCTAAAATGCTAACATATCCCTGGAATGTCATGTCAGGAGAAAACATACATCATAGGTTCACCTAGGTGGGCCTAAATTTATGTACACATAGCAGGGTCAGTATGAATTCTATCCCTATAGCATGTATTTTATTGCTGGGTAATCATTAGTTACATGGTTACAAATTATGACTTATTATGATCATGTGATTTTACTGTGTATAATTTGAGTCTCAAATTCACTATTATTTGTTCAGTCTCTCAAAAATATTAGTGTTTGAAAAGCTGGGACTCTACACACAGCACTTTGCAGGTGAATGAATTGAACGAATTGATTCAGGTGAGTTGATTGAACAAATGTGACAGCAGACGCTGAAGCACCAACAAAAATATATATGTTCATGTATGTGGAGTGCTCACTTGATTTCATATTAATTTCTTACTCTGTTAGTGTCAGAAACAGAAATTTATGCCACAGTTTCACTGTAAGCAGGTGGTTCTCCTACCTTTTCAGAAAAAGTGGCTATGCACATTTCAGTCAATGTCTGTGTCCACAGGGACAGAAGAAATGGTTTGAAAAGTATTTCAATTTACTCATGCTGCTTCTTTCAGGCACAGATTAGATTATACACTTTAAGAAAAGCTTTTGCTGAAATGTCAGTGTGCCTTTTTCTATCTATCTATCTATTGATCTATAGAACCATAGAATCATTCAGGTTAGGAAAGACCTTTAAGATCATCAAGACCAATCATTAGCATGGCACAGTTAAGTTCATCACTAACCTATGTCCCTGAGTGCCACATCCACACATATTTTAACTATCTTCAAGGATCATGACTTAACCACTTCCCTAAAAAGCCTATTACAATGCTTAACAATTCTTTCAGTGAAGAAATTTATCCTAATATCCAATCTAAATTTCCCCTGTCAGAATTTGAAGCCATTTCCTCTTGTCCGATCTCTAGTTACCTGGGAGAAGAGATTGCCCTCTACCTGGCTACAACCTCCTTTCAAGCACTTGTAGAGAAAAATAAGGCCCTCCTGAGTCTCCTCTTTCCCAGGCTAAACTCCCTCAGCTACTCCTCATCAGACTTGTGCTCCAGATTCTTCACCAGTTCTGTTGCCCTTTTCTGGACATGCACCAGTACCTCAGTCTTTGTGGTACTGAGGGACCAAGAACTGAACACAGAATTTGAAGTGGGACTTCACAAGTGCTGAGTATAGTGGGATAATCACTTTCCTAGTCCTGCTAGCCACACTATTGTTGATACAAACCAGGATGTCACTGGCCTTCTTGGCCACCAGGGCATGCTGTTGGCTCATGTTCAGCTGCTGCCAACCAGCACCCCTAGGTTCTTTTACACCAGCTGTCCAGCCATTTTTCCCCAAGCCTTGAGTGGATTCCATCTGGTCCTATAGACTGTGTGTGTCTAAGTGGCATAGCAGGTCACTGACCTTTTCCCTTTGGATTATGGGGGTTTCATTCTGCTCCCCATCTGCCTTTTCCAGGTCAAATAGCTGGGTACACCTAGTACCACTGCTCTTGCTATTAAAAACTAAGAAGTCATTATGTACCTCAGCTTTTTCCTCATCTTTTGTCACTATGTTTACTCTCTACATCCAACAAAGGGTGGAGATCATCCTTAGCCCTCTTTTTGTTGCTAAAATATTTCTATAGCTTTTTTATTGTCTTCTATGACAATGCCAGAGTAAGTTCTATTTGGGCTATAGTCCTTTTAATTTTTTCCTTGCATAAACTCACGAAATCATGGTAGTCTTCTTGAGGTGCCTGCTCCTTTTTCTATAGGTGATATACCCTCCTTTTTTTCTCTGAGTTTGAGCCAAAACTCTCTGTTCAGCCAGGATGGTCTTCTTCCCTGCCAGAGTGTCTTTTGGCACACAGGTATGGCCTGCTCTTTTACCTTTTAGATTTCCTCCTTGAAAATTGTCGAGCATTCCTGGACTCCTCTGCCCTTCAACACTCCTCCCAAGAGACTCTCCACCAGTCTCTGAAATAGGCCAGTCTCCTCTCTCACAATTCCAAAATAGCAGTTCTGCTGTGCTCCCCACTCTTTGGGACAGCTTCCCAAGGAGCTTTGTCAACCCGGCCCTATCCATCCATCCATCTATGATTCTACCTCTCTCTCTCTATATCTATCTGTATATCTCTACAGCTTGTCTCACAGGCAGAGTTGCTTATAGCCAAACTCTACACACTTATGCAAGAAGAGAACCAGTGAATTCCCATCTCCATAATGTTCCACCAGATTACTGTAGGAGGAAGGACTTAGAGCTTACACAGCACAGATCTTATGGAAACCCTATTACTCTACAAGGAAACTATATTTAGAGCTAAACATAATTAGAGTGTCAAAGTATTAAATTATTGTAATGTTTTTAGCAACTAAAACCAAATCAGCTAAGTATTATGGATCAATTTTTCAGACTTTATGTCACATATAAATTCACTCAACAAGCTCCTATATTTTGTAAAGCCATAAACAGAGGGCATAGTCTGTTGAATGAGGACAGGCAGACAAAAAATCTTCAGCTAAGGGTTATGTTCTAGAAATGACAAGTAAAATACCATTTTAGGAGATGAATGTTGTATTTCTTGTATTAAGTTTTAAGCCAGGTCAGACAAATAGATTCAAGCTTACTTTACAAAGTTTCTGTCAAGTATTGTCATAAATGCAATTATTCTGGATTTTTAGTGGAAGGCAGCAGGATAAGGGGAAGCTTTAAGATCATCTTAACACATTCTTCCTTCTGCAAATAGTCTATGTATAGAACCAAAATAGTGCAAAACCAGAAAAAAAAAAAAAATTACAGGATGCTGAGAATCCTCTTAAAGGTGGAAAAAGGAAATGGCCTCAGGGCTCTCATTTTATGCACGAGATTATTGCAAGTGGGAACTCCCATTCTTTCATCAGAAGAATTTTAATTTGGGGACAAATTTTTGAAAGAATTTTTCTCATTTTTCTCATTTCATTTGGATAAATCTTCCCAAACATAGACAAGACCTACTACTGTGTCTTCAAGTGATTTACGTTTGTCAGGTTTCACCTGTGTTTTTCAGAACCTTCTACAGTTTTGTGTTTTGAAATAGTCATTCTCTTTCTTTCTTATTCTTTTCCCCATCTATTTGCTGCTTTTCTCCATGCCTTTCTCTGTAGAAACATCAGTTCTTTTCATCCCTTTTGTGTGGGAAGAGAAATTTCAAAAAGGTAAAAGTGCCTCATTCACTTGGCAGTCACCAAATATTTATGTCTGTATATATTATAATTTTTGTCCCCCAAGAGTATTATCCATACACAACACATGAATGTGTGTAATTGGCTGAAAACAAAAAAAAAAAAAATTAGGAAAGCAATATAGAAAACTAAAATTTGTTTTCTAATCCAATGAAGATTTAGTATTTTATTAGTCTGTTTGACTAGTTGTTTCCATTTAGACATTATTACTTGAAAGCAGGGGAGAAAACCACACAATCTACCATAATCTTTCTGTGCAATTTAAGCAGTAAGAGGCAGCTGCAAGGTTCAGCTGGATGTATTTTGGGGTCAGTTGTGTTAGAATGAATGTGTTTCGGTAGCTACAAAGCATAGCCTTCTGTTTGAGCCCGTCTCACCATCTCACATAAAATCAATGATCTACATACTCTTCGTATTTAAGTGACATATTTTCATGAATACAGTTCACAGTAAAACCACACTGTAATGTACAGGTGAAGGCAAGAGATGTTCATAACATTAAGAAAACAAAAACCATCAGAAAATTATATTCCACAAACTGCTGTTTCTAAAGTAATAAGATTTCCTATAGGTTATATTATGTTGTAACTATTATACCTGCTGTCCATCTAGATATTGGTGTAATATAGATGTATACATATTTTTGTATGTGTGTGCGTATTCACAGAGGTTAAAGAGAAAAGTATATGCAGTCTTTATTTTATTTAAAAGCTAATGACAATCATGAATCAGTAGAGCATTAGGGATTTCCTAATATATGTTTTAAAAGAAGAAACATCTCAAATCTCTTTGTATTCAAAATATATTTTAAAAACCTAGAGGGAAAAAATCCATCTTCAGTATTATCTCATTAATTAACACTTGAGGATAATCTGTTCCCAAGAAAGGACAATTATTCAAAAGTAGGAGAAATAATTATTTCTTGAAAGTGCAGGGAGTGATGGTATAAATGCTTGTAGAGAAATTGCTTGTCTGCAATATTTAAGGATGTTGGGCTGAAAATCTTCATTTTCCACTTTGCTTTTCTGTTCATGACTTAGTCTTTTAATTAGGGATGGTCCTGGTGGCATTTTCAACACAGGGAAGCCAGTGACCCAATAAATCACATGGAACAGAGAGACAGAAGAAAGAGAAAAGGTAAATAATTTGGAGAAACACATAGCAACCGCATATGTCCAATAATTCATTGAAAGGTAGAAACCTGAGCTTTGAGGGGAAGGAAAGTACAACAACAATCACATGGGTTCTGGGCATATTATCACACACCTAGACAAAGATTTTTTTAAATGAAACTGCATTATAGAGGTTTCTCTAATGCAATATTTATAATTTTTCGTGTCCTGAGGTAGTATCATAGAATCATAGAATCACAGAATGGTTTTTGTTGGAAGGGACCTTAAAAATCATCTAGTTCTAATCCCACAGCCCTGGGCAGGGACACCTTCCAAATTTCTCAAAGTCCCATCCAACCTGACCTTGCACACTTTCAGGGACAGAACACCGACAGCTCCTCCGGACAGCTTCTTTCTTAGTGCCTCACTAATCTTTGAGTAAAGGATTTCTTCCAAACATCTAATTTAAATCTATCATGCCACCTTTTCCTCTCACTATATGCCCTTGTAAAAGGTTTTTCTCCCCCTTTTTATAAGCCCTCTTCAAGCACTGGAAGGCCTCAGTGAGGTCTCTGGAGCTTTCTCTTCTCCAGTCTGTGGAACCCCAGCTGTCTCATTTTGTCTTTCCAGGGAAGGTGCTCCAGTCCTTTCTTTGTCTTCATGACCATCCTCTAGAGCCTCTAATGTGTCTATGTCCTTCTTGTGCTGAGGACTCCAGGCCTGGATGCAGTTCTTCATGTGAAGTCTCACCAGTGCAGAGCAGAGGGCCAGAATCTACTCCCTTAACCTGGTGGTCACATTGCCTTTGATGCAGCCCAGGATGCAGCTAATTTTCTGAGCTGTGAGTGCACATTTTTGGCTCATGTCCAGCTTTTCATCTATTGGATCCCCCAAGTCCTTCTCCACAGGGCTGCTCTCAGTGAGTTCTTCTTCCAGTCTGTACTCATGTCTGGAATTCGCCTGACCCAGGTGCAGCACTTTGTACTTGGACTTGTTGAACCAGTCATAAGACTAGAAGTTCTTGTGAAGTAGAACATATATTTACATATGTGTTCTTACTGGTCATACTCTCTTTAAAAGTGGACAGGTTTGTAACATTTGTCAATTCATAGTATTTGTAAAACCTGTGACATGCTACCTTGCAGCATGAACCACGACATTGTTTCCATCTGTATAGCCAGGACTGTTTTCTGGATGAATATCCATTATTTTCCATCCTAGATCAACTTCATCCTTTCTGACTTTAGTTATCTGCAGACATTCTTAAATTAGGCTCTTGGTAGCCACAGGTTCATTACTTATGATACTGATGAGAAAGAGAAGCACTCCCAGAGAAAAATACCCTTTTTGATCTGAAACTCCCCCTGGAGATTCCTCTCTCTCCTTGCTGAATATACAGGGAGCATCCATTACCTATGATTTTAAATGCAATGCCTGAAGATAGGTGGGATGAATCAGGATCCCTGAGCAGTTCCTTTCCCTGTTACAATGCTTTATCTATTTGGTCTATTTAATCATAAACTCTCTGCAGAAGGGACTGTATCTTCTGTCTTTTTAAATAAAGAAGCCTGGAAAAATATTTTTAAAACACAATTTTTTTTAAACATATTTAGGAATTATGTGAGTTACATACTTCAGAGACAGCATTTTCATTTATGCTTATCAATAACTCTGTACTTTGAAAAACACGTTCTCCATTAAGTTTATAGTCCTGACTTAAAACCTTTCACTGAATGTACTCAGAACAACACTGGACACTTTTCATTACATGAACATTTTATTCAATCAGCTATGGAATAGTTGTAATTTTGTTTCATTAGATTTCGTGCAGCTAAATTTGAAAAGGGTGACAAAGCAAGCTAAATTTTATATGTGATTTTACACTCATCACTTGCAATAATTCTTCGTGTAGAAACATTACCATATTTGAGGATCTGAGACCTCATCAATCATTTATACCTGGTGTCTGTTTGAGAGCTCTTGATTAAAAAAAATCAAACTCCCAAACAAACAGAATGTTTACAATACACATTTTAGAAAGAAAATCTATCTAAATTAGAGACATATTTCCACTGTTTACATGCATCAGGTTTTGCAACCTGATTGCTCAGGTAGTACGGCATTGATCCCAGCTGTAGGTCACTGCTGTATTTATGGCACACCAGAGCTTTTCAATCCCAATTCAGAGGTGTAAATCTACGCTCTTAACATTCAAGACAGTACTCCAGACATTAAGCTCTATCCTAATCTTCTCAACAGTGTTCTTTCTTGAACAAAAACTTTCCAGATAAAATTTGCATGGAAACAGTTATGTCTTTATAGAACACTAGGGCTTTCACCACTGTATTCCTCCAATATGTCATACAGGTGAAAGTGTTCCATCCACTTGTAATGATATACTATATATTTAAATCTTCCTTAATGTTTGCCATGCAGATCTGTTAGTGCCGCCATCCATAATTAAAATGTGTGATCAGATTTGAACTCTAAATTCCTCTCAAATATAAGCCTAAATTCTAAATGCTCTTTTTCATGGTCAAAGAAATTATCAGGTACCAGTTCACAGGAAAACTCTTGTGGACTGAGATGGATAATTTTGTAGAGTAATTTCTAAAGGCTATGTAAAATTTAAATCTTTACCTATCTTGAGAGAAGCTGTTTCTTTCTGATAGCAAAAACCTGGGATATTTTAAAGTCAGTTAAAAGAGTTCTTATTTAACTCGTCTTGGCGACATTATTTTAGGCTACCTTGTTAGAAATTCAACAAAGGCCCTACAGATTGATTTACATTGTTGTGGTTATCCTACAACCAGAAGATGAGAAATTTTTTTAAAAAAACTTTAAATTTTGAATTATTTTTGGCAATCTCTCCACAAAGGGGTTAACGGTACATTTTCATTGAATCTATTGTGAATATCATACCTGTCACAAAATTATTAAATTAAAAGCCTAAGGAGATATTTCAATCACAATGGCAGATATGGGGGTATTCACTGAATCTTGGTAGACTGTTGTCAATTCAGTATAAACTTATTTTTAAAATGTAATAAGGCATTTTGGAGTCAGGACGAGGAGGCAGCACTCAGAATCTTGAATACTGAAGCATAAATACTGCAGTTCACAGCAATTTAGGGTGAAGTAGAATTATTCTCAATTTCATAGAATATGGCTGATAGTTCTGATATCTCATTTGTGTTAGATAATATACTTTTTACTGTACAAAAATCTCCCACCAAGTTACAAAGTTTAGAAAGGTCAGTCTTCCCTTGTCAAAAAAACTTACAAAAAAATTTAGATAAATTATCATCACACTTGGCAGTAATTGTTATTCTTACATCATATTTTATTAAGGAGAAACACATTAACACTTTAGAAGAATTATCATATGTCCCATTTGTTTCTTTTCTATGCCTGTTCATATTCCTACAATGGAAATGCACTCCCTGAAATTTTGGGGGAACTTTGGGCTAGTGTCACCAATAAAATGTGTCAATCCATACTAGGCAATTAAATGGTATAGTTAATCTGTTTTACCCCGGGAGAAGGCCTGTAATTCACAACCATTAGTTAATTAACTGGACCATTAGTTGAACTGACACCAATTTAAGGGGTTGAGATTTCACTTGCAAGTACTTTTCAAAGTCAGACTATGGTACACATATAATTAAACAACAAGTTTTTTGCCATGGATTTTGGGAACAAACTTTATCTCTAAGGCATAGGCTTTGATTTACTAGGGTCAATGCATAAGTCACAAATCAAATCCCTAAATTTTATTCTGCCTGAGAATAAGACAGTGAAGGATATAAAGTAATGTACTTTTTAATGCTGAATGCCTAGAGGAGACTGGAGGATATAAAGGATCAAGTTTCCACACAACCTCTCTTTGACTTTATAAATTATTTTTCTACTCTCCAAGCTTAAAATTTTATTAACAAAAATTCTCTAGGACCTAATGTTTGCAGGATTAAAACCAGAATCTCTTATGTTCAGGGAGTCAATATTTTTCATATTCTTACGCACCTTAGTCCTTTTTGAGATATGTTTGAAAGTAATTTCAATTAACCACCCACCTTTTATCTCAATCTATCACTTTAAACATTCTCCACAACAGCACATACTTTAGTCAGCTACTTGTACAACGTTCTGAAACTTCTATTAACTTTTGGTAAAATCTTTCTAGTGGTACCAGACTGAGAAGAGTCAAATTTCAACTCACAAATCTGTAGTAGACACTTAAGATTTTTACAATTCATCTTCTCTGATGATCCTATCACGTTCTTTATAACAAATTGGCATCTAAACAATCAGACCAACTGAATTCCAAAGGAAATGGGAGCATTTGGTATCCAGATGAATAAGGATAAAAGTGGGTAGTTAAATGCTGCCCTTGAAGCAATTTCAAGTTCTGCAGCCATTATTAAAATTTCGGCTAATTAATTTCAGGAAAATGACTGTACAGCATCATACCTCAGTCTTCAAATTTCTGAATGTTGTGGCATGAAAAGCTATTTCAGAAAATAAAGCAAACACAGCAGAATTTTTCTATTTCTTAGTTAATCAAACTCAAATCGAACTTTTAAATTGAGTGTGATTTGGATTGCTCTTGGTATTGCTGTGGTAGGTATTTTGAAGTTACCACATTTCTAGTTCACAGCATGGTTCTGAGATAATATTCTAGTCATAGTTTTAGTGCATTTTCTCTGATATGATTATATACAAGTGTGTACAATGACAACATAGAGAGACAAACATTTAGGAAATAATTTATCAAAAAAAGCTGATCAGTATTCAGTATTGTCAAGATGACGTGACTGATCACATGGCTTTCTTTCTGTAGTATGTCATCAGAATAGAGTTCTTCAGACCAGATCTGGATTTCTGCAAACAGAAAATTGCAGGCCACGCTCAGAAATGATAGAAATATGCATAGCTCTAGCAAAATTATACAGATTTACATAGCTTAAGAATTTTTCTGTGCTTTTACTTTGAAGATGCATATATGGTACATAATTCTCTTAGTGAAATAGCCCTCTCACCATATAAAGTGTACACTTACCCGATTATATCTTTATTTGTCTGTTTGTTTAATTAATTTAACAATTCTGCAGGATGGAATAAACCCTGTCATCCAAAACATGGAAGCTATTACTTTGGGAATAAATTGTATTACCACTAAATACTTCTGGGAAAGTGAGAGCTCTCATGTGTGCTCTAGCACAGAGTTTCATACTGATCAGACTTGATGTATGACAAGAGACTGCAATTTCTGTCTAACACCACATTCTCAAATATGGTGCAACACATTTGAGTGGGAAATAATTTGGTCTTTATGCTATTTTCATCGTGAAACTCTCTTCAAGAGAGACAAATTGTGATAAATTATGTGTGGTAGTGTTCTCTTGTGATTGATGGCAGAGAAAAATCAAGCTATTTCACTTAGATGTTCACTGTGGAATTCAACCAGGCTTACCAGAAATAAGACAAACTTTTTACAATGAGTCATCCAGCCCTGTTGCTCAGTCTAGAAGCCCTGCTTTTAAGTTCCAGCCACTCCCACTACTCAACAGGTGCCACTTTTTTCTTTCAGGGGGCTGGTAATTAGCACAAGCAGAGTTATTGTAAGCTAATTATATGTTCTAAAACTAATGTACTTATGTGAACCAGAGGGTAGCTTACCATGTGAGCATTTGATAAGCAAGCAGGTGTTTAAAATATTTAATGGGTTTGTAGCCATCTGTAGTGATTAATGATGTTTGAGAACCTCAGTGCAGCTCACAATATCATCAGAAATGAACACTGGTACTTTTCAGTTAAAAAAAAAAAAAGTGCAAATGATTCTTAGATTTTCCTGTTCTTATTTCTTATGCTTAGTTACAATTTTGTATTCCAAGGGCCAACGAATAATTGAACTTTCCCAGAAGCAATAAAGAAAAAGGAAAATTTTCCCCCTCCTAACTTGTTTCCATTGCCACCTTTTTACACAAGGTAGAATGAAGTATATTTTTCCACATGTGGAACATAAAATTAGAGCAGATTTTCCTTATTATAACAAACTTATTGCCTCTCAGTTCACTCACTAGTCAGAAACTTGTTCCCTAAAATCTGTAGATTCTTGCTCTTTCTGATATCAGTAACAAAATTCCTGCTGTGGCCAGATATTTCTCCCTGCCTGCAGATGGAGAGCCAAATATGAGTAAAGAAAATGCCCTTGCCTGCGACTGAGAAGTGGTTATGACTGAATAGTATTAAGCTATGCATTAAACTATACTGGCAGATTACCCCTTCCCTGTATTTTCAAGGTGATGTCCCAAGATTTCATAGAATTGATCTAACAGGACATATAATTCTTTTTTTCCCATAAATTGGCATCCAAACAGCAGTGGAGATGTATAATTTTACCAAAGATTTTTCACACATGCTTGAGCCACCTTTAGCCAAACTAGTTTTAGTACTCTTGTGTCGCAGCCTTGATCCGTGGAGTTGGATCAGACCGGCGACGGGGGTTCTTCTGCTGCCTGCTGAGCTCAGGTGGATCGACGCTGCAGCAGCCTCGAGTTGG
>JAWWEV010000043.1:15440315-15467668 GCA_035583235.1 Hafferia zeledoni
TTGGACTTTCCATGCATCAAAGTTTGTTCTTGTGTCCCTTTCTCTCCTCCACCGATCCATGCTCTCATACACTGGCTTATTCCCAGCACTCTTGAAAATACGGCAGCACAGCTTCCAAATGTGCCACCACACCTGATGTAGCCAATGAAGCCAATGACTCTGACGTGTCACCTGGTATACCAGCTAACCAGCAATGGTAGCCACATAGCCCTGTAATACAGTGGAGCCATTGACAGTAGCATTCTATAAGCTTTGTACACCCAAAAGACTGAGACCTGGCAAACTTACTGTGTCTGAACTTTTCTTGACCTACTTTCATCTTTGTTTCATTTGGTTTAATGAGGATAGCAATTTATCTAATTGATCAGGTGACAGTGGCTGTGTTTTTTGTTGTTATGTGGCAAAAGCTCATTTGCACACCCAGAAAGAACACAGAGGGAAAATGGCAGGTGGGTAGCTTACCCTGGCTGCTTCCAGGATGCTCCCACACCTGTTGTCAGGGAGCCATCAGCCCATCAAAAGCTCATCTCTACAAACCCAGAGAACAAGGGCAAAATGGCAGAGGGCTGGGGAACCCAAATTAAGGACTCAGAGAAAGGAAGACTATATAGCCCTTCCAGCATAGCCTCAGCCCCAGTGTGAAACACATCTTGATGAGTTATTGGGACCAGATCTCCATGTCACCTTTTGAAATAAGGGGAATTACTACCAAGACGTGTGGGACACAGTATGAAAGTCAGGAAAACAGGATGTTGGAATTGTACAAAATTTATTAAGGCATGTTTAGGAGATGAACAAAAGGCAAGAAAAAGGACAGGTTTTGGTGATATGGGGAGAAACAACTATAGGAAACAGAGGGATGAGGGAAGAATCTATTGCACATAAGGAGGGGCTGTCAGTATACTTTCTGGCCATCCCCTTGGCCTGATCACTACAGTCTGTCCTGTCTCCTTGTTAAATTCTTCAATTATTTCTAGTAAGATATTAAGCTATTAGAGAGTGTCCAACAGGGGACAATAAAGATGGTGAAGGGTCTTGAGGGAAAGCTGTATGAGGAGTGACTGAGGTTACTTGTTCTGTTCAGCCTGGAGAAGAGGAGACTGAGGGGCGACTTCATTGCAGTCTACAACTTCCTTATGAGGGAAAGAGGAGGTGCAAGCACTGGTCTCTTCTCTGTGGTGAACAGTGACAGGACCTGAGGGAATGGCCTGAAGTTGTGTCAAGGGAGGTTTAGTCTGGATATTAGAAAAGGGTTCTTCACCCAGAGGGTGCTTGAGTGTAATGTGTTTTGCAAATCAATGAATACAGGGAAAGACATAAAAACATTCAAGCAAACATCTAAAAATTACTAGAGCGGTTACTGGAGGAGCAAGAAGAAACCAACATAACCACATTACTCCTGGAAAACAAGCCCATATGCTACTGACTTTACATAACACCCCCCAACCCTCAATTGTGGTAGATTAAACCCAGCAATATTAGAACTAAGAGGAGCATAAGAGGGAAGGATAAGCATAACATCAGAAATAGGGGCAAAAAACTAAAACAGTATGTGTAAAACAATTTGAACTTCATTATTATTATACCTTTAATAATTACATCTAGACTAATAGTGGCTAAATTCTTAAGATTTCCACAATACTAACAATAAAATCATGTCTTAATTTATATATAAGGTTTGCTTCCTCTTTGACCTTAACAAGATTTTGAGCATAACACTACATATGCTTAAAGGCAGCTAACCTTTAGAAATGGATATCACCATAAATCTGGGAAAATGTGTGGGCAAACAAGAAGGATATATCCTGGAACACTGGAAGCGCTGGGTGAGGAGAAAAGTAATGAAAAGGACACAGTGGTATTGCAGTAAAGTAGTCATGGAGAAAATAATAGGAAGAAGAAAATGCTGTGGGTGGAGGAAAATGTAACAGGAACAGTATCTGAAAGGGACTTTTGTCTAAAAGTTTTAAAAAAGAATTTATCCTAAAAAGTATTATATTGTTTTATAAATGCTAGTGACAATATTCTGTTAAGTATGGTCTGGTTTCTGCCAAACTATGATAGCTGTTCTAAAATCAATTGGATCAATAATATAGCCACTACAAATAAAATCCCTTCCTTTTGCTCCCTTTTCATCTGTGAATTGGAGAGCTGCTTTATATACTTATACACAATAATGTGACTTATGTGAGCTTGAATGGACAATACCAAACTTAGCACAGAAACTGTTCCTGATCTATTTTGGATTTTGGAATTTTTATCCAAAGAATACAAAATATTCTTTACTTTTTATAAGATTACTCACCATCTTCAGTAGGTTCATCAAGAACTGTTTAAGTAAAAAAATATTAATTGAGATCTAAACACCTGCTCAAAGGTTGCTACTACTCTGACCAAGGTAGTAACTAATTTGAGAATGGTTTTTTTAAAGGCCAAATAATTTCCAAATATTTCCAGGTCTAATAACCCATAGTGTAGAGATATAATACTGATGTTTAAATATATAAATAAAAAGACCAAGAAATAAATCCATTTATAGAATAAGTGGGAGAAGAACATTTTCAGACAGTTTCATAACTGCTGGATGATATTTAAGCATTGAGAGTATTATGCCCAGATGGGCATGCTGTGAACTATCTATAATGTTAAATGCTAATATTCAGAAAACAAGAGATTTCACCCTTTATGAACTGAAATACATGAAAGAATTCCTGGCCTGTTATTGTTGCTTTCATCTGTAAGCCTTGAATAGGTTTATAATTTAATAGTTGTTTTTCAGCAGAGATATTCCCCCACTTGTTCTTCCTTGAGCATGCAGTAAAGTCATAAGTGCCTAAGAATTAAGACTAGTGATCTGTGTGGACTTGAGATTCAAGCCATGAATATTGTGTCATTGCTCACAATGCACTATACCCATGCCAAAAAATTGAGACAATCCGTCCATATGTTTTCATAGAGTGAACATAACCGACATCCAGACCTAACCTCAGCAGATTCTGTATGGTTGCTTCTGCTTTAAATATAATTTCCTGAAAATCTGTGTGATGTGCTGTGAAGAATCTATTACTGTGCACAACTGAATAGAACAACACCAAAAATAGTCATGCATATATTTTCAAATGGTTAGTGAACACTAAGTATTAATTTACTCACACTGCCTCTTTAAAAAGGAAGCAAAACAGAGTATAAATGAATCAGAAAAGGCTAGAAAACAATTTTCTTGGAAAATTAGGGTGAACCAAAACTATCTTTACCTGTATATTGCTCAATACATAGTTCTATTCTGTTTTAACTGCATGCCCATCTCTGTGGGGGTCGCCCTTTCTTGAAGTATGGTAAGATAGCGGCAGTCGAGGAGGCAGAGACGGCTCAGGTCGCAGTTAGACCAGAAAGCTTACACCGAGGATAAAGGACTTTATTCTTAGTTACAACTTTACTTTTATCTACTTTCTCCCACACCGTGTCATCCCACAATTGGTTAGTCAGCTGAGGCAAACATACATGGAAGAATCCTACTGGTCAAAAGGTCTCCTGCATTCTGCAGGTGGTTTCTTCCCCTTTAGGGGAGGACTGCAAACTGCTTTCATCCAAGAATACACTCTAGCCTGCTCTATATCAATTCCTCAAACATTAGGGGGTCCGCAGACCTGCTGAGGTAACCCCCCACACATCTCAGAAATCACTAATCAATTTATTAAAGCAAATTTTTTAAAAAATAATTTTGCAGGGGCAGGAGGCGAGGTTTGAGGGGTAGCAATTTTCATTGCAGTGTATGACCTAAATATCTCCAGTCTTAGCTGAAAGAAATAATCTCTTTCTGCTGTAACGTTTTATGGGAGGCATGTCTGAGTTGCTTTGTATCTCCGCTTTCTCCTGTGGTCTCAGTTCCCAAACAAGCTGCCTCTTCAATGATTCACTGGCACCGCAGAATCAGAGTGCATAATGAAAAATGCAGTCTGGTCAGAAAGCTTAATTCAATTGATTGTGATGACAGATAAAACCAAAATTAGACTAGATTATACTAGAATATT
This sequence comes from Hafferia zeledoni, assembly GCA_035583235.1. NCBI lineage: Eukaryota > Metazoa > Chordata > Aves > Passeriformes > Thamnophilidae > Hafferia > Hafferia zeledoni. The sequence goes on from JAWWEV010000043.1 coordinate 15,444,347, forward strand.
TCAGTTGGAAGGGACCTACAGCAATTCTCTTGTTCAACTGCCTGATCAGCCCAGGGCTGAGCAAAAGGTAATGTCTGGTGTTAAGGGTATTGTCCAAATACCTCTTAAACACTGACAGGCTTGTGGTATAAACCACCCTTTAGGTATCCTGTGTTTGATCACACTCCCAGAAAACAAGTGCTTCCTAATGTTAGGCTCAAAACTCCTCTGGTGAAGCTTTGAACCATTCCTGTCACTGATTCCCAGAGAGAAGAGCTCAACATCTCCTTCTCCTCTTCTCCTCCTCAGGAAGCTGTAATGAACAACAAGGTCACCTCTCAACCTCCTTTTCTTCAAACTTGACAAACTCAGAGTCCTCAGATGCTCCTTAGAGGACATTCCTTCCAGCCCTTTCACATCCCAAATGGCTTAATCCACTCACAAATTAAACTTATACCATCTTTCTATCTGTTTTCAAAGATGTTAGTAGCTTTTTGCACTTTTCTAAGTAAAGTTGTATTTAGTATTAACTGCTGTATAATTAAGGTCTTTAATGAGCCATTCATGCAAAAGATTTTGCAATATGCAAGTGAATCCAACCTTTTCCTTACGTGCAGCACTGTATTTCTGCCCCCCTTCTTTTAGATGGAAGCCTATAGTTCATATTCCATAGCTCGATATTAAGTTTTTTCCAGTTCTTTTCTCTTTGTATGTTTTTTTTTTTAGATCATTCCCTCAGTATGCAGAAGCACAACGGAAGGCTTGCTAATATGGAGCCTTATGTTCAATCAGGAAGTGCTTAATCAGGTCACCCATTTTATCAGGTTATCTTTGCAGGAGTTGGTGCACATAATGATAATGTCAATGACTAGAGAGAGAAGTTATGGCATTATGTTATATTTGACCAGTGCAATATTTTAAAATTTCAAATATTTTATGAATCTTTATGGACTTCATATTGCTAGCAACCCCAATTAAGATTTTAAGATAAAATAGACCTCTTGCAAGAACTAAAGGCACTAGAGATGGTAATTAATCCCCACTGCTGAAGCATTGTTTTCTTCTTATATGCATCAGGCTTGACATAACAGCAGGAGAAAAAAATCAAAGAGGATAATTCTATATGAAAAGAAAAGCTAAATGTGGAAGAGGAACACAGTCTAGTTAAACACAAAAGTCAAAAGGCCCTGAAAAAGAGCATAAAGGAAGTTCACAATACACTGGGATATTCAAGTGAAGGAAGAGTGACTATGTAGGAGGCTCAAGCGCACCCAGCCATATATGCAGTTTCTTATGTTAGGTTCATGGGATCATAGGATTGGATCTTGTGATAATTTAGAGTGGAAGGTGTCTGTGGAGATTTCTAGTCAAACTTCCTGTTCAGAACAAGGTCAGACCAGGTTGCTCAGGATTTTGTACTTGAAAACCTCTAGGGATGGATGGAGAGTGCACAACTTCTGTGGTTAACCTGCTTGCAACCAAGCCTTCACCCCTTACTTCTACAGAAAGAATTTGTCCTTATGCTCAGTATGAACCTTATTTCAGCTTGCACCCCTTGCCTCTCTTTGACCTCCCATGCACCACTCTGAATACCATAGCTCTGTCTTCTCTATGATCTCTCAACAGGACCTGGAAGGGGCGTTGGTTCAGTTTATCCTGTTCTTTTCAGTTTCTCCAGTTTAGCCTGGAGAAGACTTTTCTTCTCCATGCTAAAAACAACAGGCTCACAACTTCCACCTACTGTAGTGGCCCTTTGATGCACTTGCTACAGCTTGTTAATGTCTATCTTGTATTGCGGGGCCAAAGCTGTACACTGTATTCCAGATGGAGTCTAATAACAAATGAACAGAGAAGTAAAACCTCTCATCCTGATCTACCAGCTCTGCTTGCGTTAATATAGCCCAGAAGACTCTTGGATTTATTTTTGCCAGCTGTCTGACAATACCCCAGGGTCTTTTTTCACAGAGCTCCTCTGCAGGTAGTCTGTCTCCTGCTACTGTCACTGTAGTGTGTTCTTCCTTTCCACATGCAGGTCTTCATATTTGACCCTTCTCAAATTCATAAAGTTCCTGTCAGACCATTCCTACTACATGCCAGCCCTGCTGTTGAGCACATTGACTAGTCTTCTCAATTTGGTAACATCTCTGAAGTTGATGAGAGCACTGCTTTTTCCAGAGTATTATTAAAGACATTAAACACAACAGCTCCCAGGTTAGACCACTTTGGCACTGTTCATTATCAGTCTCCAATATGACCACAACACATTAACCTTTTGAGCATGATCATTCCACTAGAGTTTTACCCATTTGCTGCCAACTCCCACAGCCTTTAGTGTTCTAAATCATGTGCAAGAACATGATTTAAGACAATGTTGAATGTCTTGCTGAAATTGATAGAAATGACATCCTTCATTCTCTCTTCATGTGTAAACTCAGTCATTTTATCACAGGGGCAATGAGGCTAGTCAGGCACGATTTACCCTTAACAACCAAGCCACCTTCTTTTTCTCCTTCTTATGCCTAGAGATGTACTCCATGAGGACTTTCTTTATGATTTTCCCAGGGACAAAGTGAGGTTCAGTGGTCTGTAGTTCACCAGATTTTCTTTTTTGATCCTTTCTGAAGATGAATGCTTTTCTTCTGTCATCAGGAATCTCCTCCAGTCTCTCTTTTACCAGTGAAAGGCAACACAAAGCAGCCATGCAAGGATATTGTTCGGTTCTCTTAGCATCCTGGGATGCAGCCTGACCTATGGATAGATATAGATGGAGGGGGTTTTTAAGTAATACCACTCTTGATCCTCATCCACTGCTAATAGTTCTTCCCCTTCTTCATTTTTTTATTAATCATGGAGACCTCGGATATCCCATGGATGCAAAGTGAGAAAAAAGTGTAAGGAACAAAAGTAACTCAGTCTAGTTTACATCCATTGCTGTAAATCACCTACCCCATTCAGCAATGTTCTCACATTTTCATTTTCAGTGTTTTGCTCCTAGTATAACCATAGAATACTTTTTGTCACTATTTATGTTCCTTGCAAACACCACATGTGTTTTAGGTTTCCTAACACTACCCCTAAATACCTAGGTAACGATTCTAAATCATTCTTCTCTAGCCTGTCCCACTTCCATCTCCCAATTTTTGCATTGAGGCAGTGTCCTCCCACAGGACCCACCAAGATGTTTCCTGAACACACTTAAGGATTCTTGCCTGAAGTCCAGGATCAGTATTCTTGCTCTCCTTTTTTGTAACTCTCTTACCATTCTGAGCTCCATGCTTCAAGGTCACTGCAGACAAGACTGCAATTGATTACCATCTCCCCAGCCATTTATTCCTTGCCTGTGAATAGCAGAACCAGCTGTGTGTCACACAGGGCTCGTCCACCATGTACTTCTGTCATCTTCAGAAATCTGCTTGAGTGCTTGCATCCATTGCATTGTCATTCCAGAAAGAAACAGAGAGATCAAAACCTCCCATAAGAGCCAGGGCTTGTGATACAGAAACTTCCAGGAATTGTTCTCCTTTTATGCCCTCTCTGAAATACTATTGATTTGAATAAATTGAACGAGAGGAGTCTGGTCACAAAATAACCTTGTCATTGCCACTGAGAGAGCAGATGCTGAACATCAGTGATGCCCTATGGTGAACAAGGCAGATTCTCAATGAGGAGTCCAGGGACTGCATCTTGACAAGTGCAGACTTGAAAACTAGGTGAGTTAGCCTTTTCAGCATGCATGAGGGACCTGAAAGTACAGAAGAATTTAGGAGTGCAGATAGATGGCTGTAGCCTGCACTCGGAATGAAAGCACTTCAGCGAAACAGAGAAGATCAGATTCGTGGCACAGCTGAATCTGGCATCTTGAATTCATGGAGTCAGAGGTTGGAAGGGCACCTCAAGTGTCATCTGGTCTAACCTTTCTTGGCAAAAACACAGTCTAGACAAGATGGTCTAGTACCCTGTTAAGTTCAGTCTTTAGTGTCCAGTGCTGGGAAAGCCACCACTTCCCTGGGGAGATTGTTCTAGTTTGACTGTTCTAATTGTGCAAATTTTCCTATTGTGCCTAATTAGAATCTTGCCAGGAGTAACTTGCACACATTACCTCTCATCTTTTCCATATGTCTCCTTTAAAAAAAGGAGTTTCCATCTTCTTTGTGCCTGCCCTTTACATACTGGAATATGCTGATATGATATCCCCTAAGGCTTCTTTTCGCAAGGATGAACAAACCCAATTCTCTCAGCCTTTTTCCTCATATTGTCAAAGTTCCCAGTCCTTGGATTGTTTTTGTTGTCATTCTCTGGATCCTCTATAGCCTGCCCACATTTTTTTTTTTTTTTTTTTTTTTTTTTTTTAATACTGGGGACCAAAACTAAGCACAGCATTCCAGGGTCCAGGGGTGGCCTGAAAAGCATTGAGTGAAGTGGGAGGATGACTTATTTATTTCTAGTGGTTATGCCCTTGTTGGTGCCGCTCAACATCCTGTAAGTTGCAGAAGCACACTGGTAACTTATATGGAGCTTGTTGTCCACCAAACTCTACAGGTCCCTTTCTACAGAGCTGCTCCCCAGCTGGGTAGATACCAGTCTGTGCTGCACTTCTACATTATGTTTTCCCAGTTGCAAGACCTTATGCTTATCCTTGTTGAACTTCATAAAGCTGAGGTAGACCACACTTCCAGCCCATCTAAGTCTTTCTGGAGGATGGCTTTCCTTTCTAAAGGACCTGCTTCCCCACTGAGTTTTGTATCTTCTGTGAACTTCACCAGGGTACACTTGATCCTATCTTCCAGATCACTTAGGAAGACATTAGACAACACTGGGTCCAATATCCATTTCTGAAGATCTGCCTTGGGACAGGTGGTCAGTCTGAAAAGGAGCTGTTTATCACCACCCTCTGGGTATGTCAGGCTGTTTCCCACCTACTACATGGACCATTTGTCCAGTTACTCCAGGAGAAGGCTGTGGGAAAGAGCCTTGGAGAAGTACTGGTAGGTAATGTCCACTGCTCACCCTCATCAACTGAACTGGTTACTTTGTCATAGAAGGAGATCAGGTTTTTCCAGCATGACTTCCCTTTAGTGAGTTCATGCTGGCTTTTCCCAGTTACATGCTTCATCTGATCTGTGATATACTCCAGTAGGATTATTTTCAAAACCTTCTTGGGGACTGAAGTAAGACTGATGTGCCTATAATTTCCTGGATCCTCCTTTAAGGTCTTCTTGTAGATTGAGGTGACATTAGCATTCTTCCTGTCTTCTGGAATACCCCCTGATCCTCATGACTTCTCAAAGGTTATGGAGAGTGGTCTCAAAATTATGTCAGCCATCTCAACACCTGTGGGTGGATATAGCCGGGGCCCATTGGTTTCTAGGGGTCCAGCTCTTGTAATAGTTCACATACCAACTCTTCCTTAAGTGATGGTGGGTGTATGTTTGCATCAACCTGTATTTTTATTTCCAAGGTCTGTGGCCCAACAGAGCTGATAAAAACCAGAGGTGAAGAAATTGTTGAGAACCTGTCTTTTCAGCATTGTTGGTGACTAATTAACATGTGCTGTATGACAGTGGACCAATATTTTCCTTCTGCTTGTTAACTACTAGAAGAACCCTTTCTTGTGGCTTTTGACATTTCTGGCCAATTTTAATCCAAGCTCAGCTTTTGTTTTTTTAACTGGATCTCTGCACACCCTGGAAAAGCCCTTGTTCTCAATAGGTCTTTGTGTCTTTTCCAGCTCTGGTACACTTCTCTTTTGGTTTTGAGCAGACTCAAGAGCTCACAGTTAGGCCAACTCTTCCAACTTCTCTTGCCTTTAAATGGAATGAACTGGGGTGTTTTGTGTCCAGGACAGAGCCACTCACTGCAAGTACTCATCATTTCTTTTTATGGTGTTCACTCTGTGCTGCTGGTATGTTTTGTACTTGCAGATCTTGTCCATGGGTTTCTGTAGCTGTTGAAGCTTCATATCTGTTTTTGGTTGTAATTCTGAAGGATGGACACTGAAGCAGAGCTCTGCTTTTGTTGGTCACCAGGGTCCAAGGTGCCTCATTCTCAGTGGTGTCCACCATAAGAGCATGTTCTGAAACCACTTCTCTATCGATGTAATATCTCAGTACCATCTGTACTGAAGTCTCCTTCCTTATCAGTTCTATCTGAGTGGAAACATCAGGCGTCTCATGGACTTCCTCTGTAGAAACAATGGTTTGGACTGTGAGGTGAGTGTTCAGCACTGTGGCAGAGCCTTAGAGCTCTTCCCTGGGCTGTGGGCCTACAAGAAGGCTACACAGCCCTTTTCATATGACCTTCTGCACAACCACTGTCACCCTCTTGATGCCTGTTTGCATGCTTCGATTTCAGCACTCCCTACAATTGTCTCAGTTTTCCATGGTTGCTCCTGGCAATGCCCAAGCCATGCTAGCCTTTCTCAGGAGTATTGCTGGCCCCTGGTGAGGCTCTTTGCTCTTCCTCCTGTTTCCCTGCCTCCAGGAACCCCTTGCCATCTCCATTTAGCTCTCCTTCACAGAACTTACCACTGCCAGAGCTGTATGCTCTGCCAACTGAGGCAATTCACCTTGAAAATTCATAGTGATGATTATGCTTAATTTACAGCACTGTAGTCAGACTCTACTTAAAATATTCAGGTTTCATGGTTTAAATGGCAGAGGATCTGCCCAGGTATTATAAACCAGTCATACAGTCAGCTTATCTGACACTTTGAGTACTGCACCTCCAGTGAAGAGTCCTTGGACAGCAGTGGGAAGTCATCGGCACAAGATTCACTAGCCTCAGTTAGGAGTTTCATTCAGTCCCAGCCCTTGGTCATTTTAACAGCAAAAAGATACAGAGGAAGCACAGCAAGGAACATTTATAAGCCAGCCTTTGTAGATTTCTGACAGATTTAATTTTAAATTAAAAAAAAAATCCCCAAACAACAAACAAAACCCCACTAAACCCCAAACAAATAAAATAACGAAACCAAACCCAACCCAACCCCCTAAACCACCTATACTCCTGAATTCTATTTACTCTTCCTATGATGATAAGAAGCAGTTTAGAGCTGGAAAAGTGATGCTATATAGAGAGACCAGGGGAAAAAAAAACCCAACACTGGTATTTAGAGGATTATCTGCTCTATCATGCACATTTTAAAGGTTTGAATAATTGAATCAAGTGATTTACTATGTACTAAAATTAAAAAAAAAAAAAATCCTCATTATGTTCAAGGTTTCCAGGGCGTGGTATCTTTTTCTGGGACAAGGGATAGGCTGTTGGCTGGAATGTTGAATGTTTCTGCAGGAAAAACATATTTTCCTATGAAAGTCTCACTGAAAAAAACCCTCCAGATGTTGCCATTTCCTGGAAAAAAAAAAATTAAATATTCTGATTGACTATAGTTTATTCCACCCTTTTTCATGTTTGTACTGCTTCCTTAACCTGCCTTTCTGCTCACCAATTAAAGAGCACTTTTTTTTTTCTGTTACTGTAATTTGTCTCTTTATTCTAAAATCCTCCCAGCTGATTCCCCCCTCATCCTGACTTTCTCTTCACTATCCTAAATATTTCTTTTTACTTCTCTGATTAGAATTAAAATTTCTTGACAATTTCCAAATGTCGTTGTGGGAATTGAGGCAGCTTTTGCAATTTGTTTTCTCTTTACTATGGTTGCAACCTGAGCCTGCTGATCTCTTTTCTTTAGAGACTCCTTTGTTCAAAAGTGTCAAAGACAAACCTGATCATCCCTTGGCTGATGAAGCCTCAGGGAATTCAACAAGTACATTTAAATTAAAAGAAAAAAATATAACTACAACTTGTACACATAATAAATAGACACTATAGAATTAAGGAATTGCCATATTCGGAGGCTGTAGTGAATGAGAAATCTTTCTTCGTGTGCATGATCCTTTAGTAAAAGATGAAGTAGGTCAAAAAATATTAAAAGGAAGAATTTGGAGGAATGAGATCCATGTTTCTGATTCGGTCACTCTTCAGCACATTCAAACAAGCAGCAGAATGAGGGTATTCCAGGACCTGTAGGATTTCAATCCGTTCTTCTGGAAGGGCCTGCCTCCTTTAGAGATGCTCTTTACATAATCCATAGAAGACCAGAGTTTTCCCTGTCATGTAAGGACAGTAAAACCTCATTTCATATGGAAGGGAGAACATGCTTCAGGTAGATGCAGAATTGTCAGATAAAACATAACTTTTAACCCTTCCATGTTTGGTACAGTATTTCTGCAGGAAGAGGACAAAAAGGAACAAAGAAAGGAATACAACGGACTGAGAAATCAATAAACTTTAAGATTCAAATTTCCCAATTAATGACCTGCCTTGCTTTATTTTTACTTTTGTGTCCTATGAAGTAGTATTACTCTGGCATCCAAAATCTTTCAAATCTTATGGTAGTTATTCCTTTTATGGTTAGTTTCCTATAAATATATCAGAGCTATTAATGAGTGAAAATACTTCACAAAAAGAATGCACTGTCAACATGCTTGGGTTTTTAGCAAATTTTTAAGGGATCTAAGGTGTAAAATAAATAGGACTGAGCCACATTGTTCCTCCTATTTTGTGAAGAGAAGAACAAAGAAATATCACAGACCTATAACAAAACCATAATAGTCTCTTAAATTGCTGTTAGCACTTTGTGAGTGAAGCTTAGAACTTCCTTAGTTTTCTTACAGCTGGAGAATAAAGTCAAGGAAATGGAATAATTCCAACTAAACTCAGAGAAGTGTTAGATTTTTCAAAATTTCTGCCAGACTTTTATTATCTGCTCATACACATGTGGTTGCTTAGTGTCTCAGATTAGTTTCTTGTTTACTCTCACCACATGATAGAGTGAAGGAAGTACAGTTTTAGCATCTTTCAACCACAACAAGTAAACCCCAGGGATATTTCTCCCAGTCTTACTAAACTGCATGTTTAGTGTCTTTGAATACAGGCAAGAACATATACTTGATTATAGTGATTTTGCAGGAGGCCAGCAAAGGCAAAATAACATTATGGCACTTGTTCTTTTTAGCAAATTTGTTATTCCAAATAAGTTAAAGAATTTTAAAACCACTATTTCAGTCTTGAAGTAAATACTACTTATCTCTGTTTAAAAAATAAAATCTCACAGTTGCTTCCAATTTTATATATTCACTATTCATCCTAATCCATAAAGTGACCACTTTCTGAAGACTACTGTGTATCAATTTGCCAGCTCATCCTTTTTTGTGGCATTGTCTTTCAAGATGTAAGGATTTTTTCCTGTACCACTATCACTTTCTTCCCCAGCAGTACCAGTTCACACAAGAATTGCAGTAGGAACACAGCTGTCAGACTAATTTGGTTTGTCTAATATTGATAGCAAGAAACTCAGAGCATTTGCTTTTTCATGAACAGTACAAACATCCTGGCTATTTTTAACTTATGTCATCATGATAAAAAATAAAACTTACATGAAGCACAGCATGAGCCAAGCTGCTTTGGATCCATTTCAAAAATTGCACCCCTTGGGGTTTCTGTTCACATCTCAGCCAACTGGGTAGAGCTTGAAGGCAAAGGGACAGAAACAGCTGCCTACAAAATAACTGATCATATTCACCTCACATGCTTAAAGCTAGAATCATCTAAAGGTCTCATCTGAGTAACCTATGGCTATCTGAGTTTTCTGTTTCCTGACAAGCTATTTTAAGCAATGAAGACAACTTAAGAGACCTAGTGCTGTGATACATCAAAGCCCAGAAACCATCCTTGTGCCATTGGATAGTCTAACAGCTTATACTTATTTTCATACAGTGTCATCCTGTATCATGATTCCAGAACATGTGCCTAAAAAACCAATTTTATTATTGTGTGTTTTCTGCTTCCTAAAAGAAATGCAATGTCAGGAAAAAAACCCCAACAAATAAAAACCCAAACCAAACCAACAAAAAACCAAACCAACCAACCAACCAACCAACCAACCAAACAAGTTAGAGAATACAAAATGCAACACATCAATCAGGAAGAATAGACACAAATTTTTCTTTCTTAAAATACTCTCTGAAATAATCTAATTGGTGGTATACTTATAGATTATAATGAAGCAGAAAAAACAGGATATGTGATCTCATTGCCTTTGTATTCTGTGGTATGAAATTCAGAGTAAGATACAGCTTTTTTCAGGCAGTCTAGCATCATGGTTAGAGAGAGCAGAATCAAGCTGAACAAATTTAACGTTTTGTTAGGTGATCACTGTATTTTTTTTTCTAGATAATTTAGATGCTTTCCTGCTTCATTCATTTTTTTACCAGCAATTTTGTCTGCAAATTACAGCTGGTCCATTTTTTTTTTAATATTTATATGAACCTCATTCAAAACACCCTTGCCAAAAATCTCGAAATACAATGCTGTTCCTGTGAGTACTGATACAGTGTTGCAACCAGTGCTACAAGCACAATAACACTGCTGAAAATATTAATGGAGGAGACATGGAAAGTCTTTGCTCCCCTCGGGCTTACATAGATATTGTAAGAAATATATCATCGTTGATTTACAGGACAACTGCGTTGCTTACAACTTCCTATCAATTCTTCCCAGAAAGTGTCAGAGAAGCAGCACTTTCAGAGAGTTATTTAGCAATACAGAAATGTCTCTAACAACGAATGTATGTTTAATGATGTTTCACCATTTTTTTGACAATGGCTTTTCATGTTCATTTATTTTAAATATGCTGCAAATATGTTAAAAGACCATTCCCAAATCCAAATACAAGACTCATCTTTAAAATGAATTTGATTATGTTAAAAACCCCTAACATTGATAGTAATTGATGCTACTGAAATTTAAGAACAAGCTGAAATGCTCTGAAGGCATTTTAATAATAAGAGGAAAGGTTGTGTGACTCTCCTTTTCTCAGTGAAATGCCTAGACAAGGGGCTCTAAGAAGACACAGAGTCATTCATCTGTAGCAGGCTCAAGGTGCAAGGAATTGTTTCTTACTATAGTGAATTAGTTAATTCAGCCAATGACTAGTGAAAGTCAAAATATATTGAAGTGAATTGAAGTAACTGAGGGAATTCACTGCAGGTAGTTTCAGTATGTCTGATTTTACCACATCTGAGCTCAACTGTGAATGGTGGCTGCAATGTTCAAGCAGGTCTGAGCTGTGGAAAAGGATGAGCAGCTCTGTGTAGCACTCAGCTTTTGCTGAGCTGACCAGAACATCAGTGTATTCCTGTGCTACTCTAAGATTTATTTACAAAAGACCTGGGTAGCATCATGAATGAAAAGTGGAAATCCACACATTTGGTCCTCAATAAAACATCTTCATGGTGCCTGAGAATGACTGTCTTGAACCATATAACTAAAAATGAAACATGGAAGATACATTCAAAAAAGCCATGAGGTTCTATGGACATATGGTAAGTTGACATATTTACTGTAACTGAAATGAAAATTAAAGATATGATAGGAAAATGTTATAAAAATTTAAAAACTCTTAAAAAATTCTTTATTCTGCACATGTAAAATATTAGCCACAACAGAAGCAGAGAAACTTCAGAATGACATTGTTAGGATGATCCTTTCCTTGTTGAACTAAAACCATTTACTTGAAAGATCAGCCCACGGTGTTATAAAAGCATTTTTTCATTCAGTAAGGATGACTATTCTGTCTTTGAGGAAAATACAGTAGCACACTAAACTTGAAATAAATAGTGTGTGAAGTGGCTTTAATTTAGGGAATTAAGTTAATTCCTTTTACTAAATTTGATTAAATCAAACACATGGATTCAATATAGTTTAACCAATGAAGTTTAAATTCACATCTTTAACTAATTCATGCTGCATTCCTTGAATGTCATATATAGAAAAGTTGTAGCTGATAATGACTGAGGTCTGAGAAGAATTAAACAAAAGCACTAACTGCCCTTGATATAATGAATATTCTTTTTATTTCATCTGTTGCGTGTTCCCATCATTTTTTAAAGCTAGAAGGTAAGTGTTTCCTTTTCTGTCAGATGTGGAGGGTTTTGTTTTGTGGGGTTTTTTTGTACTTGAATGGTTCATAGTACAGACTGAAGGCTGTTCCAGGACTATTGCATAACGTCCCACTAAGAGACATATTGGCATTAAAACAACCTTGCTGTTAGCTCTGGCTAAAAGGAAAAAAAAAAAAAAAAAAAAAAAAAAGAGAGAGAGAGAAAGAAAAAAGAGAGAAGTTCTTACATATATAGAACATACTAAATTCTCTGTATCAATCACACTCCCTTAAGAGTCTAATTATTACATTTACAGGCCTGTGAACTTTTGTCAAAACTGAACCCAGGTCATAACTGTGCTCTCCCTTCTAAAATACATGTGGATTAAAATTTCTTTTTGTTGGACAAGTATTATAGTCATGTTATAAAATTGATGTTAAGCCACCCAGGAGGTAGTAAGAAAGAGTTAGTTGAGCTTATTTTCTTAAACATTTAAGTGCTGATAAAGGAGAAGGAGTAAGTATTATATCAATTATATTTGAAACAACTAAGAGAAATTGTGAATTTTGGTGTTGCTTAAACTTACTTAAAGACAAGCACTATGAATAATGCAATGAGTTGAAATCAGGAAACAATATGCAAACTGGGATTTCCAGAGAGTCCTTGGCTCTCAGAACTCAGATTTTTCATTTCTATGTTTGTAGTCTAGTATGGACCAGGAAAGAAGTCAGTACACCTTCATTAATTAAACTGGTTTGAGAACAAACTTTTTCATGACTGCTTATGTAACCTGGAAGAAATTTCAATTTTTCTCTAAAAGTCTGCCTTAATGCCAATTTACCTCTCCAATATTTCTGGCCACAGAGATTACTACCATTCTAGTTAGTATAAATATAACAGAGTGGAAAAAAATAACCTTTTCTTCAAGAACTGGTCTCTGTGTGTGAGGTTTTTAATATACCATGAAGCTATGCCAGCTCTTCTTTCAAAGCAGACCCTCAAAACTTTCTAACTTATCTTGATGTCTTATTCTGCAGAAGTACATGTAAGCACTTGGACAGGTGCAGAAAGCTCATCAAATGCACGCTGAATTATACTAAACTGTTAATATTGGCAGGGAACAGCTAGGTATACCAGTGAGTATAGTTTACTCTTGGTAGGAGGCCTCCTAATAAATGCCAGATCCTATGAGCTCTAGAGGATGGTTGGTGGCTCCCATCAGGGTCACAAGCCATGACCCTCTATCTGCCTTAGGTCATACTGGCTGTACAAGCAAATTTATCAGACCCAGTTAAGAAGTCCTTAACACTCGGACCAGCTGGTCCAGAGTTTCTCAGATTCATATGACTGAGATATAGCTTAATCAAGAGTAAAATATAAACCATAATGGGCAAGTACCACCTAGATATTCTGTATGTTCAAAATATCTGAAATTAATTCCCTGGAATTATAGATCTTCAAACTAATGTCCATGCTTTTTGCCCTACAGAGAGCTAGCTCAAGCCCTAAGAAAAAACCCAACCCAAACCAAACAAAAAAAAAAACAAACAATAAAAAAACCCAACAAAACAACAAAACTAACAAAAACAAAAACAACAAAAAAAAAAAGAGAGAGAGAAATAATTGTTCTACAATGCAGATAAAAGTAAATAATATGCTCTGCGTATGTAATTCAGCTCCTAAAAGTGATCAGAGGACACTCCTCTAAGAAGAACCTAAATATATCAAGATGTAGTTGGGATTTTGCACGAACAATTACATAAGAGTAACATAGATTGTTCTCTAGTCCCATAGTCCATACTGTGCTATCCTGAACAATATCTTCTAATACTTTTATAAATATTCCTATATCCATCATAAAATTAAGTATTGACCACAAAGTACCTCCTCTTCCAAAAAATTGCCATTTTGAAATTGAAAATTATTTGGTTTCTTCTCAAAGCTTCAGATAATGTAAGAGTTTTATCTCCATTAATTTATGTGAAACTATTGTTTATTTTCCTTAAAAAACATTTTATAATGATGTTCAGAAAATGTGTATGCCCAGTGGCAGTCCAAGTGATATTTATTTAGCTCATGAGAATTGACACTCAACACTACTGCAGAGGGATGATGCATTTCTTGCTCTCATATGGATTTTGGGGAGCACTTATTGTTTTAGGATGTAGTATTGTCAGACTTGATACACTGTGTTTTGTATAAGAGTGAAATGAGGCTCAGAAAGATTTTCCCAAGTATTATAAAGATTTGCAGGGGATGGAACCAATTTTTCCATGGTAGTGGATACATGTTGTTCTTAAAACATCAGAGCACCACCATAAGAAAAATGCAAAATTCCACATTTTTTAAAAACCAACTAAAATCTTTTGTAGCATGGATATGAAAGTATAAACAGAATACATATCTGAAAGAGACAAATTGTATCTGCCTTTTCTGTTCAAATTTATTTTCTTGGAACCGTAGGACACATAAATTGAGCAGACTACTTACCAGACAGGAAAGTAGAAAGTTCATATGTAACTGTGACATTTTGAGAATGAAAAAGCTTAGTATGCATAGCAGCTCCACATCTACATTGTACATTCAGTGGCAAGAGGACATATGGAAAAAATAGAAATGTCATTGCATTAGTCACTGAATTAATGTTGTGGCTGCCTGTTACTATTAAGGTTATGACTTATACAGGACAAACTCTTCATTCTTTTTTGTTTATCAGCACTAGTTATACTATTTACATGTCCTTACTTTAACTTTGTTGACGGCAGAGATGTTTTCTCTAGGCTTTTATATTTATCTGTTCAAGCAAAGCTGCGGAAGCCGTCACTTCAAATAATAAACAGTAACACAAATTTCTATGTGCAACAAACTATACTCAGTTCATGTTTGATCTAAAGCATAAGAGATTCAGGGAATATATCCTTTACTGTGGTAGATACTGTATGGATACATTAGCAATGGGAGCTAATAGACCAGGCAATTTAAACTACACTTGAAATTAAGGAAGTATATTGATAGCAGTTGAGGAAACTTCCTTGATTTCCTGCAGAATATTGATACATTCCATGACATCTTGCATTTTTTTACCTTCTGTTCATTGAAAAAATACTTCAAATGTTATCTTTCAGTTACATAAACTAAAACTTCCCAGTTCATCTGTTTAGTCATTTAAAATTCAGTAACAACCCAGTTCTCTGGAGTAACTGTCATTCAGCCACAGTTCCATACACCAATGTATCTGTGATACAGCAGATCTATAATATTGATATTTTTATATCCATATTGATTGACTAATTTAATTACCTTTCTAAAAAAAGTTTGGGAGAAAATTGTTCATGTGATGTATGGTACTTGCCTAAATAGTTATGTATTTAAATCTTGATAGGATATATGTATCAATTTTTGAACCCCAAAATTGCCATGTTCACAGCATTTATGTCAGTAATCGGTTTAAGGACATTTATCATATTAACAAGATTCAGGATAGGTAAAAAATGAAAAATCACTTATCATTGGAATTAACACTTCGTTTCTAAAACTTTGCTGAGGTTGCAGAAAAAATAAAGATATGACACTGGCTTTGCTAAATAATAAATCAAAGATATTTTATTTATTCCTTTCTACTGTTAAAAAAATAAAATTATGCATCCCTTGCACAAACATTGGAAATCAAACAAGTTTTCAAAATTAAAAAAAACCAAAAAAACAAAAAAAACCAAAAACAAACACCAGAAATCTGAGCTCTAATTTTCACATGGTCACACTTGCTAACAATTTACAGACTAATTGCAAAAGATAGCACAGTCATAAAATTATATACCTTCTACACAACAAAATACAACTAAAGCTTTGTACTGAGCTCTGCAGAGGCTAGGAGGAACATGAGCAGGCAGTACAGTAACATGATTTAAGTTAAAGTCCTGAGCTCAGACAGTGGCTCAGGTAGGTAAAGATCCCAATAAAGCAGGGCTTTCAAGAGTCTGCATTTAGCCTCACAATACAGGACTGCTGAAATACAGATCCTTTCCAAGCAGGTACCAGTATCTAAGCTGCAAAGTTCAGCAACAGTAAGCAACCACAGGACCATGGATGGATCCACCTGGATCCTATCGTAGTGATGAAGGCCCATTCACTTGAGGCATCTGGGCTACATCTGACAGTAGAAGTTCCCTGGAGTGATTGATCCTTAATGGGAAGACTGCTAAATATCAGTCTGGGGAGCAACCCAGGAGTTTGAGCTCATCTGGGAAGCAGCTCAAGCCCTGTCAGTCAAAAATCAAGCATTCCCTCTGCTTAGCAGGCTTTCTTGTCTTCCCCTTCTCTTTCCTCCTTCTCCATGTTTTTTCTGCTCTTCTCATAATTCCATTTCCTATTGATTTTCAGTCATTCTTCTGAGTATGCAGGGGGATTATAAAGTCAGTGGATAGCAACAAACACCCTTTTAAAGCCTCCTCAGACACTGTGAGGGATGCAGATCAGCTTCTCTCCACTCGCTGAAGGAAGATGTTCCAAATCATCCTGCCAGACAGCAGCTTTTTATACTCTGGTTGTACTAAATACTACCAGACCTAAAGTACCCATAAGAGAAAATGTGATTGTAAATAATGAAACTAACAAGGTCCCATTTTACACCAGAAATCTGGAACAGACTGTGGAAACAAATTAGAGACCAAGACCATTGTAACTTGCTTTCTCCAGCTCATCAAAACAGCTTTGCAGGACTTTATCACACATGCCATGCATTTTCTGCCTGTAAGCTTTCCCACAAACTATTTTGGCTCTGCAGGTTTATAGCCCTCACTGCATTTTAATCTATGCTTATTGCTACCTCTAAAAAAGTGAGCAATTCACTGAAGAAATTAGGTTGTGGAAAAGATTCTGAAAAATCAGCATAAATATATTAAACTCTATGTCTAGCCAAAGCTTTGTGCAGTAATTGAAAGGAACAAAATAAATAGTGTAATTCAGTACAAGGAAAGTCAGTTTACATTGTTAGAGTTTAGTTGTTTTTTTCTAAACTAACAACATGACATGTTTTATAATTACACTTCAGTCTTTCTGATGTCCTTGTGTTTTAACCAGCTTGCACAACTGCTGAACAATTGCATTGTCTCCAGCAACATATTGAAGGTGCTAGATCTTCATTGTAGTGGAGTGAAAAGGCAATGTGTATCATGGTAAGAATGTTATTGATTGATACACACAATGATGTCAGAGAAACTTCCAGGGTTTCAATATAAATGAACAGAAATCTGTAAAATATAAAGCAATGCTAAAGTTCAGAGCCTGGTTCTTTAGCAAGGGGAGCTGCTGTGGTCAAACTTGAAAAGTGGCACCTCTGCAAACAGCTGTGTTAAGGTAGAATGTGAAGCTTCAGCATCTCAGTATTCTTCAAAATCCCTCCAAAGTGGTTAAAATGACAGAAACATCAACTTGTACTACAAATGAGGCAGAGAGTATGGAGGATTGAGTCCATGAAGAGGCAGAGGCAGTCTATCCCTGGTCAGAGGCAGAGGACTCCCTCAGGAGAGGCAGAAGAAGCAGAGTCCTTCAGAGACAGACACTGGTAACAGGGAGCAGGATGCAATTAAAAAAAAAAACAAACCAAAAAAAAAAAAACAACAAAAAAAAACCCCCAAAAAACAAACAAACAAAAAAACAACAGCCAACCCCAAACAGTTGGTATGAAGGCTTTACCTATAATTTTAATACATAGTCTACCAAACCAGCCTTCAGCAAGTTTATCTCCTAAATTCACAATCAGACAAGTTGGGAATAATCAGAAGTGCTTGCTTAGAAATTAAATTTTCAGCCTACCATTTTGAACACCTCAAGGACAACAATACAAACACACTGAAAGAGACTGCTACTAAACTCACTGGACTTCTGAATTATCCCCAAAATGAAAAATGGCTCTCAGAATTTTGTTCCAGGCAATTACCAAGTATATTTCTATGTGGAAGAAGAGAGATGAAACCTCTGGGCAGTAAAAGTTTTAAATGCCAGAAGCTGTAATAGACAAACGTTTATGTGCTAGGAGGTGCATACAATTTCCTGTGGAACAAGAGCTGAACATAAAATGTTATGTGCTGCTCATGCAAAGTTATCCATAAATAGCACAGAGTCCACACAGAGCTTCATATCATGAAATTTATATGCAAAATCTTTCCATCTCACTTTTTCATGCATACATATATAATAAAATGAACTACCAAAATCAATCTGAAAGGCAATTAGAAAAGAAAAACCAAAGAAAAATTATGACACGTTACGTAAGTCAATTCAGAATACTAAAATTTTGTAAAATTTCACATCACAGCTTTGATTAGAAGTCTTCTCTGTGCAGTTTTAATCACACTTTGCACCATTTCCTGGTTACACAAGTACCAAGGGGGAACCTCCATTCTGCAGTTTCTGGGGGATCTCAAGAAAGAAGTCTTGAAGATTTGCACTAGGAGCTGGGAGTTTGTTTTTTCCACCATAGCATTGCCTCTTCCATCATTATACAGCATTGAGGGGTAGGAGGTGGTTCCCGCAGGTCCCTCCAAACCAGAGAGCAAGAGAGAGGCCTGTTCACTCAGAGAGACTTGAGGCAAAAATGCTTTATTGAGCAATTATGAGGCTTTTATGGGATTCTGAGGGGAAGATACTGGAACTTGGACAGGATTGGGGATAGGGCTCGGGGAGAAGGGAGTGACTTGAGTACTTGGCTAGCCAATAGGGGAAACGGAAGGAGCAAACCCAAAAGGAACCAAGGGATTGGGGATAGACGGGTGAGATAACCAATGGGGTTAGGACAGAGGCAAGAATGCATAGGAGCAGCTGGCATGGCGCCAGCAGTTGCATTGCCAATTCAAGACAGAGGCGATCCCAAAAATGGGTCTGACCCCGTTCAGACCCACTGGGGATACCCCAGCAGGTACTGGCTGCTGCCACACAGCATCTGCAGCAGCGGCCACATTGGCAGTGTGGGGTGGGGATGCCCCCCAGATGGCACAGCCCCAATCCAGGAGACAGTCCCTACGCCTAAGCAGTGCAATGACTCATTGGGGACAAAGCCTCTGAGGGACTACACCGCATTTGGGGGGGTGACAATAAAACCTTTTGAGCTAAAACCCATACAATAAAACACATAACTTTTAAACTCCAACAAGTCTCTCATGTATGTAGCTGGTCTGGTCCACGCTGCTTTACAGTGCCACCCTCCTTGGAGGTCCATTTTAGCTTTCTATCACACATCATCTAGGTAATCCTCCAGACTTACAGCTGTATTTGATAAAAGTCTTTATAAACTAAAATAAATGGGAAGTTCAACAATCAGTTTTCCACCTGACCTGTACTTTGTTTAGAAACTCATGCATTCAATTTGCTACACCTTTTGTTTCCCTTCCTGTGTACATAGAACTATCATAAATTTTTTAATGAAGGAGTATTGTGCTTTCCAATAGAATAACTTAACAGAGTTTGGAAAAGAGGGCAACTATGTTGATTTGTCTTCTGTTATAATCTCTGGAGCCCCCTTTCAGGTCAATAAAGGTAAGCTATGGTACTATTTATAACTTGGAATATTTTAATGTATTGTTTTGCAAGTCCCAAAGGTTTTCTTTCACACTTTGCATTTTCTATTGTGGTCTGTGCAGATTTCAGTGTTGTGCTATAGGTACTGCATTCCAGCTAAGACATTTGCCTAGGTCTTATCTCCTACAGTTAATTTCCTTTAAATTATCAAATTCTTGAGAAATTTATAACTTGCCTCTCTGTGGTTTATATTTTTATTCACAAATGAAGTAATCTGTTTCATAACTAAACATAGGCAAGCACTTATTTTGGTTCTTTATGACTTCAACTTATATATTAAATTAGATTTCTGAAGTGTTTAACAGAAAGGAAAGAGAATAAATGCAAGTATGCTAAATATTCCCTTTTAACACAAGGAATATCTAGTCATCCTAGATCCTGGCTTATAGTGCACTTTATCCTTCTCCAAGCCCCAAAGGAATTTCAGGCATTTTCTGAAATGTTCATTTAAGTATTCTCCTTAATATACACATAAATATTCTCCTTAATTAGACACTAAGAATTCCTACAATTCATCAAGAATTCTCTTATTTTGAGAGGCCATTTTCACTTTGTGCTGCCAGAGCAGAAATATTGGTCATCTAAAGTGCCTCTAAAGCTTTTAAATCTGCTTTTGAGACATGAAAAGACCCACACCTACTTGTTGTGAAATTAGTCAAAGGACAGGGACAGATGTCCAAGGGAAATACTTTCTGCTCACGTAAGCAATCCATCTTTCACTGATAAACAGGAAAATGACCATTCACTTGAAAGAAGTTGCTGCACTAGATGTGCCACTTAGGTGCAAGACGAAGAGCTAAGTTATCCAGGCTGTATCCCATCCATAGTTCATAGGCCAAGAGAAGGGAAACAACCCAAACAAGGCATGAAAGGCAGAGAGCCAGTGACATTCCATCACCTCCAGTGTCCCAAGACAGAAGTAAAAAGATAGCATCCAATGGTAGATCTTGCTTTTCATTATCTCCTTTGCCTGCTCCCTTCAGTTAACAGCACTCTTGGGTCTGTTTCCTGATGACAAGATTACTGGAACATGTTGTTTACAGTCTTTCTGAAGCCTGATACTAAAAATGCCCAGAAAAAGTATCTATTTATTTTAAATTAAGTATTTGAAAATGGAGATAATTAACACTGAGGATAAAATCAGTCAAACAAACAAACAAACAAACAAAAGAGCAATATTAATGACAGAGGTTTCCATGGGGTGCGGTGTGTATAAGTGCCTACACAAACACACACACAAAAAAAAAAAAAAAGTGGAGAGAAATAGATTTGGAGATTTTAGTTTTGGTTGGTTGATTGGTTTATTTTTGCTTATGTTTGGGGTTTTTTTGTTTGGTATGGGTATTTGGTTGGTTTGTTTGTGGGGTTTGGGGGGCTTCTTTAATTTAAATTATCTCAGTGCCAAACTTTTTGCAGCAGTGTCCAACAACATAATTATAGTAGCAGTAAGAAACCGCAGCTTGGAAAACTAAGATTGGATATTATGGGGAGAGGGAGAAAGTCACAATGTGGGTAGTACTTCACTGAAATAAGTTGCACAGAGAGACTGTGAAATCTCTCTCCTGGGCATCTTGAAGACTCTGCCAGACACAGATAGAGCTGCCCCTGTGCACTGCTGGCAACAGCCCAGGTTCAAGCAGGAGACTCCAACTGACACTTCTGTGATACTGTGAAATAATTTCAGTTCTTTACTACATCCCAGAAGTAATAATATCTACTGTTTAGCACAGGAATAAACTGATTGTGTGCCTAAAGATTGAAGGACTTTTAAGCATTCGTATGCTAAGAATAATGCAGAAAGAAAAAAAAATCACTAAATCTTTGGCTTTTGCTGACTGTATTTAACCCCTTAATATTATTTTAATAATGCTTTTTTGTGATTTAATAAATTTTATCTTGTGTTGATCAAAGTGGAAAATGTCCTCTATAATAGGACCTGATCTTAGAAAGCTGTAAATGTGTGTACTTTTGATCAGCAAGGAAAAGTAATGCATAGCAGCAGCTTTTGAGAATTACAGGTATCTTGCAAGAAAATAAAAGGCCATTGTGTAGACAATGGCACAGAATTTCAGCTCATTATTGATTTGACAAGAATGATCTTCATGGTTTGATTTTCCAGAAGAACTGAACGCATATGAACTCTTTTACACTATCGATAATTACCTTTACTCAGACATAAGTTGGGTCAGAACTGCAATCAGAAGTATCAAATCAGAAGATCTTATTGCAGGGATCTTTGCTCATTCCTGATTGATCAAACTGATAACTTAATAAATCCTTATTGCTTTCATTTATTAAGGTGTTCCTTTCTGAATGTCTGCTGACAAATGAAAACAAAGCAGTGTTCCTCCACGGACCAGAGTGAATAGATAGAAACACTGAAGGAATTTGTGTGGAAGCACATTGACAGTCCTTATAATGAGGACTGTTATCCCCCACCATGCAACAAGGGACAGTGACTTGGAGCTGACCATGCTTCTGACTCAGTCTCATTAGTCACAAATTTCTGTCCCTGGTTTACTTGATTGTTCCTGGTACTCCACCAGACTATCTGAAATAAGGTCAATATCCTATATAATACCTTTTAGTTTCTTTAACTGAACAGTGCAGTAAATATAGAAAATATTATTAATAAATGTAGTTAATTACTGTATCTGTGAAAATACTGGAACATTTTTTGCTAAACATACATCTCAGTTGCAAAACAGATTTAGTCTTATTGACATTCTTCCTCATTTATTCACTTCCCAGAAATAATTTAGAAAAAAAGTTTCCTGGCAAATGTATTCATAGAAATAACATATTTCCACAGGATGCCTCAAAACTTCAGAAAAGAAAAATCAAACTGGAAGTAATCTCAAATAAAACTGGCTCTCAGATTATGTATTTGGCCAAAGAGGGAACAGAAATACAGATCAAAGGGGACTTGTCTAAATGATTTCCAGGATGTCAGTAGTAAATAGCATTTTGTGTAAGATCATGCACTGCAACAAAGTTCACTATCCTACCCCCAAGAAAGATACAAATTTCACAAAGTAAGTTTCAGTACTGATTTATCCATTCTCATAGTCTTTACAGTCTTGGCAGGTATCTTAATCAATTAATGAAAAGCATTAAACGAACAAAGCTTCAGTTTCTTCCTTAGGATACTTTTAATCAGTGAGCCTCTAGAAACAATAAAAAAATATTTTAGGCCAGAGTAAAGAAAGATACCTGTTTTCTGCACTGAGATTTCTGCATGAAAATTAAGTGAGTTTGCCTTTTGAAAACTTAATATGAATTTGGCTGAAAAATGTTCTTGCAATCAATGACTAAGAAAGCTAAATATTAAAACTATCTTGTTTAAATGATAGAAGAGCATTGGATGAATGACAGGTTAATAAATGATAAACAGATTTTGAGTAATACAGAATGTTGTTCTAAATAATGAAAATATCAGAAAGAAACACATGGTGAATTTTATATGCAAGCTTTTCCATAGTTCCCATCCTACTTCTCTCCATTGATGGTTAACTAGAAGGCTTTCTAGAAAGACCAATTATTAACTATTGGACTATGTGAAGTTTTCTGGAAATATTGTATAAACATAGATGAGAATGAATGTAGTGAAGCACTAACAGAGATGGAGAAGTTTTTGTTAAAAACTCCAAATTGATATGAACAGATGCAAATTAAGTTCAGAACATTATTTACCTTCTTAAATGATCAGTCCCTTTCAACGCTTAAGATACCTCAAGGTCTAAGATGACTGGCAGAAAGCAGATGAGGGTCTGAACTTATTGGTCTGAGAACAGGGAATTCACAAATATGTGATGGTAGACTGAGT
>JAWWEV010000043.1:15475180-15500004 GCA_035583235.1 Hafferia zeledoni
TTCTCCTTTAGCTGGTTGGGGGGGGAAGAACCCTTTTCACTCTGTCTCAGACAGTTGGCGTTTTGCCAGCTCAACCCGAGACAAAATGTTATTGTTAACTTGGAGCAGAATAGAGCTAGATTTGATCTAAATTTAATTAGAACTTTTTGAAAATCTGGTCTTGCCCCTTTTGATTGTAAAATTGTATTCCATAAGGCATATCTCTGGATACCTCGGACTTTTCTGACAGTGAAATTAGTTTATTACAATTACTATGGAACTAAATAGAGTGTGAACAAACAATTCTGCTCACAGTAGGAGCATCATTAGAATGAAATGTGACTTTGTGAAGAACAGTTCCCAGCTTTACTGTAATAGTGGTTGCAAAATAACTACATGAACATCATAGACCATTACTTAAGACAAAAATTAACAGCACTTACTTTAAGTATTCAGGTTTTCAGGTTACTACTTAATGTATATAATTTAAAAGAATTCAAATAACTTTGGCTAAGACTCTGACCTAACAAAAAATTCCCATGGGGCACTGAGGACCATGTATAAAAGGTTTATTGCTAGACATGAATCTGAAGGAGCTACTTAACAAGCATTTACTGAATGTCATCGAAGATATTCCTAGCAGCCTGTTTGAAAAACTCAGTTCTTAAGAACTTAACCTGACATAAGCTACACATATTCGAAAATCACCCCTTCATGAGAACATAGAAAGGTCTTTGTGAAATTTAAATCTCATTTAAGAGTGTGAGACCTAATGGGATTTTAAACATTTTACTCAGACAAAAAAAAAAAAAAGCTTAGAACTGTTATTCCATGGGTGGAGGTCTTTTCTATTCACACTCAATTATTTTAATAATTCCAATTACTATTTTCCTCTACTGCTAAGTAAAATAGAGATTAGAGGAAGAAGAATTTTCATTAAAATTTTATACTCAGTCAGAAAAGTAGTGAATAAACATTTAAAAAATCAATAACAAGTAAAAAGTTCTAAAAAAAAAAATTAATTGGCCTCTATTAATTAAAGTACTATAAGCAGAAGACTTCCTGGACAACAATTACATATTTATTTTTCCACTGTATATGTCTATATGTATTTCACTATACAGTTTTGTAAAAAGCTACAAAAAAACAAATGAAATAAAACCCATCTGTGTGATCCATGTCCTTTTATAAACACTGTACTTTTATGATTTCTATATTTCAGTATTTATTTACAATAGCAGCAACAACAATTTTTGATACCCTGTAAAACACTGATGTTGGAAAGAGACACTACCTAAATATTCAGTGGTTCCTATTACCCCTCTTCTTGTATAGCTATAAATATGTGCTTCCTTCCTCTTTAGGTATTGTTGGATTGAAAAACAGAATAGATGAAAGAAGAATGGATGACTGTTTAAGTGTTGCTGGCTAGTCTTAGGTAATTGGTTCATGAGTGTTTTAAAAAGATTAAAAATTTAACATTAAATTGTGTTTACTATTTGATTTATGGCAGCATAAAGAGAAATTAGTTTTAGAATGGTCCATACCATCACTAGCTGATAGGGAAATGATCTGTAAGAGGCTTCCTAAGTCCCCAGAAATTAATATTTTAACAAGACAATAGATGTTGAAGAAAATGATTTTTACCTAGTCAAAATATTGAGTTATTAAACCTGGTGCAATTACCACTTAAAAGTAAAAAAAAAAAATATGATGGAAGAAGGCTCTCTGTCACAGGCAACTTGGCAGGGACTGTGACATCAAGGGTCATTTTGGTCAGTGTCTCCAGTGCAGATGTGTGTAGAAAGATAGGTGTATTTGTGTTTGGAAACGTCCAAGACTCAGCAGGTTTTGGCAGCATTCCTGCTCTGGTATCCTGTTCCTCTGTCCTGGCTCCTCCAGGTATCATAGGTTACAGCCCTTTCCCCATTGCTGGGGATGGGGGTTCAGCTTTATCCTAGTTGGTGGCCGTGACCTCTACAAGTTCACAAGAACTCAGAAAGATGCTTTTTCAAAGTACATGAAAGAAGTCTCTATATCTTAACCAAGAATTCCTGTTGGTTTTTACCTTTGTTTCTGGTTTGCTATGAATTTTGAAAAAAAATAAAATTCTATCTACAGATGTTTCGTTCTTTATATTTATGCATGGCAAAGCATCCAGGTGCTGCCATGACAGTCAAGCACTTCTGAAATTAGGCTTAATGATCACTAATGACAACCAAACAATACTGTTTCTATTCTGCTTTCTTTTCAGTGTGCTCTATATCATACACTTAAATTATGAATATATATTCACAATATAAATATCCCAGAAGTCAGAACCTGATTTAAGCTTTAAAAAAAATGCTATTTTAGGATAATATGTTCTACTTTTCCTTCCAAGTACTACTTTTACCAGTTTTTACAGTGCATGTTGAATGCCTTCACACAGATCTTTAAACTTCAAAACAGAATGACTTCAGAATTCATCAAAATTATGATTCAATTATTCATTTTGGAAAACCTGTGTAAATTATGTTTAGAAGGAACATATTAAAACAAAGGTAAGCTGTTTTGACCTGTCTCTGTAGCCATGTTAATAAATCAATTTTCTTCAGAGGCTGGTACATAGGAAACTGGAAGAAATGAGTGGTAAAGCAGCACTGCAGGAAGAGAAATAAAATTATTTATCTTGTTCAAGTAGCCCTGTAAGGGATGTTCAGTAAAAATAATACAGCCTGCGAAAGGATCTCTAATTGGATTTTGTTGGTGGTTTGTTTTTTTTTTTTTTGGTTTGGTTTTGGTTTTGCTGTTGTTTTTTGGTTGTGTTTTGGGTTTTTTTTTTGTTTGTTTGGTTGGTTTTTTTCTGTTCTGTTCTATTTGGGTGTTTGGGTTTCTTTTGGGGAAGAATTTTGCTGTCAAACTACTTCAGCTTTATTAGGGTTTCCAACTATGTCCAGAGGGAAACTAGAGCGGCCACTGCCCTTGTAGTTAAATAAACTGGTCATTGTAAGAAATTCAGAAAAAACCTAAAAGACATCCAAGTCAGTAACTCACCTTTTGGCCTCCTGGGACCTGAGACTGTAAGTACATTCAAAAGTGACTATCTGTCACAGATTACTATCATTTATATCACGTTTCAGCACAAGTTTTCATACATTCATCTAAAGTAATTAGCAAGTTAGTAAGGCAGAGAAGTATCTTCCTGTCATATAATCCAAGCAGTGGACAAAGACTATGTGACCTAAAAAGTTAATGAAGGGAATATAAAACTTCTAGAGGTTAAAGTTGTCTAGTCTTCCTTTTACTCTTCAGATATTTTCAAGCAACTTACTCAAAGTCAACATACAGACAAGTAAGGAAGTTAAGAAGAATATGAACACATTTATGTGCTATTATTATGTGGTATATATGAGTGGCATTAATGTTCAAATGTGCCTATTACCATTTCCAGTAGAGAGGTGGTAAAGCTATTTTCTCTGCTAAATATTTCCCAATAGTAAGCATTCCCTTTGCATTTTTTTCCTCCCTCACCATCTCTCCACCTTCCAAATGCCAAGGATATTTGAGATTTGCAGCTTTTATAAACACTTAGTAGTCATAAGTTTTTAGAAGTAACATTATTTCTCACATCTGACTCAGGACTTTCCATTATTTGCGTTTAGCAGAACTGGAGACACGTTGGTGCATTGAGCTGCAGAAGAAGGGAATGCTCTCAGTCTTATCTTGTTTCAGTTTGTAGAAGATAAACATTTTTCATCTCTATATAGATAGAGAGAGATCTTCACATAGAATCTAAACTTAATGTCATTTGTCAGAGAAGACAGTTCCAAATTTCTATGTATCTAGACAATATGCCTTTATGGAAACATAGCTGAAGACAAGCACATTTATACTCAGCACTTAAGGCTAAGTGAAAACCAGACAGACCTATTTATAGTGAAACAAAAAAGGAAACATTTTTCCATTAGTCAGAAAAAAAAAAAAAATCTGCAACTTAGTCAAGAATCCGAGAATTACTGAATTCAGTTATTGAACTGAAGACTAAGAAAAGGAGTAGAAAATTATAAAGTCAGTCAAACCAGTTAGCAATTGCAAAAAGGACTAAAGGAAAGAGATGCAAAAATCAGGATTGAAGAGCGAGAGCCTAGAACACATCTGTAAGAGGCATATCACAGAAACCACTGTGGATTTTCTAAGTGGATGCATCACACAGGCCAGTCCTTCACTTTTTTGCAGATTAATTACAGCCAGATGTAGCTTGATTGCCCAGGTGGAACCAACCAAGCCACACAGAGACTAAACTTTCAATTTCTTTTTGGAACAGAGGTTTCACAGAATGTTTAACCTAGTGTTTCTTTATCTCTGAGGCTTGTTTGGTTTTCCCCTCAGAAACTTTCAAAGAAAAAAAAAAATCTGAGGTGGTTTGAAGGATAGCCCCTCTTTTTTTGTTGCCACTCAGAATCAGCAGATGGGAACAGCAGGCTGCAGGAACCGAGCTCTCAGCTGGTGTCTGAGCAATTGTCTCATGCCAAGAGAATTGAGAAGGCCACAGAGGAACCAGCTCCCAGCCAGCATTTGGACAAGAGCCATGCCAAGGTGGTTAAGCAGCCTGACGAGAAATCTGACTTCTGCCAGTGTGTAGATAAAATGTAAGGCACAGTGTAATGTGACTCCCAGCTGGCACAAAGGCAAAAATCCATGCCAAGATAGTTGATCCAGTCACAGAAAGACGGCCTTCATTGGTACCAGGCCAGATATCAATAGCACTGAGTTGGGAACAGCTTTCAAAGCTCTCATCTCTTGCTTCAAATATGAATCCCTCAGAGCAAGCAGAGAGAGTTCATTATCATTTCCTGAATCTTAGGAGAAGGCAGAGTTTCAAAATCGTTTTTATGGCAACTAGAAGGAAGAAATCGCTATTCCCAGATAGAACATACATAAGGCCAGCGATGATATGCACAGCAAGAGAAGAAAAGTCCATCCTGTTCATGCACATCCTTAGGTTCCTTGAAATGTTCTTAGATCTTTCTGACACCAATTAGTCATTTGCATCCAATGGATATAATTCAGTTGCCATTTTGTGAGGTTATTTCTACTTCATCATGGTCTAAACAGGAATGATATTGTCAGTTATGTCTCCTATACATGGATATAGACCTGCTAACTTTCCTCATTGTTCCAGAGGGAATTATGAAATGGCTGGTTTTTTCCTTAAAATATATTCTCATATGTCCAGAAATTGCTTGCAATTGCTCTTCCATTGAAAGGGCACCTTCTTTAAACTCTCAGAAGTTTGGCATAGAGGGCAATGAACAACTCTTTTCAAAGTCAGCTTCTAAAGTGGGAAGAAAAAATCTCATGAGCAAGGGTCTCCATAATTCTAAGAAGCAAAAAAACCCCATGCTTTTCAAGCTGGGACTTTACTGTTACTATCAAACATGTAGCTAAGATTTTCATTCAGAAGAACAAATAGGATCTAATTTCATGTATGCTCTCAGAAAAGAACTTTCTCTTCTTCCAACCATAAACAAAAAGGAAAGGAAGGAACTGATGACTCATTTTATCTCCCTCTGCATCTTCCCTGCCTTTTCAGTACTTGGAGAATCTGGAAGAAACTGAAACAAGAAAACAAGTTATTTTTAAAAAATGGAGAATTTTCTTTTAGACAATAACTAACTTTGCCTTTCTTAACCTCTTTTGATATCAGACATTCTGTCCATTTTTTATAAGATTGCAAATAATTTTCTCAATATTTTTTATTAATCAGTTTGAATGGGAGGTGGATATTTCTCTAAGTATTTCTCTAAATTCATATCAGGACTTAATGTTTGAGAAAAAAAATATTTGCTAATATTTGTAACTTTACTTCTGAGCAGTTTGAGATGAAGAGAGGTCATAAAACAAATTCAGACCATAGATCTATCCTACCTGTAGTCACCAAGGAAATCAGAAATATACATTGTAAAAAGTGGTTGATCTTTTCAGGAAAGTCTAAAACAAAATAGCTCATGGCTTAAAGGAAATATTTCTTATCTAATATTCCCTCATACGGAATTTATCTCACTTTGCCAGGCAATTTGCCCGTATTCTATTTGTCATAGTATATAAGAACCATATGCTTCTTCAAGAATGGAAAATGTATGGGCTAGGAGAGTAGACAGCACATTGCCTATTGCTTCCTGTACAAAGTCCAGAACCAGAAAGACAGAAACTGCTTTAGTCTATGTTTTTGGGTTGTTTTTTGTTGTTTGTTTGGGGGTTTTTTGTGTTTTTGTTGTTTGTTTTGGTGGGGTTTTTTGTTTGTTTGTTTGTTTGTTTTAAAGCAAGAAACCCACATTTGCAGTGGGATGTGCTGCTGCTTCTGTTTCTTTGCTGGATGTCCATGCCAAGGGTTTGTCAGTGGGGAGACTGCAGAGTCAGCCTCTGTAAGAAGGGGCATAGGGCTATTCCCATGATAGACACAGCTGGTTCCAATTGGCCCCAACAGACCCACAACAGGACACAGGTGAGCCCATCAACAATGTTGATGGTGCCTCTCTTAAAAGGTAATACCTCCAGCTTGCCAAGGGGCTCTGCTGGAACAGATTCTCTTGAAAGGAACAGTGGCCAGGGGGTAGATGCACAGTGAAGCAGGTTATCCTGAAGGGCTGAAGCCTGTGAAAAGAACTAATCCTAGACCAGGTGAAAAGTGAGAGGGGAAAGGAAAAGCAGACAGGAACTGTTATGAACTGACCACAGTGTCTCCACTCTTTATCTACCATGTGGTGTGCAGTTAGAGAAGGTGTAGGCAGAAGAGTTGGGAAGGGAGGAGTGAAGTTGAGCCTGGGAAAAAGGGTTGGGTGGAAATTTATTTTATCTTTGTTTCTTACTATCTAATTTTATTTGTCCATAAAGTAGATTAATTTTCTCTAAGTCAAGTGCATAATAATAACTGGTAAGTCATCTCCCTACTTTTATCTCAACCTGTGAGCTTTTCCATCTTATTTTCTACTCCATCCTGGTTGAGAAGGTGAAGTAAGAGAGTGGCTAGTTTGGTCACTGGCAGCAGGCTAAGACCAACCCACCTGATTTTCTAGAAGAAAGGAAGTTGAGCCAGGTCATATCTAGGAGCAAAAATGAAGGCACATTTTGTTACTTTAATATTCTCATGTTTAATAATTATTGGCAAAACAAGATATTTCTTTCCATTTTGTCAGTCAGTCATAATTAACAAATATGCTGTTAGGCAGACAAGCATCGCTTTGATGCACCAACATGGAGTAATGTCTATGATGAGCAACTTTGGGATTATGAATTGAGATGCTTAGGCAATTGTTTTATATTTGTAGAATTACTGCAATAAATCCTCTGTAAACCCTTTAGTCAGAAAACTACTACAAATTCTATGATTATCAGCACTTCAATACATTTCAGAGTGCCAAGAAAACATAGCTTGACTGAATAACTGGTTTCAGGCAAATTAACATTTGTTACAGATTATATTCTCACTTTAGGTACCTAAATACTGCCTTCTAAAATCTCTTTTTCCCCCATTTATACTTTCCTGAAACTTTTGCCTTGGAGATTAAAATCTTCTGATCCCAGTCTAAACCTCCAGTTTGTTTATTTTTCAATCTGTATTCGCGTACAGGCTGACAAGTAGATGCACTGTACGTTCAAAAGCTTCTCAGATACTAATTGCATCCTGCTTTGTTTTATCGCTGCTAACCAACAAAGAAATTTATCTTCTAGTTTTTTTGTGATATTGCCAGGTGGTATCTGCTTTATTATGCATTTATAATTATGTTTATGTTACCTTAATAAAGCAGCTGGCAAAATGACCCTATCGAGATTTGAGAAGGGAGACTTCCTTCCCTGAGGGAGCTACTGAGTATACTCAAGGCAGAGGATTTGGAGACAGGAGAGTCAGTTACAGTAAAAAATAAGAGCTTGACACTCATGAAAGGGCAACTTACAGTGGAGAAAAGGTAGCAAAAAGATTTCAGAGGGGTCTAGAAGGATTTGAGAGTGGTGCTACTCAGATAATGATTGAGTATGCAAAAGCCAGGGTAATAGGCAAAGGATGTCTACAAACAAATGTACTTTATTTGAGTATTCTTTAATTAAATAACTTTTTTTTTATTTTTATTGAATGAAATTATGTCATTTGAAGGTTTTAAAATATTTTGGGCTTATGGGCAACTCGTTAGATACAGAGGATGGAGGGACATCCACCTTGAGACCTTGGTTTTGATGACACCACCACAGTTAGAGAAGAACAAAAATTACTGGCATTTTATAGAAGCAGAAACACATTAGGATTTCATTCACAGAATAGGAAGGAATAAAATGAATATGGGGGCCAAAACTCTTTATCTGAATGAAGGTAACACATCTGTATTTTAAGTGTAGGAAGAGTCACCACTTCATTAAATAAGAGTGATTATAAAACAGCAGAAAAATGATCACAAAATTATCTTTCACCAATGCTACATGCTCACAGTAAGGAAAAGGGCACTGGGTGTGACATAACTTAGATTGCTGTGACCGGTTTCACTCCAGCTTGCGTGCCCCCAGGGTGAGTGTTCACTGTAATACAAATTTCTGCAGGTTGCAATGAAATTTTCAACTACTACTAATTTTAGATTAATGTTTTCCAAAAATAAGTTTAAAATCCTTGAAGCAAATATTAATGGAGTCTATGAGGTCTTTTAAATCAAATGCACAGTGCTTAAAGAGTTTAGGAAATCACAGAATTAGTAGGGTTGGAAAGAACCTCTGGAGAACATCTAGTCCAACCCCCCTGCCAAGGCAGGGTCACCAGCCTTGAAGGTAGCACAGTAATGTGTCCAGATGGTTTTGAAATGTTTTCAGAGGGGAGATTCCACAACCTCCCTGGGCAGCCTGTTCCAGTGTTCTGCCACTCTCAATGTAAAGAAGTTTTCCCTCATGTTGAGAAGGAACTTGTTGTGGTTCATGTTTTATTTTACGGCCATTGCTCCTGTCACTGGACTCCACTGAAAAAGAGTCTGGCACCATCCTCTTGGTTCCTATCTTTGAGATATTTGTATGTATTAATGAGATCCCCTCTCAGACTTCTCTAGACCAAACAGGCCCAGCTCCCTCAGTCTCTGCTCAGAAGAGAGATGCCCCAGATCACTGACCATCTTTGTGGCCTCTGCTGGGCCCTCTCCAGAAGCTCCTTGTCTTTTTTGTACTTAGGAGCCCAGAACTGGAGTGTTTGTATCATATAATAATATATAATAAAATAAAAATTACTCAGTAAAATATTGTTAAAAAAGGGGAAAATGCAGTTTCTTCTTTCCTTACAAGTCACAAATGAAGTAGGCATTTTTAGTTGATAACAAAGAGCTGAACAAGATTTATTATAGCAACTTTAGTATAGCAGTCATGTAAAACAGCCTACAAATGGACTTCCGGAACTGTAATTTCTGTGGTTCTACAGTTCATTTTGCAGCACAAAGGCTTCTGCAAAGTCTAAACATGGCTACAATCCCACATGAACCTTATTAAAACATCTTCAAAGGAACTAAGTTTATTTATGAAATTTGGGAAAGTTCTTGAAATGAGGATAACATTTGTGATGATACAAAAAACAAAACAAAAACCCTTTATTTTTCAAATTTATTCTTAATCACACAGTTCAGGTAAAAGAAAAAAAAAGAAGTGTAGCATACACTGCTGAGAACAATTCAAGGGAATTCATCTGGACTGAGTTTTCTATCTGCCTCTCACTTGACTGTATTTTCCTGTTAGACAGACTGTTCTTAATCTTATGATCCACCAGCAATGACAGTGTCCAAGTTCAGTGTCTCAAGAGCAATAACTTTTCTGAGATGTGTTCAAATATTCCAAGATCCATTTATTCACTTTTGTGTTGACTTCACAAACAACTTGACCTCTTAATTTTTCCACATAGCTTCTGGCAGCGTAACTACTAGAATTTTGCTGCAAAACTCTCCTGAAGTCATTAAGATTTTTTTTCTTTTTAGTCATAGTAATTCATTATTGCCTCAAAAGACTAACATTCTCAGATCACTAAATTTTCTTCTGTTTCCCTTATCTGTAATAAATACACTTTGTGAGTTGATATCTGTAAGTTTTCCACTTTTTTTGTGAATATGCTGATCCAACAGCATACTTTGATCACATTGTCTTTCTCTGGTACCACCTTTTGAAAACTCCATCAAATCTTAATGAAACATATGCATATAAATCCTCTTCTGCTTGGAAATTTCCTGTAGTGTTGGCTAGATAAATTCTCTGAATGGTTCTTCAGAACAGGCACATCAGAAAAGCGGAGACTAATGCATGCTGACCTGCCATATGGGCACTATTTCACTGAAACCTTTTTTTTTCTTCTTATGAGACATACATACAAATCCCAGAAGCTATGTACACAGTTTCCTATTTAATAACTTAGTGCAGCATACTGTTCATAAGAATATGTAGGCACAGATGAATCATGAACATAAACAGAGGGAGACAGATTGTATACATTGAGCCTCTATGTCTAACTCTCACACCAAGCATAGTGGGTGCCAGTCCTTATGCCTGAGGCAGCAGCTACCTGCAGAACCTCTACCCTTATCCTCAGAAGCATCATATCAACCCCAAAAGAGCTGCAGATTCTGTATTACCTGCTGTAACTCTCTCCTCTGCAGGTAACTGCAGTCATTCTGTCTGCTGAGTCTTCAGCATGGAAAAAATCTTCCCAGTAACCCTGAACAACTTTATCAGGTTTCCTTGAGCTGCACACCCAGGCTCTGCTCCACTCCTTGTCACTCACAAGAGGGTGATGGTATCAAAGTTGCTAAATTTTGTTGTGGAATCAGCTGCTGAGCTGCAGACAGGCACAACAAAATCTCTGCTAGAAAAGTTTGAACAGGGAAAAAAAATAGTAAAAGAAGACAAGAAAGAAGACAGACTTTTAAAGATGGAGAGAGTGAATAGGACACTACAGAGACAAAAGAAGAAGAATGTGCAGAAACATAATAGCCGGAAGACACTTATGACAGAAGTAATCTCTAGACTGTAAAAGGATGAGACAAGAAGAGCTTGCAGGGAATATATTTTTTCAAATAAAACAAGCAAACAAAATCCCAAAGAACTGGAGCACAGCTGTCCATCCTGTTCATGGTGGAAAAAAATAACACAACATTCCCTCCTTCTGCTAACATCTGGCCACAAAAGGAAGCCAAGAACCAGTCAAAAAAGAGCAGTTCACTGCCAAACATATGCTAGCATTCTTGCAACCATGATCATACAACTCTGGTCTATATCTCAGGAACAGATATTTAATGAACATGTGACTTGAAGGAAATAAATATAAATGAGAGTGCTTATTTTGCCCCCAAAAGCTTTGGGGTTTGTGGTGAAAAAATACCTTCAAGTGAGAAAGAAGAAAAACAGTCAATGCTGTGTAGGCAAATTCAAGCTGTTTCTCAACATGGGGCCTCTGGCTAAAGGCTTCAAGAAGAGTTGGAGATCCCAGAATGCTGTGCAGGAATTGCCTCCCCTCAGCATAGACATGCCACATTTAAATATCCAGCCAGCCACAAGATGTCAGCACACTCAACGGGAATTCTTAAAAAAAAAAAAGAAGAATCTGTAAGAATGGTGTATTTCTGTCACCCACTTCTCTTGCCTGCTATTAAGGGAAAAAAAAATATAAATTGATAGACAGACAGACAGACAGCCGACTAACTAACTAACTAACTAACTAACTAACTAACTAACTAACTAACTAACTAACTAACTAACTAACTAAATAAATAAATAAATAAATAAATAAATAAATAAATAAATAAATAAATAAATTTTTTTTTTTTTTTCTTTCTGAGAATTTACATGAAATTTTACATTCTGGCTGTGCCTTCTAAGTGGAAAGACCTGCTCTATCATCATGTCACCGTAGTATCTTAATGAGGGTAACATACTGAGACAGAATGGAAACATGGTTTTCTTTTCCCACTCTGAAACCAAGAGCTGTCGGGCAAGGATGCAAAAGAGGTCATAAGCACCTAAAATGATTTTCAATGAGAGAATGAAAGCTTTGGCCAGCTTTTAGACTACACACTCAACCTTGAAATCCTGCTCCAGTACCTCTCCAGAAATTATTTCAACTCAGTAAAGTGTCCAGGTACCTGTTTCATGGACTTCATAATCACAATATCTATAAACCTTTGACTACAAATCCTACAGATCTGCTCTGGCTTGCGTATTTAGTACCATAAGTGGAGACCATATGGGATGTGGGCATTGCACAAAATAAATTAATCATGTCCACTGTCTTTCAAAAATAGTTCAGACTCAAGATGCCATGATATCAATAGTCTTTTTCAACTCGCATACTGATGAAAATATTCAGTGAGCTGTTCCTATTACTGCATTTCTATCTATAAATATTCAAATTTCACCTTGGGCAGGAAAATGCCCGGAATCTTCCTTTCAAAATGTAGTCAGAATTTCCTTTACATTCTTTGAATTCTTTCAGCACAGCAGATGGTGTATCAGAGACTTTCTGAGGAGAACGAGGTAGCTAGATTCTCTAAGCCTGACTTCTATATTAGGTAAATTACTTGTCAAAATGTACAACAAAATTAGTAGGCACCTGGATAAATACAGGTTGCTTGGAAAGATCAGTATGCCTTCTTAGAGGGCGGTTCTGTGATGTAGATGTTTTGGTATTTCTTTTGGCAAAGTCATCAAACATGAAAATAAAGATAATTTAGTTGATATAGTTTATCTATTTTCAAAAGAATTGACAATGACCATCTCTCAAGGCTTTTAAAGAAAATGAGTACCCACAGCTCGTTTGAGACGGGAACTTTCCAGGGGTAAAAGTATCTGATTAAGAGACAGGAAGCAGAGAAAAGGAGTAGAATACTAAGTCTTGTTGAGCAGAGAGGTCACTATGGACTTTCACAGGGGGCAGAGGTGAGACGTGCTTTATAATTATTTCACGCAAGTCCTAGAAAAGGCATTTTGTAGGGAGCTGTGAAAGTTTACTGTTAATACTAAATTGTTCAGAATAGGAAAAATGCAGACTGACGGTGAAGAATTGCTGCAGAAACTTATGAGGTTGTTTGGGCAATAAAATGGAAGATGAAATGCAGTGCAGAAAAATGCAAAGTGATGCACAAGGGGAAAAAACCCCACAAATTCGCATATAAAATGATGAGCTCCAAGCTAAGCATCATCTCTCAGTAGAAAAATCTCAAGATACTGAGAGTTAGCTCCACATATATGACAGTCCTATGCTAATAGCAAGCAAACAAACAAACAAAAACCCCAAATCAAATGCTAGCAACTATCAGGGAAAAAATATAGCAAAACAGGGAGCAAGATAATTCTTGGTTGAATAGATCATGAATCACCTTTAAAACTGTGTGATGCTGGCCTCTGTCTCATTGTCCTCCCATAGCCAAAATGATATAGTAGAACTTGAAAATAATTGAAGTAACAATAATTGTTAAAGATAAGGATTTATTTCCAAATGGGATAAAACTGAGGCCTATAGAGTGAGATGAGACTCTTCTATCTAGAGAAGAATCAGATGAAAGACAAAACAGGTTCATAAGCTCAGAAAAAGACTGAGCAGATAGATGGCCCTCAACTGGATGTCCCTTTGTGACTAACCTAATACAGCAATTCCACCATGCTGACAACAATCCTGGCCAACAGGTAGTATGAATTGATAATAAGCATTTTGGTTGTTAATTTAGCTGCTGGCTGGTATCACTTACAGGGCTTTTATTTCCTGTGGCACTGCCATTTATCATTTAAATTTTTATTAATAAATTCACTTCATTTGAAGAAAATAAGTAAAAATATTTTTGAGAACAAAGTTTAGGAATAACATAATGATGCTATTACACTTATTATAAAACAGACTAATAATATCTATAATATTGGGAATCAGCCCATCTTAATCATTACCCAGGTAAAAGTCTAATTGAAATTAATTATCATTTTCTCAGAGGAATGGTTCAGGACTCTTGTCTATATAGATTATTTATATCATGCTCATCACCATAGTTTCTGAATGTGTTCCAGTAGTACATTAAGCAATGTGACTAACATCTGTCACATGTTTTTTTTTTCTTCAGTCTCTCTCCAGGGAGATAAATACATGCAGTAGAGTACCTTGTATCCATAAGGAATTTTGCCAGGTGAAGAGAGGAAGGGAAGATAAAAGACTTGGGGTCGTGAAAATATTTTGTTATGTTTCTATTAATATACAATTTGCCACATTTTTATATCAGTGAAATCATGGGGGAAATGTATATTTAGACCTTGCTACTTCAATTTGCAGCCTGGTTTTTGAGTATAACCTTGGTGATGAATTAAGATGCATGTACAGTAAAGTTATATCCATTAATTTGACTCACTTTCTTTTCTGAACTAGTAGTGGTAATCAGAAGACAAAAGAAAACCATGGATCCTTGTTTTTAATGAAGAAGAAAATATGTCACTGATCATAAAGAATTAAAGATTTTTCAAAGATGATAATTGAATGGTATCTAGTTAGTAAGAAACTATGTTAACATTTTAAAATATTTAATTTCTTTAAATTGCAATTGTTATGTACAATATTTCATATACATGAAATAATAAAAAAAAATGTAAAGTTTAGCAAAACCAATGCTATTAATGTTTGACTTGGAATATCTCTACATAATTTTTGAGTCATACAAATTCCTTAGATTGATATATAATTTTCTTTGAAAACTCCTTAAGATCTTTTTATGAAGGAGCAGTTACTATGACCAAAATCTGCATTTTACAGATGTAGCTAATGAAAGAGAAAACAAGTCATAAATTTAGTGAAACATCAAATTAATGCTAAGTTCAATGCCTGTGGACTATATTGCTTCCCCAAACAGAGGAACAAAACCAAAGCAATTAATAATAGACTATCAGGGTTTGAAATCCCTTCATCATTTTTCCAGAGCTCACTGTAAAAGTGGCTTGTCCTTCTTTATTTAAAGAATGGGGATTGCAATCTTACCAGCAGATGAAAAGTGTACTAGAGTGCAAATAACCCTTCCATCTTGGATGTGACCCTGGCTGATCCCATCCATTTAAGATATCCAAAGCCAAAGGATGATTTCCAGGAAGTGCATATGGCCTATTAACTGGTAGTATTCTGCAGCCCATAAAATCACAAGTGCCATGTACATCTTGTGCTCAAGAGTTCTGAGAAGGATCTTAAGAATGGATCCCAGTAGCACATAGACAAAAGCAGTCCTACACCAGGTTGTCAGGGTTTTTTTAAAGACCTTGATGAAATATCAAGTTACTTAGTTCCATAATATTAAAGGAAGCTTGGCCCTGCTGTTAGATCTTCCTCTTCTCAGTGACTGACTTACCATTCTATCTAATGACAGCAAACACATCTGAATATTTATTATGTTCTGAAAGCACAAATGTTGGATAGAGATGGATTTTTCCTGAGGTGATCTGTCTTAGCATTCTAAGTGCCACAGACAAAAGCAGTAATAAAATATTAAAAAAAAAAAAGAAAGGAAAAAGAAGAAAAAAGGAAAAGAAGACGTGAATATCTCAAAATAACAAAGCATTACTGAATAAAGGCTAAAATCATCTTAATGCACCAGACTGAAAGCCATTCAAAAGTGACATAGGAGAACATCTTGTATGCCTTTGCCAGAAGAGAGCCTTCATCAAGTCTCAAACTGCAAAGGTTATCTTTTTAGGAGCTTGCCTCTAGAAATAGTTCATATCACCTAAGAGGGTTAAAAGGCATAGAGAGCGCCAGAATTTCTGCAAGAGGTGGAAGTTGCATAATAAAACCACTGACTATGGATCTGAGATTATACCTCATTTTCTTTATGTCATTTAGGATAGCTATGTGCTAAATGAAACCAAAATTATTCATGCTGATGAATACCCGAGAAATTGCCCTATGGCAGCTCTGCATATTGTGTGTGCCAGATACACAAGAGTTAGACATGCAGTTTAACTGGGTCTAGTGACCTTTAAAATCATGCCTGTTTTTTATTCATGAATCATCACTTTGTTTAGCAGGCAGTTAATGTTCATTCACATTTCTAGCCTTTGCTGACCTCCTTCCAGCCCAAGTCCCATATTGCAGCAGATGAATGCTCTGAAGTAAGCATAAGTCAGGGTAGGAAGCAGCAAGTTGTAGCTATTCCATGAGTATTTTATTTAAATATTCACAATGAGCTTAAACACCACACACACACAAACACACACACTCTGCACACACACACATATACACACACACTGGAGTTGTAATCAGAGGGCCATCTGTAGCACAAATAGGGAAAATCTTTTCCTGCAAGCTTTGTTAATATTTCCAAAATGCAATTGATTTATTTTAGATCAAAATACAGTGGGAAAGACTTAATGTCTCCATAGTCTGTTTGCCTGCTGAAGAGAGGGCTCTGGTCAACATCTAATTGCCAGGATCTGATATTTCTTTTAAATGACAGTTCTTGCTAAACAAATTGTCTGATGATTTTGGCCTTCTGGTATTATATTTTTCTAAACCAGAAAAAATTATTTTGAGCAAAAAGAAGCACCAAATATGAACATCTTTGCCATTCCTTTGCTTATTTAGCCTTCAGCTTTGAATCTTCCCTTCCTTTCCCATTTTCTGTATGCCTATGTCATCTCTTCCCACTATCTTTTTTCCTTCCTTGCTGTCATCTTTCTTCTAGTTTGCTTGTACAAGCAGCATTTATTTTGTTTTCATTTTGCACTTAACTTCTTGCTTGTGTTCACTGCAGTTCCTTTGGCAGAAGGCATTGTGCTCTCTGTCTTCTCCTTCACCTCTCTCCCTCCCTCCTTTTTATTTTCTTATTCCTTTACTTCCAATGTGAGTATCTCTTTGTATAGTCCCCAGTACGTCCTCTGAGTGTATGTATGTATGTAGAGCGAATGATCCCATTTTTTATCACACTCTTTAGACTGCACAGAGCTTCCAGCCCTTGATCTCCTTATCTCAAACATTCTCTGTAGTGTTTTTATGCTGTGAGTAATAATAAGTGTGTGGTGGAAGCTTTTAGCTATATAATAGCAAATAAACTGACACTTTATATAATTTGTGATTTTTTTTTTGTTTGGTGGTTGATTTTTTTTTTTTTTTGTTTTGGTTAGGGATTTAGGAAAGAGGGGTAGTTTGTTTGGGGATTTTTTTGGAGGTTGGGATTTTTATTTTTGTTGTTGTTGTTGTTGTTGTTGAGTTGGGTTGGGTTGAGCTGGGCTTTGGCTTTTGGTTTTGCTTTTATTTTAATGGGGGACCATTACAAAGTTAACAAACTATCATGTCCCATGTGGCTACTGTTCTATAACTGACTGTAAACCTAAACTTTTTGGGGGTGTCTTGGCCCTTTGTGTAGCAACCTTGTGGCAATCCATTCAGCCTTTTTTGCTGACACATGTTTATGTTGAACTACAGAGTCCCTTCCTTTCCACCTTCCTCTTGGTATGAGTCATCCAGTATGATGAGGATGAAATTAATCAGGGGGCTGAGCTGAGATGCCATATCACTGTGGCTGGGGCATGAGGCAGCCTTGGAGCAGTTCACCTTCAGGTGGTCAATATATAGTGGAACAGAACTTACAACAATGGTACTGCCATTAGGCCAAAACACAATGTGTTTATGGCAGTATTTTAGTCAGGGTCTACCCCAAAATACCTAGATCTGGGAAAGATGATGAAGTATTATGGTTGCCAGTGACTTTCACCTCTAGTATTTATTTACTGTCCTAGCAACAGCTTATTTTTGAAAGCTGAGGTAAGCACTGGCAATAATAAGACTGCAGGTTTTAGAGCTTTTTCAAACAAGATCCATCATATCTGTCTTTGCTTAGAATCCAGTTAGACCTTTGTATGTATATTTATTGATGACCTGTATGGAATAATAGCATTAAGATGACAAACATAACTCTTTGTGCTCAACTAGTAAAAAGGAAGTAAAATGCTTTCATCCAAACGTCAAATACATAATTTGGATAAATCCACGAGGGTAATGTTCACTCTCTGCAATAGACCATCTGGCACAGAAGACGCTGTGCCAATTAATATAGATGGAACGACTGTTAGCACTACAGATAGTAAATATTTCAGACTAATCTTTTTTGTCATTTATCAGCTACGCTCATCCTTCAAAATTTGCGGTCAGAGACTCCAGCATGTTGAAACTGATCGATCACATTCAGGCTTTTACTAGTCTGCAAAACATTTGCATTCTCTTAAATTCTTGTATAGTCCTTGTTTCCTCTTATTTGTATGAGAGTGAAAGATTATTGTGAAGCAACAGCACAGTTTGCACCACTATTTGGCTGAGTTGCCTGCCTCTCTCATTAACATATAAGTATTTTGCCTTGCTAATCACAGAATATTCTGAGTTAAAAGGGACTCACAAGGATCGCCAGATTTAACTTCTGGCCCTGCACAGGACCATCCGCAAAAGTCACACCATGTGCCTGAGAGTATCTTGCGAATGCTTCTTGAACTCTTGTCAGGCTTGGTGCTGTGACCACTTCCCTGGGGAGCCTGTTCCAGTGTCCAACCACTTTCTGGGTGAAGAACTGTGTCCTAATATCCAACCTAAGCCCCCCTGACACAACTTCAGGCAATTCCCTCAGGTCCTATCACTACTCACTATATAGAAGAGATCAATATCTACCCCTTCTCTTCCTCTCATGAGGAAATTGTAGACTCAGTCTCCTCTTCTTCAGGCTGAACACACCAAGTGCTCTCAGCAACTCCTCACACGCTTCTCCTCAAGGCCCTTCACCATCTTCGTTGCCCTCCTTTGGACACTCTCTAATAGCTTCATATCATTCTTATATTGTGGGGCCCAAAACTGCACACAATATTCCAGGTGAGGCTGCCCCAGTGCAGGGCAGAGTGGGACAAGCCCGTCCCTTGACTGGCGATGCTGTGCTTGATGCCCCCCAGGACAGGATTGGCCTTCCTGGCTGCCAGGGCACTGCTGACTCACATTCAACTTGCAATCCACCATGACCCCCAGGTTCCTTTCCATGGCATTACTTTCCAGCATCTCATCCCCCAGTCTGTACATACATGCAGGGTTGCCCCGTCCCAGGTGCAGAATCTGACACTTTCCATTGTTGAACTTCATACAGTTGATGATTGTCCAGTCCTCTAATTTTATCAAGATCTCTATACAGGGCCTCCCTGCCTTTGAGGGATTCAACAGCTCCTCTGAGTTTTGTGTCATCTGCAAACTTGCTTATAATCCCTTCCAGTCCTGTGTCCAAGTAGTTGACGAAAATGTTGAAGAGTGATGTTTTTAATTAATGTAATTAATTCAAATATTGTGATTCGCCTGTTTTTCTCAAAGGAAAAAAGTAAACACATTGAATAATGCAATCTTAATGGTTAATTCAGAAGAGAAAATAATACTTTGTTTTCAAACTTAACTAATAAGTTGATCTGAGAAGACTTGGTAAAATTTTCACCCCTCCTAGAACCATTTATGATGACAGTATTTCAATTATTTCTAAGAAACCTGAGAAGTGTTTTTATAATACCCAGGAACTATTCTTTCAGT
Source organism: Hafferia zeledoni (assembly GCA_035583235.1). Classification (NCBI taxonomy): domain Eukaryota; kingdom Metazoa; phylum Chordata; class Aves; order Passeriformes; family Thamnophilidae; genus Hafferia; species Hafferia zeledoni. The sequence continues at coordinate 15,494,712 of JAWWEV010000043.1, forward strand.
GGTCCTCAAAGAAATTTTTTAAATGTTAATTTGTTTTCCAGACCCATTTGACAAAGCTCTAAACAAAGCTGTATAGGGGTCAATCAAGTATTCTCCAAACAGTGTTCAGAGTGCTTCAGAAACATCAAACTTTTGAATCCTACCCTTTAATGCTGGAAACTCAGTAATGAAGCATTCAAAGTCTTTCTCTTCACAACACAATACTAACAGTAAAAAAATTGTGTGATGGTGGAAGTAGCAGAACGAGAACTGTTTTTGTTTTTAGGCTGTCACATAGCAGTCTAAAAGAATGTGAAAGAAGAAGAAAATTATCAAAGCACAGCTGGTTTTGTTTGTTTATTTTACAGTTGCCTTTAAAGGTGCAGAAAGACAGACAGAAATTTTGCATATTACTCATGTGGAAACTTGGATTCTGCATACAGAGCAGTGCAAATCAAGCCTCTGCAATGTGATCAGACAACAATATTTTTAAGATGGCCTCAACAATCCTCACATGTGACCATATTCTTCATTGCATCACAGGAAACTTTCAACACATTATTAAAGAGGTGAATTTAAAAAAAAAAAAAAATCAGGATTGAAACATAACTTCGTGAATATGAGTAGTACATGATCATAGAACTAGGTTCATAGAATGGCTTGGGTTGGAAGGGACATAAAAGATCATGTTGTTCCAACACCCCTGCCATGAACTGGGAGACCTTACCCTAGACCAGGTTGCTCAAAGCCCCATCCAGCACTTCCTTGAACACTTCCAGGGATGGAGTATCAACAATTTCTTTGGGCAACCTGTGCCAGTGCCTCACCACCCTCACAATAAAGAATTTCTTCCTAGCATCTAATCTAAAGTTACTCTCTTTTGAATAAGAACATTGCTCCTTGTCAAACTAACAGAAGGATGATCAAATATCTGATTTGAAAGTTTTCTGAAAATTTTGTTGTAACTCAAATCACTGATTCCACAAATCTGACTTCGACTGTTATCTGCATCCAGCAGCTTCAGCAATGTAACAGTAGTTCTCAGTAATTGAACAGATAAGTGTGTTTGACTATTTCTGGAATCTGTGATGCACACATTTATGCTAAACATATTGGTTTCATTTTGCAACAAGTGCATTGCAATGCTCTGTGAGGATACAGAAATTTCTTGGGATTTGAGACATTCACATACACAAGGAGGCTTTATGAAACACTAACTTGTGTCTGTTTTGTTTTTATTGCCCTTGATAAGATCTTAACTTCCTAGAAATGAATCCACTCCATCTCTTCTAGGGCAGGTAGTCCTCTAGGTATTTGGTGGTATTGAAAGAAATGAAATATAAAAACAGATGGAAATTTAGGACAAATATATTCTGTATTTTTTTAATCTCAGTCTGAAATATGTGGCACTGTTTTCTTTCAGAGAGCAAAACCATAGATGTTTTAGAAAGTGACAAATTAGATTTTTATATCCTCATTATAGCACACACACATGCCTATAGAGGTTGCAATCATTCCTGGTACCGTAAGTAAATTTGTGTTTAAGCGCCTAAAAACATAGCTAAGCCTCAGGGAGTGATTAAATTATGACTGAAGAATTGTGCAGTGCTGGAACACAGTCCCTTATGCAGACTTTGTAATTCAGGTATGTCCTTGCTTGTTCTGAATGACCTGCAGGCCAACTAAAGTTTTTAATCGTATGTTTATAAAGGCTTGTACCAAGGACATAGTCACTCACTGGTTTTCTGCATGAAACTTTTTGCTTTCTAGTATGTCTTCATCTTTCTCTTTCATGTCAAGTTTTTCTTTTTGCTTTTTAGCATTTTCATTGCATGTTTGCAAGTTCCTAGCTTTGAGCTATGGAAGAAACAACAAGAATTCAAATCTCTAAGACTAAGTTCATTTTAATATCACTTATTTAATAACCTAGTGAGATAGTTTTATAGAGTATAAATGTGCAAAGGCTTTTCTCCAGAGCTTTAGAACCTTACCTAGAAAAGCTCAGGAAACCTGAGTTATAGGGTTCATTCTCCAGACTAATATATTCTCTGAATAACTTCTGCCAGTTGCAAAAGTTTTTTTTTCTTTTTCTTGATTTTAGAAAATACAGTCTTGAGCTGCTGCTTGAAATGCACAATTATTTTGCTTATATTTGTGTTAAAAGGATATAAAACTTTGATCATGTATATTGCAAAACAGTCTTAATTAACAAACAGTTTTAAGAGAGCTTTGAGAGAATTTTATGAAAAATGCTATTAATTTGATTTAAAAAAATCCTGTTATGACAACAGAATTACAGAATAGTTTGGATTGGAAAGCACCTTTAAAGGTCATCTAGTCCAAATCCCCTGCCATGATCATCTTCAACTAGGCCAGGTGTCTTGGAGTCCTATCCAACCTGACCTTGAATATTTCCAGGAATGGGGCATCTAGCACCTCTCTGGGCAATTTAATCCAGTGCTTACTGTTTTATCATGATCAAATGATTGCAGTTGGTGTCCCCACCATGAAAATATATTGCCTCATAACTTTGAGTCTTGAATTTTAAAATGCAATATTCAAGCTGAAAGGCAGGATGAGTATTTTTTAATCACCATGCTGAAAAATAAACTGCAGATTTAATTCATATATATTACTTCAACCTCTGAATTGTTGCTAATAATAATTTTTTAAGGTGTGAACTAAAGTCTGCTGGTGATAAATAAATACAAAGTGAGGATGAAATTTTTACTGTCTGAACAAAGCATAAAGGAATTCACCTGTGCTGATAGCTATAAAATTCATGAAAATATTTATAAACACTGCCTTTTTACAGCTATCCTTTACATTTGTCTTAATAAAATAATTGTTTCCAGGTTGTCTACTGTTCTTTGCCATGTACTAGCTCTTGAAATTGAGGGGATACATTTTTAACAGAGCAAGGGAGAAGTATTTTTCAAAGTGACCTTGTAGGCACTATTACATTTTAAAGAACAAATAACAAGTATGAGATATTAAGTATGAACTTATGAATTCCACTTTATTTGGTAAAAATCATTTTCATTGCAACCTTCACTTGTGTTGTAAGCTCCATCATGATTAAGATGTTTAAGGCCATGATTCTACAAACATTTTTCTTGGTAGTAGAATGGCTTATGTAGTTCTCATCTTCTCTCTCTCTTCACTGTTTATACTTATCCTTTCTCTCCCTTTAAACTATTCTATCATCTTTACAAAAGCATACAGGCTAGACTGAAGTTGCTGCTGGGACCAGCTTCTCAACCAAACCTCACAGAAGTGTCTCACAGAGATGTAAAATGAGACTATTTTTCCAACCAGAAGTGATTTATGAATAATCAGACGAGGCTGAAAAGAAGAAATGCTATGAGATATTATACAACTTTTAGATGAGAATCACACAGAAGAGTAGCATGATACAGGCAGAAATCTATTCCTATAGAAATCTATTCAAAGATGGGAGTTTTTTCATAGTATACACATGCATAAAGAATTTGTGTATTCCTCATTCTCTTACCTTGTACCCATTTTTACCTCTAACTGGGAAAGCAGAGCTCTTGGAGATTAGGGGTCTCCATGCAGAGCACATATTAACACTAAATCCTTGGAAGAACTGTGACAGGTGCTCTGAAATTATATTCCTGAAAGTCTCAGTGCTGTAAACAGTGACCATCTCTGCTCTCAACTCAAGACCTGAGAAATGTATGGAACTGGGTGGATCCAAGTACAGCAAGCTAATACCTGCCCACAGAGCCAAACAGTTGTCTGTATTACTGCTCTTAAAGAGTTACCTGTTCATTGTTGAGTGTCTCTGGTTTCATAATAGTGAAGTTTTATCATAAAATCATAAATATAAAATGAGAGCATGAAATCAGAGTAAGAAGAAAAGAGCCAGGCATACAAGAAAAATATGAATATTTATGTCTCAGGGCATGTTTTCCCAATCATTTCAATCTGATTATTCTTAAGGAATTACCCCGTTGCTTCAGGAATAAATAAAAAGAGAAACATAAATATTTTTCAAACAAAAATTGAAATAGAAGTTATCTCTCAGTGTACATTGCCTTCTCTGTATCCTGACTTTTCTGAAAATTTAGGCCAGGGTGGTTAGACCATGAAGGAAGAAAGAGAAGATGGGTTCTTGTGCATGAGCAAGAAGGAGTTCTTAGAACATGGGGTTGGCTGAGGTGAGAAGATATAAGTCAAGAGCATAAAGGAAAGCCACTAAAAGCAGTTAAGAAAAGGGAAAAGAAGCAAGTGAAGAGCATAAGGGGGTGGAACATTATTTTTAGCATTATGATGAAATGTAAGGAAGGGTGGAGCTGTGCTAATAATTGAGATGAAATTAGAATACTGTAGTAGTCTTCTGAAAGATTAAACTGTGCTATTCTTACCAGCAGCAGATTAGTATGAGAATATATTAAAAACAAAAACAAAAACAAAAACAAAAACAAAAAAACCCTAACAAAAATACAAACAAACAGAACTCAACACCCAAAGAGACAAAAACAAACAAATGCAACCTTTTGGTACAATTAAAATGTCCTTAGATATTTCTTACTAGAAAAGTAACATCATCCTGCAGAAACACTGTGATTCTTCCAAGTGAAAGATAAGCTAAACCTTGGCTGAACTTGCTTCTTTGTCTTTGCTCTCAGGAGTCCAGGGCTCTAAGTGGGACAGTCGTTTCTGCCTTCCATCACTCATGTGACAAAGTTCTGTCTGCAATTCAGTAGCTGTGTGCTACAGGTAGGCTTTTATCAGGGGAGGTGCCAGGTCTTTTATAGTTCAACTGGGTATCAAGATCTTTGTTTAGAGCTAGCAAGCCCCAACTGTTTTCACTAGGAAACCCAGCTAGAATAACCTTTATAGACAGGAATCACACAACAAAGTCCAGCAGGTTCCTTGAAGTGTGGGTTTAAGCCACTGAAAATGAGAGAGGGAAGAATTCATGGAACTTCTCCAAGGACTGAGACAGAGTGTGCCTTTCCTCTTTGACTCAGATTCTGGTTTTCAAAAACCAGTGTCACAGCAGTCCTTCTAAGAAGAGAGATCATTCAGAGATCATCCTCTGCCTTAGAGGATTCTCTGATTGTCCATTAATGTTTCTCCTCCTGGTGCATAAATGCATGCCACAGGGGGTAGATACTGATTGGTATATTTGTTTTTCTCTGGAGCTGATGTGTTTTTAAACATGTGGACTTTAATGTTCTGGTAATAAGCACACTGACATAAATAGAGTTTTGTACATACAAAAAGAGGTTCAATTTGCTCTTTGTCTGGATGAAGTCCCTCTCAAGGACAGATGCAACATATG
>JAWWEV010000043.1:15500104-15513475 GCA_035583235.1 Hafferia zeledoni
CCCCCCCCCCCCCCCCCCCCCCCCCCCCCCCCCCCCAGACTGCTGTCTAGCTGTCACAGGCTTGTTTAGGAGATGTGTAGAATCATAGTACCCCAGGGAAATCATCACTGAGATCTGTTCTTGAAGATACTGCTTTTTCGACACAGGGAAGACAAACTCTGTTCTGGCTTTCAACTTTCCCACTGACACATTCACCATTTATCCAATATTACAGCTTTCTTCTGTGGGTTTAGAAAAAGGACCTACTATTTTGGGTGGCCTCCAAGAATCAGAAAAAGGTGGGAGTGTCTCCTTATGAAACAGACCAGATCCCATGAGATGATACTGTGCATAGAGTCTGGTTGTACTGGTGAAATGGTTGTGAAAACTATTAACTGTCTGTCACACAAAGGTCAGGACAGGTCAGCATACAAGTTGCAACAATATTTGACAAACACACAGTGCATGGGAATGGAATGATTGTTTTTTACTTTCATGCTAAGGCAGACAGCTAAAGAAAGAAGTTGGGTGCATTTTTAAAACAGTTTATTCCAGGTACAGTCTTCAAAAAGAATATTTTTTAAAAAAAATTCAAACAGCCCAAAGAATTTATTTAATTTCTTTTTTTAAAAAAGTTATTTTGCTTTGAAATTTAAATAAGTTATTTTTAAAACTAGGCTATATTCCTCAATATCCACAATCCATGTATTTCCCCAAGCACAAATATCAGAAATATCAGAGCCACACAACTTTGATAGGGAAACAGATTCTGAAAGCCCAAAAAAGGGATCAGACTCAGAAGGACAGAAAATACTTTTGAAAAGAAAAATAATAGACAGAATAATTCACTGAAATTACTCATTAAAATGTTTTGACAAGACATAAAAGTGCACTCTAGGGCAGGCCACAGTTTGTTAGGGAAAGAAGTAAAAGCAAACTATTCAAATGACAGTGGAATTATGAGCTTAATGCCCTTCATCCCTTGTGTCACTTTATTCAAGCATACTCAGACTATCACATGTATTTAGATACAAAACTTTTTTTTCTAGATTAACATGGGGGTAGTGAAAAGACATGGGGTTCTATCTGAAGACAGTCAGGAAGAGAAGCCTCGTACTAGCTTATACAGGTTTATAAACCTGCCTTGCAACACTCCTTGCTTCACTCCTGCTCTTGCTGTAATTGTCTTTACTGCAGAGGGGTGATTGATGCCTATGGCTCCCTTCTAATGTGGATTGGCCTCTGAGAGCAGCTCTGAAGCAATGGGTAGCAGAATCCTCTGGTCTAGTGTGGTTCCATCACCTGGGCAAATGCCTAGGGACAACCCTTGGGGCTGGCACAATATCAGTGTAAACTGAACCTCCAGTCCATTCACTTTCCCCTTATCTTTCATCAATAGATGGGAAGCTAAGTTGGGTGACGTGAAGAACAAAAATAACATCTTAAAAAAACATTGATCATCATTTTTCAAGTGTTTTGAAGAGTTTTATAAAACTGATCCCTGTTTTTCTCTTAGCAAAAAGAAATAATTGATATCTGGTAGTAGGTACAGGCTGAATATTCTGATTTTTAATTTTCAGACAAAGCCAGTTATAGTGCTATGTTTTATAAGCTTGGGACAAAGAAAAACAGAGAAGTGTAGAAAGTGAAGCCATAAACAACAATGCAAAAATCAGACTATTCAAGATTAAAAATCAAAGGAAATAATGTAAGAAAGACAAAAAACAAAAGTGATTGAACTGGAAAGGCTGAAATGTTCCAGATCTGATGTTTAACTAAAATAGTAAGTGAAGATTTACAGCCATCCTATTCAACACTATTACTGACATTTAATGAAATTGTACCAGATAACACTTTATTTACATTTCTGAGAGTTGCCCTGTAAAAAAAAGACAGATATAACACTCATTAAAAATAAATATGGTCATTCTTGGGCAAGGAATGGGTTTTGAATCAAATTCGAGCAGTACAGAATCACACAAATCACTTTTTTGAAATTATTGCTCATGTGATATTTCCTTGCTCTATTCATTAGTATTTCTTTATAAATACTGAGGAAAACTATACAACACCTCTGAAAGTTATAGTTCCTATACTTTCACGTCTATCAATAATATTGTTTATTACAGCATATGCTCTAAATCATAGAGCAGCATCACGCAACGGCTCTGCTTCTGCACGTTTCATTTTTGCATCTTAAATATTCAGTCATGGGATTGCATCACTTTTGCTATTTGCAGCTGATTTTCCTGTATTACTAAGATTAAAGGGAGTTTACATATTTTGGAAGTAGGCACTGATGGAAATTAGAGCTCAGGGGGCTCTGACTCTTTTGACAAAATAGAACAATTGGACTGCCAGTCCTGAAGAGGAGGAACAAAGAAGAAAACTGATAGATAAGCACCTTTAAGAAATGTTGTTGACATAATTTTTTATCTCATGTCAATAGATGGAGGCAGGGTCTGTATGCAGTAAGAATTCCAGTTAATAAAATGTAACTTGATTTATTGCTTCTGAATATTCAATATTTTAAAGGAAGATTACCATACCACTGAGACCTAATATCAGCTTCTTCAACAAGGGGTACATGCAGCCAACAGGGAATATTTGATCATCTTTTCCTTTATAATGTCTTTAGTATTTACTGAGATAATACAGCAGCATTTATTTCTTCTGCGATATTTTTCCTTGTTCTGAAGAGCTTTTGTGCAAATCTGCTTGCTAAACCCATGTGGTTCTCTGAGATGAATAATTTAAACTATACATATGTTAGTAACTTGACCCAAAGAGTGGATCAAATCTAACAAAGATGCTCATGTCATACATGAAGGAAACGATGGACGAAACAATCTATTGTTGTCTTACAGGTAAAAATATTATCACTTTGGATGACTTCTGTAACGTAGTCTTCTTTGCAAAGATGCTTTCAAGGTAGAAAACTGTACTTTTTCTTCCTAATTTTTCTCCTCTTAAAACTGAATACTATAATTTCCCACGAAAGCTCTCTGTGATAAGGAAGATTTTTAAAAAATGAGATAAAAGAATTTGAATGGATACTGATATAAATGACAAAAAATTTTTCACACTTGAAGGAATTTTTAACGTGTAATGTCATCATGGGGATCACATCTGACACAACAGGACGGCTGAAGTCATTAAAACTACTGTAGTCACTGAAACATATTTTCTTCCCTTTAGTCTGTGAATCACCCACAAAGTGACAGAATCACAGTCATTCAGATTGGCAGTGACCTCTGAACTACTCAGAGGAGGATTAGCCAACATCCTACTCAAAGGAGGATTAGCTAGCCTGGGTTTCTAAGGCTGGTATCGAGTCACAGTTTTGAGTTTCTCCAAGGATGGAGATTCCAGAACCATTCTGGGCAATTTCTACAAGTTTTTGACCATATTCAGGGAAAAAAAAACAAAACAAACCAACAAAAAAACAAAACAAAACAAAAAAAAACAAAAAAACCCCACAACTATTTATTTGTTTGTTTGTTTGTTTATTTGTTTATTTATTTATTTAGGCAGCGTAAAAACAGTACCCACTGCCTGAGCATTGCATGAGTTTTGTTTTGAAAACCTTGGCAAAATGCCAAGTATTCAACCAAAGCAGCGCAGCGTCCCTGCCCCTTCCACAGGAAAAGGGAAAGAAAAAAACCCTAAAACTTAAAAAAGGTTTATATATTTACACAGAAGAGGGAAAATTAAAAGGTAAAACTACAATATAACACATATTTACAAAGGTAGAAAGAAACAACAATAACTTCCCACTTAGTGACCCACCTAATAATACAGATTCCACCACCCCAGGCACAAAACACCCCAAAAGACACCTCCCAAGAGACACTTGGCAAGAGAGGAGAAAAAAAAAAGAAATAAAGTGTTTACTTTCCTGAACCAAAACAGCTGCGAAGCAGCAGTGAGGGGCAGTGAGACCTGGCTGCCCAGAACAACACACACGTCCTTCCCAGTCAAGTAGCCATGAAGGAAAGAGACAAAGGCACCTCCCTCACTCCCTTTTATACTTGTTTTGACGTCAGATGATATAAAATATGTCTTTGGTTGCTTAAGTCAGGTGACACTTGTCCCTTCTAATCTATGTAACTATCTAGGCCTACTAAAATTAAGGCCTAATCTAGGCCCAGCTAAAACTAAGGCCAAAACTACCACAAGTTTAAAGGCAGTGTTGGAACAGAGGTCCTCCTATTAATAATTTAATCTCAAACTCTTTTAACTAAATCATCAGTTTTTGAACTTGGCTTTATCTTGAGGACAACTCAACCATTTCACAAAGCTGAGTTTTCAATCAAACCATTCATATTTCAAAATTCAGCTCCAACCTGGAGAAAAAGAATAACATTTAATTACATACTTCAGTGCACTTCAGAATAGAAATGGGTCTTTGTTAATCACCATTGCAAGCTCTCAAACACCACTGAGACTCATGATCATCATTTTAAGATGAAGTAAATCCACAATAACAGGGAAATGTCTATACAGGGAAGCAGAAACCTGAATACTACTTTGGATAAAATGTTAGTAGTAAAAAGGTAAAATACTGAGCATCAGAAATATGGGAGTTCATTCGCTGAATGCAAAATATTTCAATATTCTTGTTGTGAATGATATACAATCATGCATTTATTTTCCTTTTCAGAAGAAATACCTGCTACAAAATATCTCCTTAAATGACTTTTTACGTTTAGAAAATAGCATCAAATATTTATTTCTTGAAAATCATGTTGGATTTATTTATACAGAGTTAAAACAAACCTCAGAGTGCATTTAGAAGATATTTTTAAAAAAAGAAATTGACAAGGAGTGAGCTTTTTGGAGCATGATGTTAGTTTGTTATCATTTACAAGAGTATGGAAATTAACAGACTGGGCTCAAAATTTCTAAACAAGATTGAGCTTTCTGACATCTGAGATCCCAACAAAGACTAGCTGTGGGAAAGAGTTTAAAGTATAGTTTACACATACCAGGAAAAGAGTCAACTGAAACAGAGGATATGTGCAAGGAGGAACAGCAAGCAAGTTTAGCAGCATTTAAATGTCTGTCAATAGTTTGTCGGAATCACTGAGTGCATCATTCCATGTGAGTAAAAAATAAGCAGTATAAGAGGACTGTTAAGTACTGAATGAAACTGCAAAGTCTCTTGCTTGCAGAGCAGCAGAAAGCCTAAACTCTGACAGGGAGAACTTACAGATAAAAGAAATCTTTAATATATATGTTAGAATGCAAAAGTATGGAGAAAAGCTTCAGGAAACAGTGGTATTTGCTGTTGTTCCTGAAGTGAAAAATAAGATTTAAATTACCTTACTAAGTAATAAAACACCTTTTATTTTCATGGTTGAGTGTACTGTCAATTCTTTACAAATTGCATGAAAAAAATAGTAAAAAAACAAAAGACATGGTTTTACTAGGCTGTAATTTTTCATGGAAAAAAAAAGCCACACACAAACCTTCAGGTTATATGCTATTCCGAGCAAGGGTTACTCTCCAAGCATTCAGCTGAGACTGAATGCTATATCTTGGCTGGCTTTAAGCTGTCCTTTGCTCAGGACGTGGTAACATTAGAGGAGGTGTGTATGCTCCAAGGAGTCAAGGGAGGGAAACAGTTTGCTAACTGAAGTAGGTACTCATAGACCCTGAGAGAGGTTTACCTCTCTCCGCTGTCTACTTACAGAGTCTGGACTGCTGATTTAGGTGGTTTGGATTATCCTGTTGAGGCCCACTAACGACACTTTAAGTGTTGCTTTGGTGAAATGAAGTTCCTAATGTAGTCTGAATACTGCAGACAGGCACAGCTCACAAACTTTTCTGGATCTGCCCCCAAAAGCCTCATCAGAATCTATGGAAGAACTTAGTATTGATAGTGAGCTGAATGTAAGAGTCCCTTGCACCTAGCCTTGAGCTAAAATTGCTGCCTGCCTACTTCTGTCAGCAGAAATCTGAAGGAAAACTGAGCTCCCAGAGTGTTGTATCCACATATAAATAAATCAGTATACAACTGTAGAATTTGGCTGTGATTTCAGTTCAGTTTCCCATTCATGTTTAATATTTTGATCATAAATCTTTCAGATGACAAAGAAAATTACCCATAAATGCCTCTTGGGAGGATGGTCTATTAACATTGCTTGCAGGACCTCCCACTAGAGAGACAAACTAAATGAAACCACAAAGAATATGCAATCAAGCAAACATAGTGTGGGAACTGTGAGCAGCAGGGAAATTTAAATATATATTCCTAAGGAAGAAAGAACAACAATAATCAACAGATGCACATGCACACACATTAAAAAAAAAAAAAAAAAGGCATCAGCAAAACTGACTTTAAAACTACCAGAATAATTTTGTGAATGTAGTGCAATTGGGGTGGAATCCAACCTACTCAATTTATGCACTGCCTCAAAAACTGCTTTAGAAAAAGCACAATCTAGGTCTATGTCTAACTTCACGTTCCAATAAGTAGAAAAACTACTCCCAATTTGGAGAGTAGTCACACCTGAAAGTCTGCAAAAGTTAAAATGGTTTGCTCATTTTGTATGTCCAGAGACCAGTGAACTGACAGTGGTGTTCCAGGATCTTTAAAAGCTATAATGTAAGAGGAGAAAAAGAAACATGGGGTAGGATTCATATTCATATTCAAATACCTACCTTTATGCAGTCATGATGGAAAGGTAAAAAATCAAGAAGTACAGTCAGGTTGCCTCTTGTTTCTTTCTCATTCCATTTCTTTGCATCCTTGTTCTCATCTCCCATAGGAAAGATGCTCAGGTCTGACTAAGGAAGTGTCATAAGCTTTGTTAAAGCAATGATTTTGAGGTTCACATAGAAAAGGCTGTTATCCTTAACTTTAAGCAGAGGCTGCAATGCAGAATGGTGTTTCCTGGCTGAGTTTCTCACAAACTAGACCAATGTCCAAAAGGTAGAAGCAAATACTGGAAAATCAGGTGATGGCAACTTGCATCCTGTAGTCATCTAACATTTCAAATTTCTTCAACGGCATATGTAACAAGGCAGCTGACTCAGAGATGAACCAGTGGGGCACAGGTAGGCACATAGACTACATTTCCTTCAATGAACACATTTCTATTTCTTCCTTAGAAGTAAGATTATTGCATTAGTCTGTGTTCATTCTAGTAATTTTTATTAGAATCCCAATATATAATTACATAAATATTTAGGACAGACATGTTGAGACCTCAAATATAAGGACAAACTAATGTAGATAGCAAATTAAAATTTCTTAGAGGCATGAAAACTTCACAACAGTGATTGAAAGATTCATAGTCATGTAAAAGGAACAACCAGAACCTGTTTTCTTACATTTCATTATAGAGAAATATCCCTGTTCTGGAGTTTCTTTATGTCAGCCTTTAAGCTGAATAGCAAAGGATGTTTTTACCTAGAAACCCAAAGTCTTGTAGAAGACATAGTCCTGGGGGTTTTTTTCTCTCCTTGCTACACTAGCTTATAAAAATAGTGTATGCCTATTGAAAGGGTTCTGCTTTCAAGGTCATTCCCAGCAGAATTTTGGTAGATGAATATTGTATCCACATCATGGAAACTGGTCTTTTCTCTACAAGGGAAGAGAGCACTCATACCTGATCTCTTAGTGTGCTAAACCAGCGAATGAAGCCCCAAAGAGCTCATGATGAATGAGTCTACATCGTAACCTCAAAATGGCACTACAAGGAGTAAGTTACTGAAAAAGAGAGGACTGAAATAGAAAAGTATACTTATCTTAATAGTGTTGATAATAAGACAGTAATCAGCTTTCTAAAAGCTAAGGTTTTCACAAGTCTTGTTCCAAATATCAGCTGTTCCTAGAAGCCAAATCATCTGCAGCCCCTAAAGCCAGCAACTCAGCCCTCTAGTAACCGTAAATAGTGTCATCATTTTTGAAGAGAAATTAATTCTTCCCCAATAACTTGACAGCCAGGAAAGCCAAGAATTGTGGTTTGAGCCAGTCTCATTTAACACTTCGGCAGTCTCCAATTGCTTTGTGAGAGTGCTAATCACATGGAGTAAAGTACTAGGAAAAGTAGCCTCAAAGGACTCTGCAATCAATTGCTGCCTAAATAAGATGTGTTTATCAGCTACATTGATGGCTATGGATACTATCAGCTCTTCAGCCTATATTTGCTTCTCTGGCTACAGGCACTGGAGACACAATTGCTGGGAAAAGCCTTAGACAAACTGTTCCATCAACAATTTGAGCAAGGTGTGGGGAGAACTGAGATGAGAGGGAAGCAAGCCAAACTTCTTTATTTTAAGCTTATTCTTTATAACTAAGAAGTAGAACAGGACAAATATTTTCAGCTAAATTACACATGTAGCTGAAAATGCAAACTAAGCAAAGTTGAGCGTTTTCTGAAATTATTTCAGGTTGAGTGGGTAGATAAAAGTCAAATTTTTTCTCTTAAAATAAAAACTTTTTGAATTTTCATGTTGAAATTTCCTTCAACTTTATGTACAAAGTCATTACTTTTTGTTAACATGAATTACAAATTATTTTCCAATAAAAACTGTGTAAAATTTTTTACTCAATGCAATTTTTTTAGGACTGACAGAAAATTTAAAAAATAATTCTAGTTCTGCTGAAAGAGGTAGACTCACAAAGCAAAACCTCAATTGACGTGAAAGGGTCCACAGACTGATTGAAAGAATTAACAGAAAAAAGTGCTCCTTGTGATCCTATAATATTCTAAATTACTGAAAAATATTTCAGAATTTAAAAAAAAAATAAATCAGAAGAAAAGTTCTTGAGAAAATAATATGTCTTGTATCAGCATTCAGCTCCATTTAAATAAAATACTATTTCAAAATGGAGGGAACTAAATCACCCCTAAATGCATTCACTCTATTAAGGTTGTTACATATAAACCAGGGATCTGTGTTTTTTTTTTTTTTTAATAGACAAATATCAATATATCAGTAAAATTTTTAAAAGAAAAGCATGAAATAAATCAGCATAACTTTCTTAGTTTTAGTTTGTAATGCTCACTTACTTCAGTAGGAAAGAAGTATTCCATTTGAACTTTGTATTGAAATTCACTTCAATACTAAAATTTATATTTTGTGTTTTAAGAGTTTTATCATATGGGAATGTAAAGATATGAAAATGAAACAATAATTTTTAAGTGACTATGCTTTCCCAAATTTCTCTAGATTAAGAAATATCTAAACTTTCATTTTTCAATCCAAATAATAAAATAAATTTTACAATGTCACATTGTCCTGTGAGTAGAAATAAAGGGTTTGAACCAGCTATACTTATAAGAATGTAATTTTTCTTTTTAGTTCACCCTCTGCCTTTTGAAGACACTAAAAAGATAGGATTTTATTTGAAACTGTTGAATATTTCACTCAGATCAATAAAAAACCTATAGCTGAGATATCTTTTAAATTCTTCTAATATTGGCCAAATTAAGGAACCAAGAACATTTACATACCCAAAAAAGTTACCCTCTTTGGATGGAACATAAATTTCCTAACAGTTATTGAATTCTTTAAATGTCTACTGAAATTTTCTGCCTGTCCAATTGGAAAATGCAATTTTTATTGAGAGAACATATTAGAAACCAAAAGTGATGTAGCGTGAAGTATCTTGATTTAGCTGCTTTGGACTACAGAACAATTGTTCTTCTAGACTCTGCTTAAGTCCATGGTTTATTTTGAATAAGACTATTTTCTTACTGTAAATTAGGTAATTTCATTTCTCAACCATCTCCTTTTCTGATCTAGTGACACGAAAGCCTTATTTGAATTTGGTGTACTTGCTGTTTCTGAGAAAATAAATTTGTATACTATATTTATGATAGTTTAGAAGGTAAGTATCACCAGAGCTCTGACTTCTCCATATTGTTGGTGCATTTTCATTTGATATAAAAATGCACTGGCTGTATTGCAATACAGTGGCAAGAGTATGTACTTTGAATTATATTGATCAACTATATTCATTCAGTTATATTGAAAAAAAAAACTGAATGTGGGACCTGAAATCAATGACCTTTAGCCCCCCCTAGAAAACAAAGAAGTTACATATTGCATAGCAAGTTATATATTGCATATTAAATTAATATGGTCACTATTATTCTCTTACACTTCAAATTGTATAAAGATGAATTAAAGGAACTGAAACTTTCATAAAACACATATTCTTCCCAGAACATAGAACAAGATTGAAGATACTCAAGTTTTGTGATAAAGCTTTCTGATCTTAGTCATAGTCATCAATTACTCCAAAACAAAAGTTCACAACTTCTGACTGTGATACAGTATTTGACATAGAGAATAAATCCAACCTATCTAAATGATCTTTCTAAAGAAACAAAGAGATTCTTAGTGCAAGTGGAAAGAATCATGAAACCTGAGGGAATGGTCTGAACTTGTGTCAGGGAAGGTTGGACACTGGAACAGGCTCCATAGGCAAGTGGTCACAGCATCAAGCCTGATACATTTCAAGAAGTATTTGAATGATATTCTCAGGCACATAGTATGACTTTTGGGGATGCTCCTGTCCAGGACCAGGAGTTAGACTTGATGGTCCTTGTGGATCTCTTCCAATTCAGCATATTCTGTGATTCTGTAAATGAACATAAACATTTTCAAACTACAAAACAGTGTAAAATGAGAAAGGTTCTGTGACAGACTAGCAGTTTCAAGATTGCACTATGAAAGATACATATTTAAAAGCCAAAGCTAATAAAATTCTGAAACACACTTTAAGTGAAATAAGCAGAAAAGTACAAGAATACCACTACACATTAAAACCACATTTCTTTATTTATATGACTGGTTGCCTCAGAAGAGATGATTTTCTTGCTTACTTTAATACCATAATTTTGACAGATTAAAATTGTGAAGGTGTTGAATATCTCTCATGTATTTGGTCAGTGTAATTGTATCATTTCTTCCAAAATTTGTTATTTTGATTAAAGCACCTGCTGTTACAAGCTTTTCATTCCAATTACACTGATGGGAAGTTCACATTCTTCAACTACTCAGCACAAATCTCTTTAAAAGAGAAAAAACTAAATACCTGACTGACATCTGGGATACCATTATGTTCTGATTATTACATGAATTGTGTTAGGATGGTGTTACAGACATACTACAAAAATCCTGGAAAAAGAAATTGCCACACACACAATTTGATCACAAGTTTATAGTAGCACAAAAATTTGGGGAATTACTCTAGTTGTTCTACAGTTGATACAGCTTTAGATTAAAAGACACAACCATAACTTTCTGAAGTCATGATTGCACCAGTACTTTGGATTTAACGGGGGGGGAAAAAAAAGAAAAAAGAAAAAAAAAAAAAAAAAGAAAAGCAGAAGAGTTATGTACTTACCAACTCACATTAAAAAGCTAAGTTGGTTTTTGTTTGATTTGGGGTTTTTGGGTTTTTTGTTTGTTTGTTTCATTTTTTGAAACATACAATTGATTCCACTGTTTATAATTGTTTAGGGATGTGTTGATGGTAAAAGGTGTCCAAAACTAGCTTATGCATTGGACCTTTGAAATCCAAGAAACAATGCTTGGTGTTGGAGTTAATAGATACACTTGTAATTTGGAATTGGCAGAAAATTCCAGTAATGTGCTATTCATTTTCCAGATATATACTAAATGTTGTCACAGATCTTAGCTAAGGACAAAAAAGTCACATTTCTCAAAATAAAAGTTTTGGTATTTTTTGTGTGATACAGCCTTTTGGCGGTGTGAGGTGATAATGGACATACACAGAAGCAGGCAGATAAAAAAGTATTTTCAAACTCATATGAAAATCACATATTCAGACCCCCTTCTAAATAGCAAGTTGATACCTGAAGAACATTCCCAAGTGTTTACACCCAGGGAATATATCATGGAACTTTTGCAGAACTTTTACTATAGAAATGATTTGCTAGTGGATTCATATTAGGGAAACTCCTCCAGCCATCCCAATCCAAAATCTGTCTTTTCCCAGATATCTGCATGCAACAGAGTTCTCCAAACATAGATTCTTACACATAAATAAAAACCCTTACTCCCACCTGCAAAGGAGAAAGAATTAGGTCCAATAATTATTAATGAAAGTAACAATTTAGTGTGCAGAAATCAAGAAAAAAAATTATTTGATATTTACAAAACTGTACTTTCATCCCAGTCACTTGTGTCTGCCTTCTGTGGCTCAAAGTGAGATGATGAAAGAAATTCTCAATAAAGGCAGCTTGCTCTGTATGTCTTGTATTCAAGAGTTAGAATTCTAGAGGACAGAAAAGGAGAAAAGAGTATCCTAATGCCTCAGTGAGCCTGAAAACACAGGGCAGGTAACTGAACCTTCAACAAGTGTATGAAATATGTGACAAGTCTGCAGCAATGATGCATTGCATAGGGTGTGTTCACCTCAATATTCCAGGATAAATTATTACCTGGGCGATTATGTATCAGTGGCAGAAAGAACTTATGATCTGTAACATTGCTACACCTGAAAACATATGGAGTGAGAGTAAATAAGGATGTTAATTTATTATCATTTCAAAGCAGTACATACATTTGCCCTCTTAAATTAGAAAACCAGAGATACAAGGGTGTTGTGCCAAATATAACAAAAATGTGTTTTGTAACAGAAAAGCAAAAAAAGTCATTGATCATATTTTAACATAAAGAATCTGTTGATATGTCTTAGTATTTATTACAGTTTTCAACTAAACATTGTAAAATTGATTTCTGGCAAGAACGCTCAACAGAAACACTACTGTACTGTTGAATAAAGTGTTTCTTGTGATCTTGTCCTGACTTTCTTCTGCTAATTGTGGACTTATTCCTCAAAATAATAATAATAATGGCTTTGTCAAAGCATTGTTCTTAATCAATTGAACATAAAGATACATGCAATTATTCTTTGTCTTCCTAACTATTTCAGCTCCATGGGGAAGGAGACAATGTTATTGTCAGCAGGTGTAATTAGCACATGTTCTGATTCCCAAGGTTATCTTAGTAACTTATGCTACACTAAACTTTTAAAGTATCAGCAACAAAAAGAGTTAATTTGCAGTAATGTACATCTTCTGTGCTCAGAAAAACAAAATAGAAACATGAAGCGCAGTTTGAGCCAGTATTGGATGATGAGACAATTGCTTCCATCTATTCTGTTTTGCTGACATTCAGTAATAGAGATGCTTGTTTCTCCTCTACTCTCCTGAATAAGCTTTGTTGAAAATAGTTACAGTGGCAAAAGAATATTATGGAAAGGACCCTACACCTTCCTCTGATACCTGAAATAGTGGCTTCTCTTATTAAATACTGACTATATTTTCCCACAAAAAAAGCTAAAGTCAGAGTTGGAATTACCAGAATGAAAATCAATTGGGGGGGGGGGGGGGGGGGGGGGTT
>JAWWEV010000043.1:15513485-15532529 GCA_035583235.1 Hafferia zeledoni
CCCCCCCCCCCCCCCCCCCCCCCCCCCCCCCCCCCCCCCCCCCCCCCCCCCCCCCCCCCCCCCGACGGCCGGTCCTCCTTTTAAATTTTATCTTTAGGTGCAACTGGCTGTAGCTTGAGGTATGGTGTATGATAAAATATGGTTGCCTCACCTGACAGTCATATGGGTCTTCAGAGAACTTTTTTCCTTTGAAGTAAATTTCTGTTTTCTAAAATAAATTTTGGAATGAATAGGAAATAGAACACAGCAGCAATGGTACCTATGCCAATCCGTTATAATCCAGTGTTTGTGATAATTTCTTCTGGAGTCAGAGGAGGAACAAGCATCAAGTAAGTGCCATAGTCACTGAAATCTACTGAAATTATTCAACCATTCAACTAAACAGCTAATGACTGTTAGCATTTAGCTGAGGACTACAAAACAGGTTAAAACTGTCTTTACATAATTTGATACACTTGGAGAGAGACTTGATAGCTAACTTAAGTTGTGTAAACTAATAATCCATGCTCCCTCAACAATGTACCTGAAGAAATTCTGCATTGCTGGTGGATGATTTACCCCTCTCCAAAACACTATCTGAGAGATAAGATGAGGGACACTGTGCTCCTATTGCTCTCTATTCCTGTCTTGCACATGGGGCCTAGGCAGTTAGCTTGAACTAGTTGCCCTAATTTAGCATGACTGAAGTTATATAAGATGATCATCATTACTGATCACCTTCTGTCAAAATGATTGTTCACATCCCCAGGCATGGCCAGGGAGCAACATGACAAAGTAAAAGTTTCTTTCTGCAGCAAAGGTACAATAGCAAATATTTTTAGAAGAAAATTTTTTAAAAAAAAAATTTATGAAGTTATTCTCTAGCACTTCAGGAAAGTAGAGAGAATGCAATTCCCTTGATATTAAGACTAAAGATAATTTCTATCTGAAGAGTTTTTGTGTCCATATATATTGTCATGTACCTTAAAATGACTGCTTCACAAAAAAATCCATCCCTCTTATAATTTGTAACTGGCAGAATAACTTTCTCAGGCTCAGCAGAAAAACCCCAGAGTTTAAATAGTTGTTTTCTGTCCCTATAAAGGCCTTTTGGGCCACTATTTGACTGACTGTGACAATACAAGCAATGCACACGCTAGAAGTCCTGGTGACTATGTGGCAGGTTGAACCACCAAAGCTTCTCTGCCACTCCCCTCCTCAACGGGACAGGGGGAGAAAATACAGAGAAAGGCTCATGTGTCAAGATAAGGACAGGGAGAAATCATGCACCAATCACCATCACAGGCAAACCCAAACTTGATTTGGGGAAAATTAAACTTGCTGCTAATTAAATCAGACTAGGGTAATGAGAAATAAAAATCAAATCTTAAACCAGCTTCTTCTATCCCTTCTTGCTTCCTGGGTTCATAGTCATTCCCTATTTCTCTAACTCTTCTCCCCTCAGCAGCACAGAGGGACAGGGAATGGGGGTTATGGTCACTTCATCACACATTGTCTGTGATGTTTTTTACACTCTTTACACTCTTCCTCTGCTCTGCTATGGGGTCACCCCCACAGGATGCAGTCCTTCATGACCTGCTCTAGCATGAATCCCTTCCATGGAGTGCAGTCCTTCAGGAACAGGCTGCTCCAGTATAGGCCCCCCACAGGGTCACAAGTCCTGATGGCAAAATTGCTCCAGTGTGGGCTCCTCTCTTCACCAGTCCACAGGTCCTTTCAGAAGCCTGCTCCAGCATGGGCTTCCCCCAGAGTCACAGCCTCCTTCAAACAGTGTGAGGTCCTCCATGTACTATGGGCTCCAGGAGGACAGCCAGTCTCACCTATCTGACCATGCTCTTTCCCATAGACTGCAAAGGAATTTCAGGTCCAGTACCTGGAGCACTTCCTTCCACTCCTTTTTCACTGACCTGCGTCTCTACAGGGCTGTTTCTCCAACACATTATGACTCTTTTCCAGTTGCTGTTACACAGCAGTTTCTTCCCCCTCCTAAATATGTTATCGCAGAAGTGCTAAGACTGTTACTGATTGTCTCAGCCAAGGCTGAGACATAAGAAAGCATCTAGCAGCTTCTCAGAGAATTGACTACTGTAGCTCCCTGGCTATCAAAACCCTGCCATATAAACCCAATACAAACTCTTAGAAAAATATTGACTTATTCAGCACACATTATTGTTTACTATCTGCATTTGTCCTACATTATATATGTATTCTAATAGCACTGATAATTTCCTAGACAGAGCTGCGATGCAAGGAGACATTATGCTAAAACCCTTATGGTACAGGAGTGAGGTTCTGTAAGGCTTTGACAGAGCTGAGGCACTTGAGAGATTAAAAGTATCTTTATGTCTTTTAAAGGCTGAACAGTTTTGGAGCTAAAATGATGTCTTGGTATAATTCAGTACCTTTATGATCTTCACAGATCATGATAATCTCAGATTGTTTGATGTAATATTAGGCTTCCTTAAAATTCTCTAGGCTACAGGCCCATACCAAACAACATTTTTGTCTGGCTGTAGGTACCTGCAGTATGTCTAAAGTACTCCTTACACAGGTATTTGAAAGGATTGCTTGCTATTAGTTGCCTGCCACAATTCTTCATGCACCCTGGTATGGCTCTTCAGATATTCACTGCCACATGAAGGTGGGTTGGGCCACTGCAGTCAGGCCACAGAGAAGGACTACAAATTTTATCCATTGACTCCTCCATCTGTCTATAGACTCATAGAATAGTTTGGGTTAGAGGGGACCTAATCCAACCTCCTCTGCAATAAGCAGGAACATCTTAAAGTAGATCATCCATGCATCTATCTAATCTATCTATCTATCTATCTATCTATCTATCTATCTATCTATCTATCTATCTATCTATCTATCCACTTACATACTAGTTGAAGACTTCAGTATTTGAGGCTCAATTAATCTAAATATTTCATCCACAAATAATAAAATGTTTGGAATATGTTCCAGACGCTCATTCCTTATGTACCTTGTGCTGTTATTTTTATTAGGGAAAAAATCATCTAAGTTGGAATTCCAGATAAATCCCAGACCTGCTTTGGTTTAAATGACAAAATACAGTTTTAGAAACTAATAAGTTTTCTCTTTTCTAGACAACAGAGACTCCTTTGTAAGATTGGCTAATAATGTAATACTGTTCTGAACTTGATAAGTTTTGTAGCAGATGAGAGAATAAGGTGATTTTTTATGTGCTATGAACGCCTAGCATTATGTCATGACACAGGTAGGATTAGTTCCCAGTGTGCTAATCAAAAATATGGCAAGCTTAACCTTTTTCTTAATTTAAAAGAAGATCAAGATTGCACTTTCTTTCCTGTGATTTCACAAGATTATAACTCAAACTACT
Organism: Hafferia zeledoni; assembly: GCA_035583235.1. NCBI lineage: Eukaryota > Metazoa > Chordata > Aves > Passeriformes > Thamnophilidae > Hafferia > Hafferia zeledoni. The sequence continues at coordinate 15,516,850 of JAWWEV010000043.1, forward strand.
TCCTTAGTTCTTGAAAATAAATTTGCAGTTTTACCTAACATGCCTCCAAAAAGTGTTGCTTGTTTTTCATGTTCAGTCACTCTCTTGTGGAAGAGTCTGACCCTAACTTTAGAAACTGCTTTTATGCTACACTATGCAAGCTGCATGTTATTGGTTATGCTGTTCAAAGAGATGCTTGTACGTAATCTGTGTGCTGATGGGTAGAGGACTGATATTGTGATTATTTTCTGTGTTCCAGGCAGTTACCACTTGGGAATTCTTGTAAATGAGAGGCTTATTCTCTTGATATTTATTCACATAAATAACTGAGATATATCAATCTGCTCTAAAACAATTTAAGTGGTCAATAAGCAGGTTTTTCTGTTCAATTTGCAAGTACTGCAGGCAATTTGCTGCTCATCATCTGTCCTGATGGAAGAAATCAGACTTTAATCACATGTAGTCATAACAGCCTTTAAAAGGCTCTCTTTTGTTGAAAATTTTCTTTTATGTAACTTCACACTATGCCAAGTCATTTAGTACACTTTAATTATTATAATGGAGATTAAAGGATGGATATATGAAGTTTTAATGATTAATCATCTCAGACATTAAAAATGGGTCCAATTTCTATGTTCTGCCTTGTGAGTAGGCTGAGGATTTTCTTAGAAGTAGTCCTAATATTTATTCAGATCACTTTATTCAGAGTCTGACAAAATATTTTATTTAGAGTCGTACCTTTAATTCAAAATAGTGAATGATGTCTGATATACTCTGTGATTTTCAGATAAGACCTTAAGGGACAGTGATTCAGGTGTCTGTATAGAAGTGTCTGGATTTATTTTAGCTACCCTAACGTAGTCTGCCTGGCTGCCAGCTGCTTCTCCATCACAAAATCTTATTGTTGCCAATCAAAAGGATTCCTTGAGAACTCCATGATTGCATCTGAGCAGTTTGCCTGTCTTCATTCATATCCTTCTATAGTATGTTACTGCTCTTTTTTCTGGTTTTCTTTTTTTGTGTGTGTGTTACCGAGGCTTTTACTCCTCCTGCATTTTACAGTCCAGCTTGTACCAACAAGCTAAGTCATGGGGAGTGGTCAGTATCTAGATGTGAGATTGCTGAGCTCATCCCACTCTAAACACTGGAAGAAACTTTCTGGCAGAAGAAAACTACTATGTTTCATCAAGATTACCTTGCTCATGTCTGTGGGAGCATTTTCTTCACTGCTACATGGAATTGACTGATTCTCTTCCTCAAGAACCATCACTACAAATTGTCAACCAATTTCATGTTTTTTCCAACTCCAAAAAGCTAATATTCTGTATGAGTTTTACAATCATTGAAAGTAAAACTTGAGGTTTTTTCCTTCAACCTCTTGTTCAGTGAAATCTTGTCATCTCATGAAGGTCTTTCATTGACCATGATGGGCACTGAACAGTCATATCTGAGTCTCTCTGTCTAGGGTCTGAGGAAATTCAGTATTTGTTTATAATCCTTCATGTCATTTAGAGGATCATTTCTTTTAAATGCATGGACATTTTATGCAGTTCTCAAGTATATATTTTATTATTCTCTGAGAAGTTGTGGGGATTTTTAATTTTTTCATTTTATTAGATTTAAGCACCAATGCTATTGTATTATTGCTGATAAGAGAAATATGCTCGGAAGGTAATTGAAATTGTTTTCTATCCAAGGTACCCTTGCATACATTCTCATAGTTTGCCTTATTCCCCTGTTTTCCTGTGTTTCACTTTATAAAGGCTTTAGAGATAGCAATGAAAGCTCTTACAATCTCATTTAGTCCATTTCAGTATATATGTGTATGTTTAGTACTTCTGTATTTTCTGTGTATTTTCATCATCTGTATGGTAAATATTTAATATTGTACTTAGTTTCATATTTTGATATTGAAATTTCTTTCCACATATCAAATAGCTTTGCCTGTAAACCACAATTGCTAAAGATCAACCTATGTTCCTCTTGAATACTTAGCTCTTCCTAAATGTTTACCTTACTCCATGCAATGAAAAATCTTTGAACTTATTTGCACCAAACAGATCCTGGAAAAAATATGGATGTTTGAGATGTACCTTTCAATCAGCATTAAAGAACTTGTTCAATGAATGAGGTTGTAGAAATGTGAACCTACAGGCCTTTTACTTACAGAGCTTAGAATCTGTAAAACAAATTTAAAATACTATTTTTTTCTTAAAGCAAACCCACAACTTCATTAGAGTCTAAGCTGTGTTTATTCTACACTGTGTTTCTTTAGCTGTATTATTGATCTATGAGAAGTTGTCAGGTCTTGCAGTGATTAAGTATCAGGCATCAAGCACTCAGCTTTCATGTATAGCTTTCTAAATATTTGTTAAGGTATTTATATTCAAGCAAGTGATAGCATGTTACAGTCTAAGGTAAGTTCATTTAATTTCTTCATGTGTAGAACTACTCTTTAATACTATATAATAAGATACAACTTGTTGGAATGTCACAGGTCTTAGATCTAAAAGGTTTTGTGTAAAGGACTCATTAGCGTAAGAATTCATTAAGGGATTAGAGGTTTCTGCTACTTTCCACAGCAGATGTGTGGAATTAGCCAATTAGAGCAGGCTTTGTCATGTAAACAGCCTCATTATTCAATTACCAGCGCCACTCTGTCCTTGCTCGAGGATGGATACAACCTTCTAAGTGTATAAGTTGGCAGTAGTAGTTTTGGATAAAGGTCTGTTGTAGCTAACTCTCATGGAGTCGTCTCAACTTTACCACAAACCCGTCTCCGCTGACTAAACCAACTGAGTCAAAGATTTCCTTCTGTTGCCCCATCATTACTGCTAGGCATGGAATTTGCATTATTGAAACCAATTACAAGTTCTACCAATTGCACAGAATGTCTCATGTATCATGTACATAATACAAATATCTGTGATGAAAACAGCTTTAGGTAAACACAAGTAAGTTTGTTTTCCACATACTGTATTTCTATCAATCAGCTGTATCCACAAGTCTGTTGTGGTATATGAGTGAAGCAACATACAGTCTCTCCTTCAGGGAGTCTGTGCTTGATTTATTTCTTGTTTTCTTGTTTCTCTAACTGTATAATAAAAGTCATACAGAATGACAATGTTGTCTACAGGTGCCCCTCAGGTGTGGAAAAACATAACTCTGTAACTGATACACGATTGGGAACAAAAAAAGGGACTCAAAGAAAGTGAAGAGATTTCTATGAAAGACAGTGCTGAGAAAGCACTGGGTTTCCACAACACGGGGTTGAAAAATGTAAGAGTTAAAACTGTATATTCTATACTAAATATATAAAGTAGTTTACAAGACTTGGAGAGAGTTTTATATCAAACCCAAGATCTCTGTCTTTGCTGTATATTTTTATTCAGAGACCAAAATCAAATGGCTATGTAGAAAGTGGGGCTGCTGTAAAACATGCTCACCTTCTTAAATGCAGTAAAAGGACAGAAAGTCCAGCACACTTCCACAGTCCAACTGCGTCTCAGCATGCAGGATGAAGTTACAGCCTCTCCCCATCAGTCTGAAGTACATCAACACTGACCTGGTACCCAGAGAGGACACTAACCTTTGCTGAGCACACACTGGGAAGACAGAAGAATTTGGTTCCAATTCTACAACTTTCCAGCAGTACATTAAAGATTTTTCTAGTTCTGTCACCTTAAAGAGATTTGACAGAAGGCCTTTGTACTAGTGAAAGACCTTTTATATATTTTACATATTTAACCTTACTACTCACAGTTACGTAAGCTACTCAAAACAGAAAACCATATAAAGCCTGATTACTTACTGTATACATGAAGATCCCCTTTTTTTTTTTTTTTTTTTTTCCCCCTCTTTTCTGATACTACGTTTTTGTATTTATTCTGTTCAGGAAGAAAATTGAGAAGTAAGGTGCAACCTTATTTTTCTTTCCATAGCATTCCAGTATTAAGAGAAAATAAATCCTGAAATACTGTGGAAATAAACTTTGATGAAGTTTAAGTGCTGACTTAAGATAGTATTTTAAACAGCATTCATATAGAAAGAATTCTTTTGGAAGGCATGCTATCAGACAGGGCTTGTGTCTTAACAGCACACAAAGCTCTTTAATCCATTAGAAAGATTTGTCATGCTTGTAGCGAACAACAAAATTTACTGTCATTATTGATGTGATTCCCTAGATTGGTGGAGATGGTAAAATATGCAGGGAAACAACTCCAAAGATTCTATCTGGAAATTAACTGTGATCTATTGTGAGAGCCTCAATATATATTTATTATGAGTAGCAAAAAAAAAATGTTCACTTGTCCAAAACCAAAGCAGAATAGTAACTCTAAGAACATCTCATTTCCTGCCTCAAGTATAAGCTTTCAAAATTATTAACCTGCAGAGAATATCTATCAGTCCATGCCCTTGCCATAATTCTGATATTTTTCTAGCCCTACAGTGGGGGAATAAGGATCATGGGGGAATTTGGGGAAGATGTGCAAGACTAACAGATTAGTATCTAACAAATGAATTCTTAAAATTATTAGAATTAAATAACAAAAACACCTACTTTCTCCTTTGTCATTCTTTTTTACATTGCTTTATTTGTACATTTAGGCAATTTTGTTTTGAACGGACTGTAAACAAATATGTATGAGTACAAATATTCAACAGATTATTGGAATGAAGGTATGCCAAGTGTTAAAAGAGTAGAATTATGTTATTTGGATGGGGGTTTGGTAAACAGGAACCTAATAGAGAAACATAAAAGAAGTCTATAAGTACTGGTACAGACAGACCTGAATCTATTCTGTTCATGCTCTGAACAAGGAAAAAGCCAAGCTCATCCTGGCCAGAAGCTGCAGAGCTCCAGAACTGCATAGTGTTGTGTTTGGCTCTTGAGAAGTCAGCTTTATTAGTCCAGGTTCAGTGATGCTCCACCACAGCCACATGGTTTTTGGATGGGAGCTGGAGTAAGGCCAGACAGCTTGCAGGGTGGGCAGAATGAGTTTGGGCTGTCTGCATCTGTCTGTATAGATGTGCCGGATGCTTTGAAAAGGATAGGGTTTGCATGCTGGAACAGGAATAGCATGAAGAAAGCATGGGTTGTTAGTTTTTCATTTGAGTCTCATTTTGCTCTTGTGTTTTTCAGTTTCTTTTTCCCAAATGTAGTTTCTTATTTGAGGCACAACACAGGGTTAAAAGAGCTACCTCTGAGAGACCTGGTAGGAGAGGAGATAAGGAAACCTACTTTTCTGACCATCCAGGACTCACTCTGGCAGTCACACTCTCATCACCTGATCTGAGACCAAGGCCCCTTCACAGCTACACACCCCACACCCACACAGTCAGACCAGGTTTCCTTACTTGACCTCAGGTTTCCCATATCAGAGTCTCAGTTGTCTCTAATTTAATCGTGGTGCAATAACAGCTGGAGCTGGGTGCCTCCAAGGAGAGACCCCAATCAAAGGAAAGCCTGGGCTTTTATACTCTTGCAGTCCAAGTGCATGAAAGTCTGTGGTCATCAGCTCCTGCTGTGTCTGAGTGTCTGATCATCTGGCTGGGCTACAAGTCCCCATGCCCCTTGTTATGCAAAGAGTCAGCAGATCATGGCCTCTTGCTTGAGGCTCTCACCACCCAGAGTTCCATCAGCAACTAGCAAAACCAGCTACCTGCACTAAAGGTATTCTTCAGCAGAGAAGGGAGGTAGCAAGATGTCAAACACCATAGGAAAGGAAGCAGATATGTTGCTCCTTTGTATCTAAAGTTAGTTGTACCATTAACTGTAGGAGAGTTAGTAGGTTAGGCAGGCATAGGTGACTGGTTGATTGCCTAGCTAGGCTGGTGAGATCCACCTGGATGTCAAGAAAAGCAAGGGGCTGAAGGCTCCCTCCTGCCAGGTGACACAGCAGGTTAGCTGCAGAAGGCCTGACTGTGACCTGGAACTATATCTCTGCCTTTCCCTGCTCTCTCTCTCCCACAATACATGCACATCTGAAAACAGAGCTTCCTCATCGCACACCCAGTGATGCACCACTAATTGAGATCTCATTGCACACATGTGAGGATGGGAAAAAACCCACATAGTTTTTTTTAGAGATCAATCATAGCAAACAGCAAGAGGCAATCAGCTCTGCTTTTTTGAGTAATGCCATTCCATTTACATCTGTTAGAAGAAAAATTACTGTAATCATAGCTAACCCATACTGCTTCCAGACACTGGCATGCCTCTACTAACAGCAGCAAAGCAGAGAACACATGCTTTGATAGTAGTTGCATAACTCCATGTCATCACGTAGAGAGGAACCTGAAAACCCAGTGTGGTATCATGATTGCCTTCAATAGCAATGCCTAGCAGAAACAAAAAACATTGTTCAGATTTTCTTTTCCTCCTTTATCGTCAAATAAAAAAGGGGGAAAAGAAGAAAAGGGAAAAAGAAGAGGGCTGAAATGTATTCTTTTTATACTGTGAATGTTTGAGAGATTTGCTCTTTATTTAATTCAGGTGAATAAATTAATGAATGATTGTTTATGAGAGGGTGTATGGAAAATGACACACAAAAGAAGTGCTTATAGATTGCATTTGAATTTCATTAATTTCATTAAAATGCTATAAAATAAAATAAAAAACTGGACCAACTGAAGTCAGAATATACAAAAGGAAAGGTATTATTTCTTTTTGGCAATGGTCATTAAGCCTCAGCACAGGTTAAAATTTACCTTTGAAAGCTAATTTAGAGTTATAATCAATTAAAAATTCTAGCTGACCAAAAGTCAGTGTTACAATACCTTATTTCAATGACATCCTATGCTAAAAGGAAAAGCCCAAATAAGACAAATTCTGTAAGTATGATGTAACCGATATACAAAATTTTCTGCCTTAAATTACTTTAGGTAGACAGCAGTTCCTTGACAAACCTATAAAATCACCATGCTGATAGCATAAGCCCACAATCAGGGATGCAGAAAAATATACATGAATTTAGGTTGAGAGGGCTTTCTATCATGAAGTTAGAAAGCTTCCCTACTATTTAATAAAGGTAAAAGAGGTACACTCAGCTCAGCTTGAATGGAGCTGAATTCATAAGACCATTCAACTCATCACTGTACATTAGTCTTGAGAAGGGAAGTTTCTGTTGAAGTTGCTCCTCAGCCATCAGAAGTTGAGATTCATTATTTTATAGTGATGGCTAAAGATTTGGTCTGCTAATCTGGAACAAGTAGCATTTGGGGTTGTTTTACCACCACTTCCCTCCTTTATCCAAGCCAGGTAAATGCCACATCAGTAACAGAGAATATAAAGAGTGCTTAATTTTCAGGAGTCTTAGTGCTGAGAGTCACAAAGACTTTTATACCTCATCTCTTAGTACAAGATCACTTTTAGAAATATTAGCCTGAAATATTTTGTCTTAATATAGAAAGCTGTTTCTTTGAGTGCTCACAGCCTTATTTATCTTATTAAAAGTTCTAAGTGTCTAATGATATCATTTCAATGCAATAGCCAGATATTTTAATTTATAAAACTAATTTATAAAATTAGTTTCAGATTGTTTCTTTATTGAATGAAATATATATAAAATGCATTGTGAATGTTATCACAAACCTTTAAATTCATAAAATAATAAAAAGCATAAAGCATTATGATTTCCACAACTCAAAAATTTTATCTGGCTTCTGTCAATGTTCCTAGCTTAGGGAACTTTGGAGAGATTTTCTTCCAATTGCATTAAAATATAATGCATTATAAACACAAGCAATAGTGAAATACTCCATTTCAACTAGTTCTCTTTTTTGTACATGGAATGGATTTGCCTCAAATCAGTTTTGTAAACTCGTGTGACTAAATAGATCTAGCATTTGTAATATTAAACTACTGCAATACATAGAAACAAACCAAAAAGTGAAAGTTAGGTCTTTCATATTGCAAAGCATTCAACTAAAATGTCCCTAATACTTTATGCCAGTGACAATATTTCTATGATGAGGTTTTCTCTTTTAAAGTATCTGTGAATGGTAATGTCCTGGAAAACGGAATCATTTTAGGAATGTTTTAACTGGAAACGAAAACCATCACACCTTTCTTTTCAAATTTTTTTTCTCTCTTTTTTTTTTTTTTTTTTTTTCTTTTTTACCTTTTTTTTTCTGGTAACAGTTCAGTTCATCCATTTATCTGTGAATAGCCAGGTGGGACAGATATGTCAGTCTCAGGCCATTTCTAATAGAAAATGGTTGAATATTCACTTGGTTAGATGATGTAGGTATATTATTTTGATAGAAAAACGGTTATTTAATGTCATGGGTGATGAATGGCACAAGAAGAGTTAGAAGGGAAATAATGGTGATAATTTGTCAAAGACGCTAAGAGATAGAGTGGTAGGGCAGGTGAGGTAGAATGATACACTATGTAGTTAGAATAATATGATATAGTGCTGGAGGGTTGGAGAATAACTTAGTAGAATAGGGAAAAAAAAGGAAAAAAGAAACAGGCCAACCCTACTTTGTACTAGAGGACTGAGAAATAATTAGAAAAATATGAGTGCTTGGAACACTTCCGCTCCAGCACAAATAAAACCTAAGAATAAATATAATGGGAATTATGCAAATAGAGAGGAAAAATAAGATACACCCTTTAGAAAAATACATGTGAGAAAAGCAGAGCAAGAGATACTATTAATGTCAAGGGAGGAAAAAATATAATAACAAGGGATTTTATGTCTCCTTCTACTGGATTAAATCTTTCTGAGTTACTGAATTTACATGTCTCACTTCAGTGAGTGGGTAGACAAAATAAAAATAAATAAGAACAGGAAGGTGTGTTTCTGGAAGGTTTCAAGCTATTGGAGCTTATTTCTTGCTTTTAAATGACCTTTTAAAAGATGTTTATGACTAATCAGGATGTTGGAAGTTTTTAAAATACGAGGTATTTTTAAACTAGATTCTTTTTCAGAAAAAGAAGAGTAAATACATCTGAAAATACACGTTATGTGAGTTTTTCAATGCAACATAAAAATTTGAATGAAACACAGAGGGATGAGTCACACATAAAATAGATTAGTTATATGGCAACAAGAGAGGAAAAGAGAAGACAAGTAGGAATTTTGAGCAGCTGTTAAGGTGGCTAAAAGTCTCATCATTGTTACAGGAAACATTCCTGTGAAATTTAAAATCTACAAGATATAAAAGGAATGATGAAGACTTCTGTCCCTGACTTCTATGAATAACAACTTATGTGCAAATGAGAGGAAGTGTTTTTGAAAGACCAAGCTGTCCTTTGAAGGGACAATTCAGTTCATTCATCTTTTCATCAAAGAAAATAATTCCAAGAATAAGTAGAACAGAAAATAACTCAGTTTCCCCAAGGCAGTGCAGCCTTCTTCCCTGGACCAGGCAGCAGACTCTTATAAGAAGATACAGTAATATCTCTCAGAATTTTCTCATCTTTTATGTGATTATGCCTTTTATTGCTAAGGAAGCTCTCCCTATAGGTCTCCCTATGCTTTCTCAGATACATAGACTGGTCACAGAGCTGCTCAAGCACAATATCCAGTTTAAGTGTCTATTTTAGTTTGTCCTCATAGTTCGTACACTGGGATATTCCCCTGTGGTAAACAAAGTTTCATCACTGCAAAACTGTATAACAGAAGAGTCAGACTTCTCTTTCCTTGCTTCAGCAACCATTTTCTACTGTGTTTTATTTTCTTGTTTTGACTGATTATGAGAATTTCTTTTTGAAGTTAGAGGCAAGGGAAGAATGATGATGACGACATAAATTACATAAAGATTCTTCTCTCCAGTCTACAATGATGAACCTGGAGGTGCATATGCAATACAGATTAATAAATCCATTCCTGCATACCCATGTTTCTTGCTTGTACTATTTAAGTGTTCTCTCTTAGATGCAAAAGTGTCAACAGGTGTAATCAAGTGTAAGAAGTCATGTTGAGAGGCAGCCTTACTGTGACAGAGCAGAGGTTTCCTACTGAAGAACCAGCACATGCAAACCTCTGCAAACAGCAGAATTTACTTGGCACCTATGCCCTAGAAAAGCTGACATACCACCTTGTGTGTGGGCACAGTGCCATTCTGACAGATGGGGACGACTGCAAGCAGCCAAGAGACCATATCTGAGCATCAAATATGTTTGTGGAGGGCAGGATTCCCAGCTAGAAATGTCAAAACAGCTGTTTGTCCTGAGTTTTGTGTGCCTACAGGTTAGGTAGTATATGGCTTTGCTAATTCATCACTGAACTCGATTAATTTGTAAGAGTTTCTGGTATAGCTGCCAGTTGTCATGATTTCAGACTAGCGTTGTGTGCAAAGAAGCAAAATTAATCCCTTCTTTTACACTGCTCATGACAAGACTGAAAATAGTGTCACAATAGGATGGAAGACTTTTTCTTCAGAAAGAACTTCATTCTGTGCCTCCTGCAATTTCCTATTTTACTTTACTAATGTAATCTTATATTTGGTGTTTGTTCATCTCAAATCCAGCATCTTTAAGCTTTCATAGTCAAACCCATTAAGAACTGCAAGAGTTATTTAAAACTGTTTATTCACAAGATAACATATCAAAAAGTAATCAGAGCTGAAAAATGTGAAAAATGGCAGATCTCTAAAATTGTACTGTCTCAACTTTTCTCTAACTGTAATAATACCTACAACTTTCATTTTCCTAAGAACAAAATACATTCTTTCCCACAAGACAGAGAAGCTTCAATAAATTATTGTTTTTAAAATAAATCTACCTTCATCACTTCTTAACTATCTCTTTCAGAACTGATTTCAGACATGACTGTACTATTACTACTATCACAATTTCTATAACTCCTTTTTGTAGCACCTCAGTCTCTATGACTGTAGTGAATAGCTTCATAATGACAGTGAAGTGATTCCTTTTTGTTTACGTTTGAAAAGATTTCCCTTCCACAGGCATTATTGTAATTGCTACGTTTTTGTGACTTTTATAGTTCCAAGTACAATGCATGATATTACTTTACAAGAATTTTAAAATATCTACTAGATCTACTGTCCCAATCTGCAGTTCTTAAGTGTTTAGCAATATCAGACTAACCAAATAATGCCTTTATTAAAAAAAAAAAAAAAAAAATTAAAAAATTGAAAATACAGTTGGGCTTCAAAGACTTGTTTCATTATAAAACCTTGTGTAAATATTGATCTCAGATAAAAAGATGTAATTTTAGAGCACAGAGAACATTTTACATTGTAATTTATGGAATAAGGTTAAGACTTTCATATCCAAGCTTCTAAAATTGTGTGCTGCAGCAAATGACCTGCCTTCAGGACATTTGTTCCCTCTGTAAAATCTTTCAGGACTATGCTGACCTTGAGTAGCAATAGAAAACTGTACTTCTTAATGGAGATACAAACTGTGCTGACAACTCATCTACTGCCTCCATCAGTGCTACCAAGGGGATAATGTTTAGACCATGGAATGAATACATGGGAAACATTACAGTTTCTGAATGAAGAATGTTAGAGGTGACAAACAGTAAAAGATCATGAAATTCAGATCTGTGTGACTTAGTCTGCTGCAAGTACACCTCTGTGACAATACGCCACAGGAGACCCAGGCAGCAGCTCTTTGAAACTAAGGTTGAGTGAGGAACCTCACATTCTTATTCAGAAAATAAAAAGCTTAGTAGAGGGAAAAAATAATCAAGTTCATTCAAATCATAAAAGCTGTATGGGGATTAGAAATCACTTTGTTTTCTCTGTCTCCTCATTTCAATGGAAAGCTTTGAATCTTCTGTCAATGCACACTGCCAACCATGTTCACAGCCACTGATACATATGCTAAATGGGTGGTGGATTTTTTTAATTTCATAATTGTGGCACGTTAGTTAACTGGCATTCTGATAACTATTTTATAGTACAAAAGGATAACCTGATTTCAGTTTGGCTGTAGCTCTTTTCTGTAGTCTGCTTGTCATCTTCCATTTCTCCTCCTCGCAGCAGAACTTTTGTCTGCTATACACTACTCAGCTCTGCAGCTCACTACTGCAACTACAGCTGCCTGTGGTAAATGGAGTTACACCAGTATAAAACCATTGAGACTGAAGAACTGTGTGTCTATCTTTCACTCCCAGGAGTAGTGACAGCATCAGGGGACATTTTATAGTTACCATCTTACCAACACTTCCAGATGGACACAGGGCCTCAAGAAAGAAGACATTGCTCACTCTGAAATTAAATACACAAACCAAAGGAGAGCAGACAAAAGTAATTATAGATATTGTTTGGAACTAAGCATGTGAAGAAGCAAATATACCGATAAGACTAGGTATACGGTTTTAAACTGTACAGAGTGGTTATAGCAACAAAAACATTAGAGACTATCAAGAAGATAAAGGGCCAGTCATTCAGATTTGTTACATGAAGAAAAGGTTTATAGGTAGGAATTTCTTGAATAAATGCAGTAAAATACTAAGCTCTAGTTATCTTTTGAGACTGAAAAGCCAGGGAGACCATCAAAACCCAAAGTCTGTCAAAGCATGAGCTCAAACAAGTAAAAATAAAGCCACAGACATAGGCCAAAACAATTTGGCAGAAAATATAAAAAAACATAGTGGGCTATGCCACCTTGAAAGGCTTTGTCAAAGTTTGTAGAGAGCACAGGAGAGAAATATCAGGTCCACAAGTAGTGTTAGAGCAACTCTTTACAGCATCAGGGCAGAGAGTTGCAACAGAACTGAATGAAATACTAACATAAAAAATATTTAGGACTCCAACTGATTTGAAAAAGAATACAGACAGAATTTATTAAAATGTTTCTATTAACATTCAATGGGGTTACTGACAATGCAGAATAAAGAGGCAAAGCTAACAGCTCACCTCATAACTCTTTGCCTTTGTAGGAGATTGATACGTAGACTAACAAGATGTATAAATTAAATACTGAAGAAAATATTTCCACATCCTATTACACACAACATTATCCATTTTTGTCAAGCCCTTTATCACTTCAAGTGAATTAAGAAAGGTAACAGCATAAGAGAACAGAGAGGAAAATAATCAAAAAAAAAAAAAATAGTTCCTGGAATTGAAGTTCAGTGTTGCTGGATAAATAAGATTTTAGTCTTTCCTAGTAAAGTGATTCAGGGTCTGCATTGACCTGGGCTTACCTTGGCCAGAGCTGCGCTGGGCTGGTTTCAGCTCCTGCCTCAGGCCAAGTGTCTGTTGCCTCCCCTGCCTGAGCCTAAACTGTGCCAGTGTCCATATGAGACATTGTCTTGGGGCAATATCCAGTGAGGAAGAAAAGATTTTCTACCAGATCTAATTCCCAGCCCATCCTTTAGAAACAAAATAAAGAAAGAAAGTCTATGAGAATGACATGATGATTAGTTCGCTAAGAAACTCAAAAGCAAAGAGGAAAATAAAAGAGAATAAAAAAGACCTGGCCTTCAGTCTCCCTGCAATTTATACCCAGTTTAGAATTTATGAATATGAGTCCTCATTCTCCCCTTCGTTTGTTTACATTTTATGCATGTCAGAGGAAACATATACCCAGGCTCTATATGCAGCTCCTCAGATGAGTTTAGTGGAAAAACATCTCATTTTTAACCTACCTGTACAGGCCCTACTAAAAAGTCTGTCTCCATCTTTCTTATAAGAACCCTCTATGTACTGAAAGGTGGTAACAAGGTCTTCCTAGAGACTTCCTTTCTCCAGGCTGAACCACTGCAACTCTCTCATACAAAAAGAGTTCCTGTCCTTTTATCAGTTCCATGGCCCTGTTCCAGACCTGCTCCACCAGATCCATGTCTTTCCTGTGTTGAGGGTTCCAGAGCTGGATGCAGTACTCCGGGTGGGGTTTCACCAGAGTGAAATAGAGACATATATTAGAGCAATAACATCCAACTGTACAAAGGATTGTATTCTAATATATATATATTTTACTCAGAAAACATGGATTCAATATAATGTAGCCTCACAGAGTTTCTCTTAAATATTGGTCTGTGAGAGTTATTCCTTCAAACTGATGAAAAAAGATTCTGTAAGCAAAATGTGTTTACTTAAATAAAAAGTATCAATAAAATAAATAGACGTTTTGCTTACAGTAGATATATTTGTTGACCACAGATTTTATTTTTAATTAATTTATACAAAGATTTTAATTAGAATGGTCCAAAAGGAAAACAAAGAATAGTTCTTATCTGGGCTACAAAATACAGTACTTTTGCCATTACCAACTTGTACCTTTTTTTTTTCCTATGAAAATGAGACAAAGCCAAACAGATTCCATGAAAGAGCAAAGTTTCTAATTAGACAGTCATGTATACATATATGCTTTTGGAGTTGAGAAGTACCAAAACACTTGCAACTCTTTTTTTAGAACATGCTTTTCAATATAGTCCATATTCTTCTTATAAAAAGATGAGAAGGGAAGCAGCAAGGAGCATTTATAACACCAAGCACAGATTGTCATTGATGAACAGTGCAATAAGACTCAGAAATGAGAGAAATTCCAATCAACTCTGGAAACAAGGACATGAAAAAAGCCCTCACCACCTTTAAAAGGGTATCAAAATCCATTTTCTCTGCCTTCTGAAGCAGATGTTGAATCTTTGCATTCCAAAAGGGATGAACCTGCTAGAAACAAGGTGTGGCTCAGGAAACCTGAGACTGAGTCACCACCCTTGAGAGGGCTACTATGAGCTCATGGACAAGGCAACAATTAATCAGTACACTCTTTTCCCTGTGTATTAATTAAGGATTGTAACACAAGGACCTGGAACAGCTGGCTCAGATCAGGGGAAAATGGCACTAAGCTGTAAGAGCCTTGTACTTTTCTCAGGAGATAGAGAGTATCCCTCCAGATTTTCTTATCACATGTACCAGTATTTCATTCGAAGTGCCTCCAGTCTCAGATAGGCATGGATATGCTAAAAAATAAAAATATTAAATACTCTATTTGCTGCTTCAGTAGTTTACAGCTTTTGCTCATGCTAAGCAATAAAGGTTTCTCTAAAAGTTTATACAAATGACCATAGACAGATTTTTTTTCACTCAGATATTCATAACAATTCTGCTTCACTATTTCCTGCTATTTTATCAACAATTTAAAGGAAAACTTCTGGCTAACACCACCCAGCTTCATCGGCTGACCAGTAGAAGGCACAAACACTATCCTGAAACTGTGCCAGGAAATAATTCACTCACTGTGAATCCGTCTGACTCACAGCAACATGAGTGTGTCTGAGGGGTAGCAGAAACAGTTCAATTTACCTCTTTTGCTTGGGATGTTTTCACTTGTGATGAGTAAAAACACATCTTCACCTAAAGAAGGCAGGAAATTCAAAAAATGTTGCAGGTATTTTAAGAGGAAAAATCTTTTTTTCTTAGGTCTTCTATGTTTTATAGACAGTGATTTACTTTAAAAACCTTCTTGCAGTGATTTTTACAGCTTAGGCAGTGTTTCTATGCATAAGTGGTTAAGAGCTATTTTTCCATAAATTAGCAAGTGAAAACCCATAAAATTTGTCATCAGGCTTCAAAAGTGTACTATTTTCAAACAGTACAAATTGTGACTGGCTCAGCACCATATGGTATTTAATTTTCTTTAATGTATGCATGTGCACAAATTGCATTTGGGTAACTGGTATGCGGTCAGTCTGTGCACTCTAACAGGTAGAAAGCAAAGGTCTCTGACAATATCTGAATCATTTCAAAAGATGGAGTTTTTATTTATG
>JAWWEV010000043.1:15532629-15546191 GCA_035583235.1 Hafferia zeledoni
TGTGCACTCTAACAGGTAGAAAGCAAAGGTCTCTGACAATATCTGAATCATTTCAAAAGATGGAGTTTTTATTTATGTACCATTCAAGTAAACATGAAAAAATGTTAAGAACTGCATTCTTGGCTAGATCTGAGATTTTATTTCTGAATCATGGCTCAATGCAAAAAAGAAATGCTCAAAATAAATATATGTGATTTTTAAGACAATTTTCCAGGGTTTTTACTATATACAGCTTTCTTGGCAACCTGATAAGTTGCTTCCACTGAGAACTATGTCTCTATTGTACCCTGATATAGCAACATGACACAATGTGAACAAATTCAGAACAAATCTGTGACATATTTTTCTGCTTTAGGTATGGCTATCCTGTAAATGTATGTGTTGTATTTCTTCCCCTTTGCTCTTTGAAAGTTTTAGGAAATAAAACACAGTGGCCAAATCTAAAGCAAGGCTGTGTATACTGCATCACTGCCTTCTTTACAATTATATCATCATATGCCACCTTATGGTCAAGTTGACACCACTTAAGTGTGGATATAAGAGCTATTTAAGTGTGAATATATGAACTGACTTAATGATTTCTATTTACTTTACTTTAAAAACCCCTGTTTGTTGACTTGATTCCTTAATAATGATTTGAGACCTGCCAGTTAAAATTGCACTATGAATCATGTTTTAGAACTAACATAGTTTTCTTTCAGATAATTTATATTAGCCTTGATGTCCAGAAATTAGTAGTCTGATAAACCACTTTGCTGACTTGAAAGGGAGGATCATGGATGAGATGGAGCAATTTCAATTTACCTGCGGTAGCCTTTTTCACCAACGCAAATTCCAATCACTCAATGGAGTGATTGGAAATCAATCAAAATGAATGCCAGGAATAGAATCAGAATTTGGTCAGAAAATTATACACACACACACACACACACACATATATATATATACACACATATTTATTGTGTAATATAGTGATATGGAGAGAACACAAGTGCAGGGGGAAAGATCTTACCAGATCATTGGTGAAGAGATGTCCAGCTTTGTACTTAAGAGAGTGCCCGCTGTAGCTGCACATACAGAGAATAAACAAAAGAATGGCAAAACAAACAACAAAAAAACCATCCAACCCATTACAGTCAAACAACAAAAAGCCACGTACCCCTGCTGAAAACAGAATAATGGGGAGCTGGATAACCCACTGTAATGAGGAAAGCAGTTAGTGACCAGCTGAGCCATTTGGATCCTCACAAGTCTGTGGGACCAGATGGAATCCATCCTAAGGTGATGAGGGAGCTGGTGGAAGAGCTCGCCAAGCAGCTCTCCATAATTTATCATCAGTCCTGGTTCACTGAAGAGGTCCCAGGTGACTGGAAGTTGTCCAATGTGATGCCCATCCACAAAAAGGAAGACACAGAAAACTACAGCCTGACCTCAGTGCCCAACAAGGTTATGGAACAGATCATCTTGGCTGTGATCACACAGCATACATGGGATGGACAGGGATGAGACCCAGCCAGCACAGATTTAGGAGAGGCAGGTCCTGCCTGACCAACTTGATCTCCTTCTATGACCAGGTGATCTGCCTGACCAGGTGATCTGCCTAGTGGATACGCGGAAGGCTGCAGAAGTAGTCTACCCGGACTTCAGCAAAGCCTTTGACACCGCCTCCCACAGCATACTCCTGGAAGAGCTGGGAGCCCATGGCTTGGACAGGTGCACTCTTGGCTGGGTTAAGAACTGGCTGGATGGCCAGGCCCAGAGAGTGCTGGTGAATGGTGCTGCATCCACTTGATGTCCAGTCACTAGTGGTGACCCCCAGGGATCAGTGTTGAGTTCAATTGTGTTTAATATCTTTATTGATGACCTGCATGAGAGGATTGAGTCCACCATTAGCAAATTTGCAGGTGACACCAAGTTGCAGGGGAGTGTCAATTTGCTGGAGGGTAGGAAGACTCTGCAGAGGGGCTTGGACAGGCTCAGTAGATGGGCTGGAATCCAGTGGTATGATCTTTAGCAAGACCAAGTTCCAGGTTTTGCACTTTGGCCACAACAACCTCCTGCAGCACTACAGGCTGAGAACAGAGTGGCTGGAGAGTGACCAGGCAGAAAGGGACCTGGGATTGACAGCTACTGAATATAAGCCAGCAGTGTGCCATGTCCAGGAACCTGGAACAGTGTAGCCAGTGTAGAGAAGTGATACTTCCCCTGTACTTGGCTCTGGTGAGGCCACACCTCCAGTACTGTGTCCAATTCTGTGCCCTCAGTGCAGGAAGGACATTGAAGTGCTGGAGCATTTCCAAAGAAGGGCAACAAGGCTGGTGAAGGGACTGGAGTACCAGTCCTATGAGGAGAGGCTGAGGGAGCTGGGGGTGTTTAGGCTGGAGAAGAAGAGGTGACCTCATCACTCTCTACAACTGACAGGAGGTTGTAGCGAGGTGGGGGTTGGTCTCTACTCCCAGGCAACTTAGCAAAAGGACAAGAGGACACAGTCTTAAGCTATGCCAGGGGAGGTTTAGGTTAGACATTAGGAAGAAAGTCTTTACAGAGAAAGTGATCAGACATTGGAATGGGCTGCCCAGACAGGTGGTGGATTCACTGTTCCTGGAGGTATTTAAGAAGAGACTGGAAGTGGCACTTAGTGCCATGGTCTAGTAGTCAGGGTGGTGCTAGGTCAAAGGTTGGACTCAAAGTCAGAGGACTTTTCCAACCTAGTTGATTCTGTGAATCTGTGATTCTTAAACTGATACATGAGACAGTTTGGAAGGAAACAAAATTTGAAATGTAATAATGGCACTTGTATTAGAAGCCGTGGGCCAGTGACAAATGGCCAAAATCAGAATAATGTGCTCTGCTTAGCCAAGAGCAGTCTTCCTGTTTTCAATCTCTGAAAGAGGTATGGTCTAGAAATTGAAGAGATTTCCATCCAAACTTTGAGTGATCAGCAATGATTAGCAGTTGACCTTGAACCTTCCATTTACATAGACAGTTTTATAAATATGATTTAGAGAAGTTAGACTTTGCCTTTCTTTATAGGTGGGAACATATAGATATGATGACAGCAATTCAGAAAAACTGATTTAATTGAAATATAAAATGTTATATTATTAGCATATACTCAAAATGGAAGTTAACATTATGGTGTTGAATAACACTACCCTAGTACTGTGTATAAAATCAAAGGCAACAAAGCCCTAAGCTAAGACAGGGCCAAGGTTGTTTTCTCTGAGATAATGAGAGGCAGTCCATAAACACATTATATCTGAATTGACAAGGAGGAGTAGGATCATAAACACGCAATAGTCAAAAATTCTTCACTCTTTAGAAGTAGGTAAGATTAAAGGTCTGAAAATGAATGGTACTGGTCACACAGCAACTGGTCAATAACTTTATTATGTTGCTGATAGATGTCTGTAGAGAGAATGTTTTGAAAACACTATTAATCCAGATACTTCTCTGCAGACTGTGAGGAAGAATATGTAGAGCGCCTATTCCCTTTCAAGGCAAAGTCAGTCCTGGTAACTCATGTCATCTACAGTGACACTGTCAGCTAATGCAGTGGATTTTACACCAAAACTTATGAGAGATACACACATGGTATCTTTTATAAGCCCTTTCACGGGCAGTCGTCCAGCAGAAAGCTAATGACAAGTAGCCAAGGAGGAAGATTCAAGAGGTGGGAGACTCAGTATAACGGTTTGCAAAATGTATATACATATAAATTTTCACAGACAAAAATCATAGCTACGTGCATTTGGGGATCAATATATATAATGAATATGATATGTTATCTTTCTCAGAAATTTAGAAGTTTCTTAAGTTAGAAATACTTATGATTGATTAATCTGAAAACACAATAATATAACCTAAGAAACAGATACTAATAAGATTTTGAGGTACATTGAAATATAAAACAAAATAAGTGTATGGAAGAATAATTTTATTGGTTTTATTTTTTCATTTGAATTTATTGTGTTTCATAATATTTCCTATGGTTAAAATATCCTGGAATCATCTGATGACTTGGAACCTCAGCATTTACTAAAAATAAGTAGATGCCATATGACTATAGAGAGCAGCCAAGACCAAAAAAATTAACCAAGTACACATTAAGAGATAAACTCATATTATTATGATAGGCAGACAAAAAGTAAAAAAAAAAAAAAAAAAAAAAGACTTCTGGAGTCAGCAAACAAATCAAGCTCCTTTCATAACCTTCTTGTAATCCTTTGGAACAAGGGGTGAAATAAGGATTCTGTACTGATGCACATGACACATGGAGATATAAGGAAGCAATCAGAACAAAGTAATTTTGCAGAAGCTGAATTTATTATTTTAACTGACGTTCAACAGTTTGTGGTGAAAGTTCCAATCTGGAATCCCTTGAGATATTTGGGGATGGAGAGATTCATGTAGAGATCATACATAAAGCTGAACAAATGTGGTTATACACAAAGAGACAAAACCATTGTCACCCACTCACCAGAGCTAAGTGGTATTCACTGAAGAGTTCAAATTAAGTCAGTCATGAAATATATAAACTACTAAATCTAGAAGGTAGCCTCCCACATAAAGCTCAGTTTGTGAATGCTGAAAGAATAGCATTTTTATTTAAGAATTTGGGAAAAAAACCCCAACCAACCAACCAAAAAAACCCCACCCAAACCAAACCGCTATTAAAGAACACAGGAAAGGATAAATTTACTGAATCTCTTTTGGAGGAGTTCTGTGATATTCAACACCTTCATAAGTAGCCCAGTAAGGACATTGAAGAAGTGCCTGTGCTGATGATGTAAAGTAGTTCAGCATACTAAGGATGACGGCAGATTGTGAAGAGTCTTATAAACTGGATATTTTAATAGCAGACAAAATACAGCACAGATAGGCGTCATTTTATATGCAGAGGGAAGAGAGGCTTTCGAGTAATATAAAAAATGAGAGGCTCTCAGCTGACCGATGTCACTCAAAATCAAAATTCTGGGATTATTATAAGCCATTTTGTGAAACCTATCAAGCTAAATGCTGGATAACATTACATACATGCATGCATAAATAAATAAATAAATAAAATATGCAATGCTCTTGTTATTCCAAATATTCTGTTAGGAAAGTAGGCAGTTCCTCACCTGTCAGAGGACAACAGCCAGATGAGGAGTTTATTAAATGGCAAAAATACTATAAAAGATGGATTGATGAGGATGTAGAAGTCCGAGATCCTGCCATGCTGAACCAAGAGGCCCTGCAGCAGCTTAGCAAGAACTCTGACAGCTTTAGGAGTTATATTGATGTTTCCCCTATTTAAATGTTATATACCCAATATGTCCACCCTAGTCATTTTTCCCTTAGTCATCCCTATCCAAGTTTCTTCTTCCCACAAACCTCGAGGGCATTTTCCCGCCAACCTGTCCCTGATTGGTCCCCGTTTGGTGCAGTGCATCATTTTCCCTATATGGTTATGTTTGATCCCTGTCCTCCTATTGGTCCTCCCTCCGCTCCTCCCCTCACCCCTCCTCCTGATTTGCATGTACCCAATGAGGCATTTGGCCCCTCCTTTTCTCCTCCCATTTCTCCACCCATGTTCTGGAAGGTTCCATGCTCCCCCATATAAGCCGGTGTAATCCAATAAACTTGCTTCTTCTCATGGACTCTTGGCTCGTGTGGACTCCTTCTGTCGGGGGTGGTTGTCAGGCTGAGAGCGAGAGGAGCCGCCCTAAGCTTCCAAGGAGCCTGATCCTAGGGAGCCTTTAGAGCTGCTCTCCTAGCCTTGCTCCTCGAAGCGGGAACCCTTCTACTGTATCAGTGGACCTTTACCATGTGCTGATACTCACCTAGCAGGTAAAAGTGTAATCCTCCTGGCAAAGGATTTTTTGAATGTAAATGATTTCTCTGGGTTAAAAGGTTGACCAGACTGCTTCATAAAAGTGACATTCATGGAAGGCCACCAAGAGAAACTGCAAGAGTCTCAGGAATCCTCTTCGGCTGAGAATTTAAGTGTGTTAGGGGACCATTACCCTACATGTTTGTTTTCTTTTTACTCTTCCTCAGGTGTCCCCTTCCTTGAGACTTATTTATCTCCAGTAGATCTTTGTTGTGACCCAGAATGCAATATTCATTTTACAACCCATTTTTAAAAAATCAAAGTAGCAACACTGTACAACAAAATCATCTGGCATTCTGTGTAGCACACTTAGGAAAACAACCCCTCAGGTTTTCTCTGTTAGTGACTCCCTATACTCAGAAGATCTGCTTCAGTTTTAGGTGTAGCTTGCAAAATAAATAATTTTGGAAGTCTCTGAAACATTAACTATTCTCAAGAAAACATTCAACAGCAGATTGAGAACTTTAGGGATGGGTGGGAGTTTTATAAGAGGCTCAAGTGATAGAGAGCAACAACTCCGTTCTTTAATACGCACCTAACTCAAAATACAAATGAGAAATGAACACATGCTCAGCAGAGCCTGCAGCAGGTTAAAAAAGTCTTGAGTAAATGATCATTTTTTTCGCATGATCATAGACTGCCTTTAAAGAAATTATGTCTTAAAGAAATCTACAGCAAAACAGCCCTTCCAGTAAAAAATACATTATGTCAACAAGAACAATGATTTACAGGAAATAAAATATAAGATTTTCAGAGGTCATTATACAGAAGACTAAGTAAAGGCTAAAGTAGTTAATACTTTGTCTGATATGTATGGAAAAATATATAGTCAGCATTTTATACCCTAAAATGCATTGGAGATGAAAGGTTAATGTCAGAAAGAAATATCAGAAGGTATAGATCAATATCAAAGAGGCCTTGCTTTTCAAATGATTTTTTCTTGACATTGCTGTTTTTTGGACTGGTGCAAAAGAGAAGAGAAAAATAAATGGAATATAATGATATCCTAAATATCATCCTTAAAATCAGATTCACAGGCTGTTTGATTTTCCAGATTTCAGATATCAGCTTTCATTTATCTGTTAGTTTTCCTTTTAGATAATTTTAAACTTACATAAATGCAAGCAAAAATAATTAAACATACCTAGCTCATGGATTTTTATAAATTACCTTCCCATTGATAAAATATGTTCTTTAACAGCATGCTGTACTTATCAAAGTCACAAAGCCTCGCATACTCTAAGGTTTATCACATAGGGTTTTTAAGACATACACAAGGTCTTTAGGATATTATCCTGATAATGAACAAGAGTATTCTAATTAAATTCCATAGAAAAGTTAAAAACTTCATATTCACCAAAGGTAATTTCAGGCATAAACTTCCAAGGTTTGAATTTAAAGAACAAGTCAGAATTGCAAAAGTCGTATCTCTTCAAATTTTGTTTAATCTCTAATTACCAAAGGGATCTTGGCCTAGGTGTGTCTGATGAAGTCATCGTGCTTTGAGTCTAATAAAGTGAGCTCTACTTTAAATGCTATATCCTTGGTCACAATCTGGTTTCCTGATCTATAAAGAGGACAGCATAACATGTTGTCAAAAGCAACCATAGCCCACACAAAGCAAGAATTTGTTGTTTTATTCGAAAACCTGTCAGTATATGAAAGTCAAGAGATAAATGAAGAGTACCTAGAAAATATTCTTATCTTCATCTCAGAGAACTGTCTGAAGATTGGAAATAATAAAAACAAGATTTACAAATCTATTCGAATGCCTTGGGAGAAGATAGAAGAGAAGAGGACCTAAAAGTATCTCTCTTGTTGCACGCAATGGGCAAGAAATTCCTGGAAGTATTAACTCATTCTATTAGAAAGAAAATGAAAATTTTCCACTCAGAATGAAATACTAAGGAACAGCTGAAGTCCAAGAAAAGTATTGGGTTTGATCAGAATCAGGTCCTTTTTTTCATCTACACCTAGGAAAAGGGCAGATAAAATGTGTAGAAAAAGCTGAAGGGACAAAACAAGTACCAGCTTCAGAAAAACCAAGAATAGGATGCTCATACTTAGTGCTCCGGCTGCGAACAGCCTAACTAGAAAATAGTCAAGAAACTTCAATTAGAATTAAAAAAAAAAAAAAAAAAAAAAAGTGTTACAAAAACATCTAAGTCAAACACATGTGTTAACAGTTTCATCAAAATTAGGAAGAGGAAATGGTAGAGAAGAAAATCTGTATTAACAAGCATTCACAAGAGAATGTCAGGTTTATCTCGAGATAGCATCATCCTATCTGCACACTACTTGATATACAGCACCAACAAGCTGATAAAAACATTTTCACTGAGAACAAGGACAGGTTCTGGCAAGCCAGATTACAGCCAGAATCAATCAGCTGAACTGAGCAATTTCAAACCCTATACAGTAGATTCAAGATTCTACATTTACCTCTTGCAATAAACTGATACAGGGAATGTTTTAATAAAAGAGCAAAGAAATTTGCAGATATTTGCAGATATTTTCAAGAACCACATGATGAGATGATAATGGCTATGCCAGCCCCACATGAACAGATACACCAAGGAAAATTATTACAAGGACACAAGGATGATATACCCAGTTCATTTTTAAAAGATACCATCCATGACAAAACCATTAAAACATATGGGGCACATATATTCACCAAGCCATTCAAAGAACATATTGAAGCTATAGCTGGCATGAAATTCCTCACAGAAATGTGTAGATCCTTGAGAACTTGCTATAGAGTACTGCACAATCAAAACAGCTTTAACTGCTCATCTAAAATAATTGTTTTGTGATACCACAGTTTTGCAATCACCCTGAAAAAAAAACCAAAATGTGTAGGAAAAAAGGACCACATTCTGAAATGACCATGTCTGATAATTTTTTGCCAATAATAAATACCTCTTTTTTGAAAATCACAAAAAAACCCCACCAGAAAAACAAATCTTGAGGTGGATAGATTTGTGGTTCTAGTGTGACTCAGCATACAAAACAATTTCTGCATGAGATCATCATAGTTTCTTTTGTCCAATTACTCAAAATAGCTGAAGAGTTCTTTTCTTTTTTGTCCAGTTGGCTGGGTTTTTTATTGTTTTAGTTTTGCTTGTTTGTTTTTGTTTTAACTATGGCATATAACACCCATGCAAGAATTTTTTTTTCCACTTTCCGAAACTTTACTCTCCTTCTGACATCAGTCCATTTTGCCATTGCTAAACAGAATGTTCTGTCTTTAAAACATGGCATCTCAAAATACAGATTGAGTGCTATCCTTCTGCAAGCAGGGAAATGTTTGACTTATTATTTTAGAATAAGAAAATCCAATGTAATGAAAGGACTGAAAGACTGTTAGATGGTTCAACCTAGAATTTGCAATACAGCCACATCAAACAGAAGTATTCTGTCTCCTTTAAAGCAGAGATATTTAAAAAGTTGGGTAGGAAACACTCTCCTGCATGGTCACTTGTTGATAGGGTTTTGTCCTGTTATGCCTTTGACCCACTGACTCCAAAGAACTTAAGAGTTAATACATCTGTAATAAAGACTGAAATGATAATGTGGCCAGACAGCACAACTGCAGTCTCTTTCATCCTGAAGATTAAATACATAGGAAACTATGTACACAACCAATGGTTCTGAAGGTCACAGATGGGAGGTGAAAGGTACACATCTACAGTCTGGCAGCTGAGACTAAGACAAATAAGGATAGTTAGAAATACACCAGAAGTGCTTTTGTCTAAGGAAGGAGAAGATTAGGTAACACTCACAATGGAACATTACGAGTATCTGAGGAAAATCAAGAGCTAGGTGTACTTGCCAGTCAAACGTGGAGAGTCACTGGGCATCTGGAGCTGTTTAGCTGTGTTATCCCCCCTTGACTGACACAAAGAGCTATTAATCACAATGGTGCCTTAATTAATATAATAAGCCACTCATGCCTCACGTTAGATGGTGAAGATACTGTCAAGTTTTTTCACATAAGTGATTTCAGGAACATAGAAAAGAAATTGTCCTACATTTTATTTAAAAATAGCTATGTGCAATCACCAGAATACCACTGTAAGTCTTACATGATTTACGTTCAGAGTCTTCTGCACTGTGGTACTGTTAAAAGTTATTATTCTCTGCCATGTAATAGGGAGCTATGGTCCAAACTTAAATAGCCTTGGTCTTATTATGAGTTCTTCACACAATGAAGGTATGACATTTCGAAATGGACACAGTCTTTCTTAATTTTTTCTGTGTAACTGCTGGCAAATCTGGAAACTGCTGCCATAGGAAGATACCACAATGTGCAGATATCATCATTAAAAAACACACAAACAACCATGCTTTTATCCTTCTTGAAGGACTTAATTAGTTTATTTAACAGTAGCACTGTCTAACTAACTACATAAACACCGTCATTCCAGACACAGAGTCTACGCCCCTTTCCTTTGGCTAAAGGAGTGTGTTTCCATAACCTGGTACTTTCAAAGATGTTTTTTTTGCTACCTTATCCTCTATGGCATAATTTGGGATACTTTATGACCTTTAATTAATGAAAACTTGACCATATTTTGAAATACTTTGTAAGGAAGTGAAAATAAAACTTAGCACAACCAAAGAAATATAATGAATATGACTCTAAATGCATATGTGGAGGTGGAGAAAAAGAGTAGGATAGAAGAATAGAAGATAGCAAAAGAAGAGACCAGCTGGGGATGGGGGAGAGGAGGGGAGGGAGGGCAGGAAAGGGATGGCATTTCACGGTCTGAGGCAAATGCAATGATAAATATTTAGAGGTGTCAGAGAAGTAAAGGTGTCTCCAGTGACATGATCATTTGAATTTTAAAATAGAGTCTCTGTAGGTAGTTAGGTAAGTAGTTGCTAAGGAAGCGGATGTGGAAGAGTTAAGGATAAAAGGAATTGCTTTGAATGGATCTACCTATGAATATCATGAGCACAATCCGCTGCCATTCTAAGCACTAAGTGTTCCACTTACCCACACTTTGAGATCAAGTTCCTGTAAAAGCCGATATTCAATCCTGTATGAGGCTATTCTTTAACACTCACGGAAATAATTCAAGTAATTCCTGCAATCCAGACAGCTCAGTGTTTTAGATATAAAGTAATTCTGCAACAAGAGCGGTTTTCTTAGGTTAACTGACTTGGCATATAGGTATGGGAAGGAAGTTGCTTGTGACACCTGTATTTGGAAGTTTATAGTAACCCTGAGGTGATGGACTTGCTTCAAAATTCATATATGATGTTAATGCAGAACTGGTGAATGGACTGGAGAAACAGCTTACTCAGGTTGTCCTTGGAGACTGATCTGTGGGAAATCAGCTTGGATGAGTGTTTCATAGGGTTTTCCATGTCTTTTCCCGCTAGGAAGGCATTGCCTCAATGAGCTGAAGGTCATACTGTAAAATAGAGTAAAATAGATAATTTCATTTGGAAGAGTCCAATGACAGCCATAAAATCAGAATCAGAGACTGGTTTGAGGTAGAAGGGACTTTAAAGATTATCTAGTTCCAATCTAGTGCCTGCCATGGGCAGGGACACCTTCCACTAGACCACATTGTCCAAAGCCCCATGCAGCCTGGTCTTGAATACTTCCAGGGATGGGACATCCACAGTTTTGTAGGCAACATATTTCAGTATTTCATCAGTCTCACTGTAAAGAATTTCTAACCTCTCATCTAAACTTACTCTCTTTCAATTTAAAACCATTGCCTCGTGTCCTATCACTACATAACTTGTAAAAACTCCCTCTCCAGCTTTCTTGTAGTGCCCTTTAGATACTGGAAGGCTGATGAAAGGTCTCTGTCACGATGTCCTCCAATAGTCTCCCTGGAGCCATTTCCTCTCCAAGTTTAACAACACAAACTCTCTCAGTCTGCCTTCATAGGAGAGGTGTTCCAACCCTCAGATCATAACCATGGCTCTCCTCTGGACTCACTCTAGCTGTCCCATGTTCTTCTTAACAAGCTCAACTGCTTGAATCAATTCAGGGCTTACCAAAAGGTAGCACGTGTTATTAAGGTCATTGACCAAGTGCCTCCTGAACAGTAACAGACTTGGAGCCATCGACCATCTCTCTAAAAAGCCCATTCCAGTGTTTAAGCACTCTCTTGAAGAAGCAGTGCTTCCTAACCCTAATCTGACACAACCGTTCATGCATGTCCTATCACTGGATACCAGTAGAAGAGATCAGCACCTCTCTATCCGCTACTCCTTCTCAGGTGGCTGTAGAGAGCAATGAGTTTGCTGCTCATCCTCATTTCCTCCAGTTGCTAGCAATGCAAGATAATCATTCCTTTTGACGAACTAGTTATGCTGTGTTTCATGCACCCCAGAACGGGGTTTTGCCCAGCTCATATTGCCAATTCCTATTGAGCCTGCTGTCAGCCAGCACTCCTACATCTCTTCATTAGCAGTCATGGAACATCACCTGGAAAGTTCTACAACTATCTCCTTGCCTATGTTAGCCTCTGATCCCTTCCCAAGAAAAGAAAACACGGTGATAAACTCTTTGTGAGGAATGACCCCTCATGCAAACACATGAGGTTAAATATATGTCTTGACCTAGTTGAAAGTCAACTGCAACAGCTACAAGATGCTGTCCTCTGGACTTGAGTATCATCTACAGAAAATCATATTTTCAGAAGGACTTCTTTTTTTAGTGTTCACCTCTATTATTCTATGCAATCTACCAGAGTCTGCTGATTATGTCTTCACATGTTTTGCTAAATTTCCTCAGGGTATCTCAGTATTTATCCATATATCTACTTATCCAAATTAGAGGATAAATATGAAAATATTTTCCACCCTTGTTTGTGCATCTATTACTGTAAATACAGTGGCTTGAATAGCAGCAGTGTTTAAATAAATGAATGAAAACAGTCAGAATTGTACAAGGCAAGGTAGAACAGCAAATTAGAGGGAAAAGTTCTTTTTGAGGACACAGGTGATTAGGGCCAGTCACGTTGGCTAATTTTGATTTCAAGGTCACAGTTTGACCCAGTGCCAGGGGTTTTCCACAGAAGCATTCAGTCTAGCTTTGATAACATTGGGATATGAGGAATTTCCCTTGCCTTTATGTTTTACTTTAGTAGATAGTCACTCCACATGCCAAAAAAAAAAAAAAAAATCTGATAAGTATCTTCTGCCTAAATACTTACATCTTTTGTTCCCATATTATTGTTTGTTGCTAGATTAAAAAGTTCTTTCATATCCTGTACTTTTTCCCCATAAAGGCAGTTAGAAACTATGATCAAATAACCCCTCAGTCCTCTTTTTGTTGAGATAAGTATCTCTTAAAGGCTCTCAGTAAACATTAAATATTTTTTTGTGTCTGTGAAGGTTTCTGACATTCTACAATATTCCAACATTTCCTTTCATTGAAAAATATGATATTAGAATTGTAGTAATGTCTGTCACTCTTTTACAACATAGACTTCTTGAAGGGAGTGTTGTTTCTAATCCAAAGCTACAATGGCCTTAGAGAGATTTCTGTTTAAAGAGTAGAACTAGGGGGGCAATCATCGTGTTACTTGCATGTTCCTTTAATTACTGATGCCATGGCAAATATATGTATTACAACAGTATGTCTAGAACTGTAGAAAATATAGAGAAGTGTGCAGTCTCAAAACTTACTTGGACCATCTCAAGGTTTTTGTAACAC
>JAWWEV010000043.1:15550560-15562601 GCA_035583235.1 Hafferia zeledoni
GGAGGGGGGGGAGGGGGGGTTGGGGTTGTTGTTTGGGGTTTTTTTTCTTGTTTGTTTGCTGGGGTTTTGTACGGAATGTAACTTTTTCGGAATTCAAGCTCTGTGGTTTGTAGTACTGTCCAGGTACACTGCATGCTGCATTTTCTGTCCCATATTTGAAAGATAAGAATTATTATGAAGATAGGGAAAGAAATCAAACCACCTAAAAGTTTATCTGGCAGTACACTTTTTCTCTTGACACAATCCTAAATGGGAATTTCAAACATTTAAACAACAACATTTACACAACAACAAAAAAGAAGCTTGCATTGAAGGAGGAATACTCTCTAAACCACAAGAATATTACAATTAGTATACTGTTTTAGTCCAAAGATCTGCCTGGGCCAGTACCCAGCTTTTAACTGTGGGCAGTAGGTGATCCTTGGGAGAAGGGAACAGGGCAGGTCTATGTGATGCTTACATTCACTCTGAGCTGTTCTTCTAGTCTTCAGCCCTTTGCTGCTCTTGAGATAGACCTTTTTTCCCCACATAATTAGTAACCTTCATCTACTGCTTTCATTTGAACCTATGTAATCCTTTAGCATATGTAAGATTTTCTAGAAAAAGAACTAGAATGAAGTATATAGCAGAATATTCCAATAATTTATCTCCTATCCCATCTTTATATATCAGCTTATCTTACTCAGTTTGAGGGCAAAAACAAAGAGAAAATTATTACAGAATGAATATTCACATATGCAAATATAAAGGATGCTTGCATGAATATTAATTTATGTGATTTTCACATTTGTTTATCATTAACCTTTTCTTCACTGACATCCAATAAGTCATCACTGGTAAATTAATAGAGAAAGCACATGTGCATGGACATTTAACTCTTAGCTGCTTCTACAGGTGAGCGTATAACTTCACTGACTGGAATTAAACATGGTCCTTCCAGTACTTAGGAAAAATTTGTAATCTGTCCTTCATTAAGATACCATTCATAAAATGCTGCTTACTAGTTTAATAATTATCAAATTGGAAAGGTGGTAGGATGAATTAAATTAACAATTATACGTAGAATAGTATCAACTACTTAACCTCTTAAGCAACACTTTCATAAAGTGATTTAGGTGGACAAAACGGTAATGGGTTGTGTTAGAATTGCAGGCAAATGACTAGAGCATGCATTTGTCCCTGGCTGGAGGATGAACTAACTGGCTTGGGCATGGAGAATTACTGGATATGAAGTTGCTGGACAAAACAAATAATTCAGCAACATGCTGACATAAGATACCCTTAGTGCAACGAGGATTGTCTGAATTTCACCAATCAAAGGAAGAGACAGTCAAACTTCACAGATACTTGGAGAGAAGAATTAAGGACCTTCTGGAGAGTACAGTGTTGCAAGACAAACTGTGGCTATGTAACTGTACCAGCAAGACCATATAAAAGTGAGATTACCTAGGCAATGTCAGAAATATCAAATTTGGGTACTGTTGCAGCACAGTTGGCAAAACAAGGAAAAAGTAATTGTGTTGGATTTTAATTGGGAGAAAACGAAGAGAAAGAGGTAGAGCAACAGTGAAAAGGAGGTCAAGAGTTGTGAAGAAAGGACAACAAAGCATGTAACACCAGGACTGGTGCTGTCTGAGGGTAACTATGGAGCAGCCCTGTGTAGGAGATTGTATGAATGGTTGACTGGCTCAAAACCATCAGGTGGGAAGTTGTGGGGGAACCAGGCAAGCCCTGCACAGGTGGGAACGGTGCACTGTTCCCTTCACTGGCCCCTTGAACCTTCTCACGCTTTTGAAAAGTCAGCCACTGGTCCACATTGTAATGGGGGCCCTGCCAGAACATTCTGGCTCTGCGTAAAATGCAGGCACAAGTTAAGATTAGCCAAGTGCCTTATTCCACCAGAATTTTCTAAAGTTTGTGGGTAAAAGTTCGTTTTGAACCTCTGTAGAATTTTGTTGTTCCTTCCTTGCATGGCCCAGAATAAATCCAACTACTTTCCCCTAAACCCACCTAGCAGACTGGGGCATTACACCTTGTGCTTGATCATCATAGCTGGAGCAGAACAAGAAACCAAACCTGTGTTTATGACTGTATCACACAAGTGAAAACTACTCCTGCTATCCAGAGGATGCAGATGGGAGTAGGATTAAGGATTTCCCTGACCACAGAGGAAACACCATGAGAGAGTGGACTGTCCATCTGTCACTGTGTCAGAGCCCATTCCAGGGCATTGTCTCATGGCATCAGTGACTACTCATTGTTTTGGCTACTACCTTGGCTGCATTGTGAAGTAAAAATTAACAGAGAAAAGAACAGTCCTTGCTGTCTGCTCACGCATCCATTTAGCAGTCTCCTATCTGACTGTTAGCACTGACACCAAATAGAGAAAAAGTTTAAGAACAGGACAATATAGAGTATTAGCTCCTCCAGTAGGCCCTCTCTTCCATTTATAACCTTACATGAAGATTGTATCTCCATTTCTATTCTTAGTAAGCCCATTTATGTATTTACTGTCCATCATATTGTGTGACCTAGAATCTGGAAGCCTAACTGTGCATTGCACAAAAATCATATTGACTTGCACAAGTTGATTATCTTGACTAACTCATCTTTAATAAATTGGAAGAGAAAATTGATTTTTCCCTAATGAGGATCATATTATATGGAAGTCTTTACCCCTGTTCGCTTTTTTATTGCATTTGAAAGCTTTTTTTTTTTTTTTCAGAAACAAGAAACAGATGCCATCGGTTAGTTCAGATGTATCATGCATGAAGCAATGCACTGCAGCCCACATTTTCCTCCTAAAAAACTAGCCTGCTCATTATCCACCAAGGCCTTTAAAGAATGAAGAAACTGTTTTTTAAAATATCAGTAGAATATAATTTAACACTGCTTAATATGTTAAAAGAGGACATTCAATTTATCTATTTTTACATAAAGAATGAGGATCAATTACTATTTTGAGCCTAAATTAAAGCACAGAAGACTAATGTGAAAAAAATCAATTAATTTCTAAGACTAGAATAAAAATAATATGTATCAGACTCTTTTAAAACATAAAAGAGACTAAAAAATAATACATGGTGTTTAGTCAATGAACTGATTTCTCATATATGTTCAACTTCTGAAATGATGAGAGCAAAAAGTGCCATTCTTTCTGCCTGTTCCCAGTCCCAAAAGCATCATTTTTTTTAATTGTAATGTTGAAATGAGAAAAGATGAATTGCTGTATTTACAACATATAATTCCACAGATTTCAATCAACTGGTTCACCAGTTTATCTGAGAAGTAGTATTACAAAAATATCAGGATATGCACAATCATTATTACTATCTGGCAGCCTTAAATCAGAATAGAAGTTAATCTAAATCTTTGAGGGTAAGTATATTTATATTGAAATAATCCCAACTCCAACAAATACCAAAGGCTGCTATTTGCAAACTTGTTAAAAAAATAAAAATTATAAACATACATGTCAAAGAACTTTTAATTTTGCTGCCCTGACATAAAATATGAACCTTAAACAAGGTTTGTGTGAGGCTGATCTATACACAGAAGGAGGCTATCTTTCAACTTAAACAAGATATTTCAAAATATAATTTAAAGTATTTCTTTCAGCTGAAAAGGATAGGCAATGGTCTTCCCATGGCAGAAGAGCCAGTGACAAAAGGGAAGTGCCAGTCAGGAAATAGTGAATGGAGTTTTGACATCATCAAAAAATCAGAACTGTAATAAAAATGAGAAAATATTTCAAGGAAACATTCTTCATATAGGTAAGAACAACATTATAAAGATTTAATATCTGGACATTAAATAAGGTGATAAGGACAGAGACTGACATCTGTTAAATCCTATCTTTCATATACTGAAAGACAATGAGACGGAGAGCAGAATTCTATTGCAGAAAAAGAAGAGTGTGAAAAGGAGCACTGTACCAAAACAGCATAGTTTATGGTGAAATAAACTGAATTAGTGTTATTAAGTGGATATGACTAACTAGCACGCACACAAGTCAGATTCCTTATGTGGCAAGGAAACAGGTAAATGAAATTAAAGTGCAGAGGTGTGAACCAAAACATCCAGAGCATTAAGTCAGCACTTACATAATAATCGTGCAAAACTGAAAGCAACTCAAGCTGCAGAATCTTATCTCTAGTATGTGTCGCAGAATCTTATCTCTAGTATGTGTCAAGCTCTGTGACCTGTCTCAGTATTACAGTTTCAGGATATGACCATATTTGTTCCTAGGAGGATGAGCTCTGAGAAAAGATAGGCTAGATATCAGAATATATTGTAGTTTTGATGGAATAAAGTGCTAGAAGGAGGACAGAATAGAAACAACAATGTACAATGGCCACCTGCACTCATTGTTATATCTAATTATGTATAACCAACACAAAAAGGTTAACTGAAGCACTTAGAAAATAATCATTTGTATGTATATTTTGAAAGGTAGAGCCTTGTATTATAGTCTCACAGGAAATCACCATAATTTGGAACCGCTGAAAAATTAATCTCTCCATATTTGAACTTATATCTTAAAAATAATCACAAAATAACTAAATACTCAACAAGGTTAAACAAAAAAAGTGACACTGGTCTGAATTACCTGGAACATAGGTACAATGCTACTTTCACCAAAGAGATTTGTTTCTGCAAAAATATTAAAAATGGAACCACTTCAGAACATTGTTTACTGCACTTCGATCCTACCTATCATTCATTGTTTTAAGTCTGAAATACATTATCTTCTCAAAAAAAGCAAATCAGTGAGGAATAAAAACCCGCACAGATGTCCCTTGCTTCCTGGTTATTTTGTACTGTTTAAAGCCTTTGGGAAAAATTTATTAGAAATCCATTAATATATAGTTAAATCTCTCAATTCCAAAATTTAGTTCATCTACCCAAATATCTTTGGCATATCAATAACAGATTTTATCTTGTGTTTCACATGTGAAAGGTTAATAATTCTTTTAGATGTGTTATAATAAACTGGCCTTTTTCTTTTCTTTCCATCTGGAAAGCACATAATAAATTCTTCCAGAGGTTAAAAAGCCCTTGAAACTGAAGCACAAGGAGAACACAGAACACTGAGGCAGAAAATATCTCAATGGGATATAGAACACTAAAGTATGCAAATTCATATGCCTTGATTTAAGATATTAGCATATTAGTTTGGCATGAGTGTATAAATCAAAGAAAACTGACCCTTAATTTTATCTGTTATCCTTGAATACTACAGAAACCAAACAGGTGCCCTCACAATTCCCTTTCCAAATTCACACACACACTTTACAAAGAGATAGAATTTTGTAAAACTGTTAAATTTAAGAGCATTCAGAGATCAGCTACCTGGGGCTGAGCTCTGTCAGATTTGGAAATTAAGCTCATTAAGTTGCTTATAAAAGCCCTTTTCTTCTCGAGTGGGATGGTGGTGATGAATGATTGTGTCTGAGGAACTGCAAGTGCCTTTGATGGACAGCCTGCTTCAGATGAGCTGAAGTTCTTTCTTTCCTTCCTTACCCTCCTGACTGATAGAAAGAGTGGTATTGAAAAGTGTCCTATCTACTGTTTTAACCCATGGTACAAACTCTTAGAAAGTGGGTTTGATTATTTTTTCCTTTTTTTTAAAGTAGGATCAGATTAATAATCAGAATTCTCAAACTGAGAATATATATGAAAATATAAAAAATATTTTGTCAAAAACACCAAACTTCATGTTGTTTATTAGTGGGAGAAATTGTGCTTTAACTACAAGTCAGAAAAAATCTGATTCTCCATTCTTGACCCATGAAGTTAAATTTCTATTGTTAATTTTAACAGAATCACTAAATGTACGTGCATATGCACTCTGTCCTTGAATGCTATTTGTTTGTTAAGGTACCTACTATGTTTGCACAATATATTTATTTGGATAGGAAAATGTACTTTATTTTCAAAGTCATACCACTGTTTGACTGTAGTAAAACTTGCACTATGTTTTCTGCAATAAAAATACTTTTTACAGAGGAAGATTCACTTTATGAATTTTGAAAGACAAAAATGTAAAAAACCAAAATTACCCTGTCCTGTTCCCAATTCACAATACAAAGAGCTGTTGATGATGTATCATAACAAACTATGAAACAGAGTCACAAAACATAATGCTAATAATATATTTAGGGGGGAGAGGACAAAGGCAGTAATAAAAGCATCTTTTTTGTATTCCACTTTAAAATTATACCAATGGATGAAGGCAGATGGGACAGTGAAATATTTGCAGATTCTAACCACCATCTGTCCATAATTTATTATCCATCTGATTGTAGGTTATTATTGTTTTTCTGCTATCATTAAATGCTTGTTATTTATCTTGTTACACCACTTCTGCATTTAACATTGAGACCTTCACAGATTTGAGCGCTGTTATCTCCAGTGACCTATAATTTATGTAAGTCCTTTTGGTGTCCTTACTTGTGTTCACCAGGCATCTAAAAGTGAATATTACTCTCAGCTTAGATTTCTGATTAATCAGTTTCTACCTTCTAGATCCCTGCATTACAGCCTTGGGTTATGAGTTTAAAGCAATAATTCACTGTTATTTATATATTTTGTCAAGTTCAGTTCCACAAACTTCTGAGAGAGTCCAATTTCCATACTACATTTTATAGCTGGTCCCTTAGAAATTAATCCCTTTCTATTTGTGATTTATTTTTTCTTCTTCTGCTTAGTGACAAAACCAGATTCTTTTTCTCCTGATTTGCTGTGATCTGGCTGCCTTTCCAGCAGTATTCAGTGTAAATGATATGATTCCATCTGGTACTTTTTTCTCCCTTGTGTAGTTTTAGCTCTGAAGATTACAATGCAAGTTGGAATGTCACAATTGCCATAGCAAACCTACATACAGCTCTAAATAGAGACTGATAGCAATGGCAAAGCTATTTGAGTACAAACCTAAGCATTCCCAGTATTTGTGCAGATGTGAAATTCCTCATCTAGTTCCACATATGTGTTCACATATCATACAAAAGCCAGCTATGGTCCATTATTGTCTTCAGTAGCTCAGTAAAGTTTGTTTCTGTGTTGTTGAACCTATGCAACTAATAATGAATTCAAAGTATCTGCTACCTTCGCCTTACCAGTAACATGTTCACTAGGGGTCATCCATCCATCCTCTAGAATTTATCCTCTTCTGTTCTTCATCAGCCTTTTAACCTTCCATGTATACAAGGATCATAATTAAAGGTCTGGATTTAAACCAACAGAACCTCTTGGAAATATTTTATTATTTTCAAATTCATTTCCATCCTAATTTGAGACAGATAATTAAGCTACTGACTCCTCCAAGAGAATGGTGCACTCAAGAAAATTAATAAACTTTGGAATATTTCAGTTACATTTCTTGAATGAACACAGAAAATCATTGTAAATAGGACACAATGTTTAGTTGCATCACACCAGGTTTCTACAGTCTCAAAAAATTATTTCATAGAGTGATTAAATTTCTTGCTCCATTTTGTAAACTGACTTCTATCTCTCAGCATAGAACCTTTCCCTCATGTTTTTCATTCTTTCCCTTTAGTTCTCATTTCCATACATCTCTGCCAGTCTTGACCTTCCTGTCCTCCTCTTCAACAGGGACAACTACCTCAATCTGCAACAAATTTAAACTTTTAAACAAGGAAAATATCTCATGTGCCACACATTAGTGTGATAACATTTTTGGAACACTAAATAGAGAAAGAATATAGTTGTAGTTGTAGACTATCAATCTTCAGATGTGGTTTCTTTTCCTACATTTTGCAAAAGTAGGAAAAGAAAAGTAGTGTATGCTTTCCCCCAGAATTTTGTCTATTCATTTCACAGAAATAGATCTACCTCTAGTCAGGACCTAAGCATCAATCTAAAAAATATAAAGAAAAAATTTTCAAAAGATGTTCATACATTAACTATCAAAGCACTGGCTTCAGCTGGCACTGGCTAGCACCCCAAGCTCTGCTTATTAAGTAGGAAATTGGTTTTAAATCTTTCATAACTTCTTGAAGCTAGTAGACATAGATGAGAGTTCTCAAACCATGATACAGACTAATTCTTTAGCTAAAAATGTGTTCCCTGTGTTCTAGGAAAGCTATGACACTGGGCAGCCAGGTTTACAAATCCATCAAGACAGGAAAAGGCAAGAAGTGTGTAGCAGTGATCAAAATGTTACATCATTTGGTTGTGGATCTCCAGAAATCTAGGTCCTGCTCCCTATATGAGCATGATTTTAATCCAGTGTAACATTCATACACCTAGGAACAACTTCTAATTATGTAAACTTAAAAACTTTTGGAATTCTGATTTTTTTACAACATATTGTTTAAATAAGTGTGGCATTTCTATCCTCTTACAGTGTGTAGAAAACACACTAAGACCCACTGATGCCACTGCAATAATGTACTGCAGTGATAATATCGTGTCAGCTGAAGTGAGCATCATTTATGGAGTACTGACCTAAAGACTGCAATGTCCTGAATATTTTTCACTATTGTTCATAGAATCATGGAATCACAGAAATGGTTTAGGTTCAAGGGACTTTAATGGTCATCTAGTTCCAAATGTCCTGCTGTGGGCAGGGACATCTGTGCTAGATCAGGTTGCTCAGAGCCCTGTCCAACCTGGCCTTGAACAGTTCTGGGGATGGGGCATCTACAGCTTCTCTGGGAAACCTGTTCCAATACCTCATCACCCTCACAGTACAGAATTTCTTCCTAATATCTAAACCTACTCTCAGTTTGAAGCTATTCCCCCTTGTCCTTTCACTGCATGCCTTATAAAGAAATCTTTCCCCATCTTTCTTGTAAGGTCCCTCTAAGCATTGAAAGGATGCATTAGGATCTCATCAGAGCATTCTCTTCTCCAGGCTGAACAACATGAATTGTCTTAATCTTTCTTCATGGAAAAGGTGCTGTAGTCCTCTTCCCATTTTCATGGCTCTCCTCTGAACCCACTTGAAGAGATCTATGTCTTATACTCAGGATCCAAGAGCTGGATGCAGTACTTGGGGTTGGGGATGCCATGAGAGTGAAGTAGAGAGACAAAATCACTAACTTCAACCTGCTGGCCACGCCTCTTGTTGTGCAGCCCAGAATACACTTCTGGCCTGCAAGCACACATTCATAGAATCATATCCAGTTTTGCATTCACCACCACCCCCAAATCCTTCTTCATAGGACTTCTCTCAAGCCATTCATAACCTGTCTGTATTGATAAGGTAGATTGCCCTCATCCGGGTTCAGAACCTTGCACCTGGTCTTGTTGAACCCCATGGACCCACTTGTCAGTCTTGCAAAGGTCCTTCTGGATGGGGATTCCTTCCCTCTAGACAATCAGCTGCATCAGTAGGTTTGGTGTCATCTGCAAACTTACTGAGGGTCCACTCAATCCCACTTTCTATGTTGTTAATGAAGATATTAAACAGTACTGATCCCAGTAGGGACCTTAGAAGGACATCATTCATTGCTGGCTTCCACTTGGACATTGAGCCACTGACCATTCATTCAAATCCTCATCCATTTAACAGTTCATCTATCAAACCTGTATCTCTCTGATTTAGAGGTAAGAATGTTGTGGGTGACCATATCAAAGGTCATATAGAAGTTCAGGTAGATGACAACCATGGTTTTTCTCTTGTCCACTCATGCAGTCACCACATTGTAGAAGACCACTAGGTTAGTCAGGCATGATTTGCTCTCTTATGCTTATTTGGATCAGGATGTCCTAACTCAGCCATGCTGGCCTCTGTATTTCTTGCGTGATTTCTTACTTGTGAGAATCAAGCGCTCTTACACTCTAAGAAAAAAGTCCTTAAAGACCTGTCAGCTCTATTCAGTAACTTTGTCCCAAGGTGGGGGTTCCCATTCACTACTTACCTAAAGGAAAGTTTTTTCTCCTAAAATTTGATATTCTGGCTCTACACTTCATCTGGTCCATATCCCTCAAAATAATCATGGACTTCTGGCAACTGGTTACAGACAAAGTGACAGCATTAATTGTTCTGGTGTTTTGGGTGTGTTCAAATGTCTGCTAAGGATTTTCATCTCTGCTGAGATTAAGTCACTAGTAATATTGACAGTCAGCAGTGGTCCCAGGAACTGATACACAAAGACAAGGAATGAGGCTATGGACAGGTTCCAGGTGGGAAATCTCTTATAATATGATAGGAAAACTATTCAAAGCAACCCGATGAGATACTCTCTTATGTGAAATCTTTGATTTGATCTCTTTTAATTCCTTATATTTTAATTTCTGCTTCCTCAGTCTAACCAATTTTTTTATAGTATATATTTCTATTAAAATGCTGAGGTTGTTTTATAACAACCATCCCCGGGCATGTTCAAGGATACCCAATGCTGGGGTTCCTAAGGATCACTTAGAGATGTCTTTGAATAACCTGATCTATGTAGACCTGCTATAAGTGGTGGGTTGCACAAGATGGTCTCGGAGGGACCCTTTGAACATAAATTACTGTATGATCCTATAAATTCAAACTCTTTTGGCATGCCAGATTTTATGTCAAACTGAACTGTAGGACAGGTACTGTAGCTCCCTGTCACCTGCTTTGAAACACACAGATATGTAATTCCATCTCTATTGCCATGCAGCATTTGCCATACTAAAGCCTAATGATTTCAAAGATTGCAAGGTAAATGTCCTATTTTAAGAAGTCAGTAACTGAGGAAATCTAAATACTATTCAGTCTGATGATAGACATTAAAACTGGGTCAATTTAGCTATGCATTATGCTATTATCTAATTTAATTCCTTTTCTGCCGTGTAATTTTTGGGCTACATTGTACAGCCTTCACTCAGGTTGATTCAACTTTAATTCAGAGGCATAGTCCCACTTTAACTCATCCAGGGCGATTCCTTGTTTTAAAAGGACCTACTCAACTAGTAAAGAATTTGGTGGCAAAAGGATTACACTCTCCAGTCCTTAGGAAAAGCTACAAAGCTGTTTCAGTTTAGATTTTTCTATATTGAAAAAAAAAAAGGTGTTTTTGTGACACTTTAACTGATGGTATTTATTAGTGTGCTTTGACTTTATGCTGCTCTGTGCAGTTGGGGAATACTTTATATTAATAACAATTATAATAATACAGAATGATGTAGTGTGCTTGGGGATCCAGATTCTGCATTCTCTGGAAAACAAATTGTGGTCAGGATGGAGTCTCCCCTCAGAAAGCACTTGAGCAAATGGTGAAAAATGCTGCATTCTGGAAGTAAGTTCAAAGCAGGTGGACGGGGCAGCAGGAGGCCATATTGAGGAGAAATGGGCAGCTTCAATCTCTGATTGCATATTCATCAACTCCACCTGTTTATGTAAATGACAAACAGCCAGATATTAATACCAGAATGGAAAGACTGACTTCTCATTTAAACAGAGATGTTATTCTGAAGTTGCATATGAAATATTCAATTGTTGCTGGTAAAGACCTCTCATACCTACATAAATTTTGAGGAAGAATATGTGTGACTGCATTTTCAAGGTAAATACTGAGCTATGGAAATAGTACTCTGCTGAAGCCTAGTTAAAGATCCTGTGGCTTTTTACTCTTGGCCACATCTCTCCCTTCTGTTTGCCAGGGGCAACCTGTGCTGAAAGTTAGTAGGGGTGATGATATTTAACTTGTTACCACCAGTGAGCTTATTGCCTTTCAAGCTTTTCCTAATCTGCACATTCACTGTATGAGTTGCATTCTGCCTGGCACAGACTTTTAGAGCAGCTGAAGCACTGGCTTCCTGAGTGCTGGTATCTCAAATTACATTTAACTATGCTCTGTTTACATTTGGAGTTATGCTTTATCATTAGTCAGTTAGACCAGCAGACATGGATTAGTACTCTGTGTATGTGTCAATTTATCCACAAAGTACAGTCATCTTGTTTGTCAGCTGGTAGGTGGCTTATTCCATTACTCACCAGAGGCATTTACTTTGCCAGTTAATCAGTGTTAAAGTTTTAGCTGGCAGAATGCCAACTGCCTGGTACCCACTCAAAAAGTCCACTCCCAGAGCAGGAGAGT
>JAWWEV010000043.1:15562701-15621718 GCA_035583235.1 Hafferia zeledoni
CATATCCTTTGGGGCCTGCTGAAAACTGAAGCCCAAATGGGGCCCTATGCTGACTAAAGCCAAAACTATCACAATCAGCCACTTATTTTGTATTAGTTTTTAAGCAACAGACAATACTTTCAACTTTAGTTAATCCAAGTTGTTTGCTCAGAGATTTTTCTAGTAACAGATCCTAGGGTTTTCTTGGAGATTTATCCTAGACCTAATTAAGAAGAGTGTTTTATGATTCATTTCATCATGTCTGAGACACAAACAGCTCTGCAGCAAAGCAGTCTTCTGGGGGAAAGTGAGGTCAAATTTCAGTTGCCCGGATGAAAGAATGACTTACTAGTAACTTAGACTGGCTGGGAAATAAAACAGATTTAATTCTCTCAGAGCCT
Organism: Hafferia zeledoni; assembly: GCA_035583235.1. Lineage (NCBI taxonomy): Eukaryota > Metazoa > Chordata > Aves > Passeriformes > Thamnophilidae > Hafferia > Hafferia zeledoni. The sequence continues at coordinate 15,563,082 of JAWWEV010000043.1, forward strand.
GAAATCAAGTGTTTCTGTTGCCTTGAGGCATATTATTAATCATCCTAAAAAAAGACCTATAAGTAATCTTAAAAACCTTCAAATGAAACCACAAATTTGCCTTTTTAGATTGGTCTTCAAGCCAAGACTGAGAGACATTAGAGTACACTAAAGCATTAAACTACAACCCTGAAGTCACTTCTAATCCTATCCATGGGCCAGCCTTACCTGATTCATCCCAAGTAAATTGTACTATCTAGCCCCTTGCCCCATAAATTAATTACATGAATGAGGAAGTAAGATTAGCCTGTACATTTGGGTGAACTCCTAGGTAATTGAGTAGGAATTCAAACATGCACCATCAGAAGTAGGAACATTTAACTCTAGAAGAGGTAAAATATGCTTATCCTGCCCCCACAAATGGTCAGATGAATTGAATGTTCTCTAAAAGAGGAAAGCATCAGTGTTTTCTTAAATGCCACAAAAGTTCCAGGGGACTCCTTGAATAAAGCATATTTCTATGTAATTTACAGAAACTATATTAATTATCAGATATAAATAGTTACTGAGAACTGGGGGTAGGATTCCTTTCGATATCATTTTTTCCAATATCTTCTCTCTTGTTAGGGTCAATTCTATGACCCTTTCACAGAAACTGTATGTAAACTCAGTAGGAATTTTGTCTGCACTTTATGACTCAGATCAAGCCTTAAATGTTTCCTTCTGAAGAATAGTATCTAAAATTACATGTTGATTTAGTTTTGGCAATCAGGAAATTGGTTATTGTATCATCATGTGCTGCCATCAATCATTATTTAAATGAAGTCAGGTCTTTTTTTGGTTTTTTCGTTTTTTTTTTTTTTTTTTTTTTTTTTTTTTTACCCCGGGAGCCTACGTCTATTGCTTAGAATAATATTAAATATCACATTAACATAGTACCTTTTCTCAGTAAGCATGCCAAAGTGGTGTGCACACCTTGCATAGAGAATATTTAATCAAATGAACATGGCCACTTTTTGAAACATTTGACATGTGAAGCTAAGAAGAATATGGGAATATACTTCAATGGGAAGTATAGGAAAATTTACAACATTCAACTCTGTTACAAGGTAGTCGAATTCTTGGTTTATGAAAAGTTATGAGATTTCTGATTAATGCAAATTATCAGACCTGTTTCAATTTTCTTTCAAAAGCAAAATATCTTTTAGAAAATATTATTCCAGGCACTGTGTTTTGAACTTCTAATGTGGGAAGAAAAAATGTCAGATCTGATAAATTGCAAGGTGACTGTCCCATTTTCTGCTTGACGGTCTTCAGTCTAAAACAGAAACAATGTCTCTGTTTCCAGTTGGACATGCAGTATGGTCTCAATATATTCATGTTTTCCTCAATGTTTCTGAAAGGCTTTTCCAAAAATTCACTTTCTGTCAAGAAATAAAGAAATGGAAAAGTTACTCAGTACCTCTTCAACTCCACAAACCTTTTCTCTAATCTTGCATAGCTGTCTTTTCACAACAAGTGAGGAAAAAAAAAAAGGTAAATGCAGAGAAAAGTATACAAATCTGTAGGGGGCACCTTTTATGTACACATTTAGTACATGTTACTGATTCTTTCTAGGAGCATTCTCAGCACCTTCTACAAGACTTCACTCCATAGCCATTAGATCATCATTTGCCAGAACTTCACTCTGGTCTGCTTGGGACTAACCATAGAATCATAGAATGGATAAGGCTGGAAAGGGCTGCAGGTGGAGTCAGCTGGTCCAACCTCCCTGCTCAAACAGGGTCATCTGAGAGCAGGATTGCATCCAGACGGTTCTTGAAAGTCTCCAGTGAGGGAGATCTCACAATGTCTCTAGGCAGTCTGTTCCAGCGCATAGTTATCCACATTGTAAAGGAGTTCCTCCTCATATTCAGGTGGAACTTCTGTGCATCAGTTTCTGCCCGGGGCTTTTTGTCTTATTTCTTGGCACCACTGTGCAGAGCCTGGCCCATCCTCTTGACATCCTCCCTTCGTATATCTAGAGATGTTGATGAGGTGCCCTCTTAGTCATCACTTCTCAAAACTGAACAGACCCAACTCTCTCAGTCTTTCCTCATAAGAAAGATGCTCCAGTCCCTTAATCATCTTTGTTGCCCTGCACTGGACCTGTTCCAGGAGCTCCATGTTTCTCTTGTTCTGAGGAGCTCAGCACTGATACAGCACTCCAGATGTGACCTCAATAAGGCTGAGTAGAGGGGGATAATCGCCTCCTGTATCCATTGGCATCAAGACCGAGTTGTCCGCATGCAAATAAATTCTCTGCCAGTATCAACAATTACATGAGAAGTTACCTGACCTTTTATAAGTGTCAAACAGCTGTAAGACTTTCTTTCTTAGCCATGCAGACCAGACACACCTACTAAGACCATTGCATACCTGCGTAACTTTGCCTTTCCTAAGAAAAAGAATTCTGGGGTTTGGTGGTTTTTATCTGGGGTTTGATGGCTTTGAACTTTTAAAGATCATATTTTAAAAGGAATCTGAGTGATTGTCAGCCAATTACCTTCTGTAATTGCAATGCATTAACATTACTTGTCAGAAGTCAGGTTTTCATATGGAAATATTTGTAAATACACAGACTAATCTGCTACTTACTTTTTTGTTTAGAGAATTTTACATTCCCTTTTCAAAGTGTTAACTTCAAGCTGTATTATGTCACATCTCCTTCTCAGATAGCACTGAAATACTTCACAAAAGTACTTTTACAAAATTTTGTTTCTTTCCAGTTTCAAAGGTGATAGAAGATTTTTTTCTTTAGTTTTGTGGTTTGCTTTCCATTACTCAGGAAACAGATTTTCATTTGATTCTTTATACAAAATCATCCTCTCTCCTTGTTTATGACTTTCTCAGGGATTTTCCTCTGGTGGTGGCTCATTTTTATACTAGATGTCTTGAAAACATTCACTTCATTTGATTTGCAATTGCCAGTCTCGCTTTGAACAGAGATATGTAAAGCATTTAGCATTTGACTTTTTTCCCATAGCTATAAAATCTTTATTTTGTATTGTTATTGCTGTAATGGAAGTAAGTCCTAAGTCAGCTTTAAATTAAAACACTTTAGAATTGCAGGGAGATGGAAAAGGAAAAAAAAAGTCACCCTTTCCCATTTAATTTAATTTCTTAGCATATGTAGCAGACTGGATGTAGAATCCAAGTCCAACATTTCAGTAAGCACCACAATGAAACTTTCTGTCTAAATGGAGTCATAATATTTTGTTCTTTTTTTCTTTTTTCTGGCTTAGTAAAACTGATAATAAATAAGTAGTTTGGAAAAGTAAAAAATAGTATTTTCATTGAGTGAGCTTTTAAAAATCTTTTTTCTATCATGAGTAAGTACACTTTTCAGGCATGGCTCTGTTCATAACACATAACTTGTGAAAATTATTTTATATGCCTTGTTATTAAAAAGGAGATATTTCTATTCATTCCACACAAAGTAGAGAGGAAAGCTTTATAATTTACAAAACCTCTTTTTTCAAAGCTTCATCTTGCATAAGTAAGTGATTGTGCCTAAACCTGTTTTTTAATATTCTTCCTGGCCATAAATCCCAGCAACTTTTGATGTAGATTAGTAAAGCAGTGAGATAAAGATTTTATGAAAATCACTAATATTACATATACAGAGAATCACAAACTTTTCCTTTTTTCTCTTTGGACATGCACACACACAAAAAAGGAAATATTTACCATTACAACTGGTCTTCTTAGATTGGCAATGAGTAATCTGAAATAGATGAAAAATGGCAAAAATATACCCTCTACTTATCTATACAGGATAAATCTCTAAGGATTTATACAGGGAGAGAGGTGGTTTAGCTTCAAGAGCCCAAGCTGCCAACACGTGCCCAGTACATGACACCCACATTCAGACTTTACAGAGGAAATTTGACCTTCATCCAAATCTGCTTGTACTTCCCGTCTGACCTTGCAGTAGGCTACATTTGAATCACCACAGAAAAGATAAGATATCTCCATGAGTGAATTAGAGGTTTCTTATTGCTTTCCAAAGTAGACTGATGACAAAGGCATGTTAAAGACTTCATGAAAACTGGAGCTGTAAGCAGTCAAATCTAGCCACAAAGATGTACCCATGGATAAGTGATATGCAAATTTGCCTAACCCGGCCCTGAGAAGTTCTTTTGAGCTGTGTGCATAACATGACAAACAGGCAATGGCTGATAAAAGTGATATTTACTGAAACTTATAATAGGACATCTGCCTTCATAAAGTTCAGGTAGAAAAACAGAGTTGCACAAGAATGATAAAGATAAAACTGAATGTTACTACAGATGGCCAGAATACCCATAATTATAGAGAAAAGAGAAAGAGTAAGAAAGAATTATAAGCAAAACTTCCATACTCATAGACTAAATATTGCCACAATCTAAATATTTGGCAATCCATCTCTGGTTCCCTATCATCCTTATTAGATTGATCATTTGTCATTTCTCCTCTAAGAACTTTCAATGAGGAAACTGATGCATATCACAGAAGATGAAGTTATGCCAGGCTGCATGGTTCATGCATCTGACCATCAAAGAATCAGAATAGTACAGCCATAATCATTGATGCTTCTGGAATGGACTTCAGAGGTTTTTTAAGACATCAGACTATTACGGGGTCTTTCTCAGAAACCCTTCAAAAATTTAAGGAAATACATAAATAAAAAATAGGAGCTATTACTTTCTGATGGATAATGAAAGCATTTAGAAAAAAAACCAACCAAAAACAAAAACAAAAAACAAAACAAAACAAAACCCCAAACAAACAAACAAAACAAAAAACCAACCAAAGAAACAAAAAAACAAAAAAACAAGCACTCCCTAAACTTGCATTTTTCTATAAATCCTTTGTTTTCAGGGCCTAAAAAACCTCATTTCATAGAGTTTGTGTCTGATGATGCTTGTTCAAAAAATCAAGTGGGAGAAAAAGTGGTCATTGTGCCATGAATACAGATTGTATGATTTTTTTTTTCCAGCTCTTATCTGCCACTGACAATGTATTGGTGTTGTTTGACTGTTATATCAGTGACAGTGATCTTAACAGAACAGGTATTATTCATTTTTAATTGAGCTTTTCTTGATTTTTTCTTTTTTCGCTATCTGTTTTTCTACAGAACCCATTGCTTGGTCCTCACATGTCTACTTATAGCAGAACATAATTTTAATTTTGGAAAAATGGAGAAAAAGCCATTTCTTAACCCTCCCTGTGTTTATTCCTCGTGAATAGTCTGAGACGTTACATATAAACCTGGCAACCTGTGTGATCTACTGAGAAGGTGAGACTCCAGTGGATATTGAATCATAATGAGAAAGAAAATGGGTGAAAAATTGAAATGTTGAGGATGTGGAGAGAGCTTACAATACTATAAGATATCTAAATAAAATATACAATGTGTATTTAAGGCATTTGATTGAGGTTTAACAAATATTTAAGGTCTGGTTCTTGTCCTAGCATTAGCATTTCCATTCAAATTATTGCTCACATACAAAAAAGCTGCAAAAATTATATTTGTTATATGTAAAGAGGTTTACTACTTGGCCTCTCACAAAAGTGTAGCTCCTGCTCACAGCCAATGATATTAGAGATAAAGAGTAAGGCTCAGATAAAATAGGATGCAGCTAATCCAAAGCCATTAAATAATTTTGACACTGTAACTTCCCAAAGTTTGGGTAATACAAAAATAGTTTGCAGTTTCTCCTGGTTCAGTATACAGACCTATTAGCTATTACGAAGGCATGAACTGAAACTGCCATATTCAACCTTTCTCTCTCTCACCTTTTATCAGCATTAGCCTTAAAAAGAGGTATTAAAAACTCAAGAATGGAGTTCTTTTGGGCTCAGCCATTGGGCAGAAACCATCAGCTGTTTTTCTGCAGTGAGTTGCCAGGTTGAAGTAGGACCTAAGGCAAGATTGTCCATGATTTTTATTTTTTTTTCCCTTGGAGTAGATACATGGAACAGAATATTAGCCAAATTTCTTCTGAAGTGTTCCTGACTGTATTAAGGACACTGATGGGATGCCCCTTGGATCTACACTCCCACTCCATCCTTTCTCTTAATGTACAAAACTACTTGTTTCAAAACAAGGGTTTAGCTTCAAAACATTAATTAATTACTACATTACAGAAAACTCAGCTTTGCCTGAGGCTTTTTCCAGCAGTTATAAACTTGAGTCCAGTCTAAAAACATTCTGGGTTTGATATTTGCCTTTTCTTTGGTGACTCAGCTCTTTTTGAAAAAACAGATTCCTACCAAGAAAACCTGCTTTGTATGACCCAGTCACATACATAATCCTCACTCAGGAGCAGTAGGTGAGGCTCAAAGAGACACAGAGGAAAGCAAGTAAGTCAGGGAAAAGACTAGCATCTTCTAAATACAAGGCAATAGTAAATAGAATTTCCTTCTAAACACCTGGGACACTAATAGTGTGTTTTTTTCAAAGGGAGATAACTGTACACATTTTAAGGAGACCTGGAGCATTCAGAATTTAAAAGGTATTTGGGAATCATATTCATGAATCTGAAGCCTGACTCTTATCTTTTTGCCCTTTGATACTGTTTTTTAGTTAGCTTGCTCTCTTTCTTCTTTTATGAAAAATTAGCTAAGACATGGAAACATACTTTTGGTTTTGTTTTGGCCACTTCTTTCTGTCTCCTCATGTGCTGCAGGCAGGAGTCGATTTTACTTGGGCATAATGGTCTTAGCACCCACTAGAAGTTTATATCCTTTGCCTCTGAGTTTTAATTCACTCTTTCAAAAGCATTAGAGCTGCTGCTGCCTGCAGGCATATTTAGCTTCATTTTCACCAGTGTACTAACTCTTGAATCCCTGTAGTCTTTCCTTTCCTCATTACTCTATGTTTCTCTTCTACAGCTGGTTTCAAAACTGCTGGGTTATGCATAATGATATGAGATCCTTCCTCCTGGAAAACTAGGTCACTGGGATGTAAAATGAGTCTTTTCTGCACTTATGAAAACTGTACATGTTGAAAAAGTCCAGCACAGTTACTTTAAAACATTTTGTTACAGAACACAAGATGGAAGCCTGCATTTTTATTACTCCTGCCCTGCCTGTATTCCAGTGACACGCCCTTTTCTCTAACTCTTATTTGCATATAGCAGGCTGTGCACAACTGTAAAGCAGTTTTTTGGCAGCAACCACAACATTATTTTAGTTGTAATATTTGGTTCATAGGAAATGTAGCAGGTAATGAAATCCTGCTTGGCCCAAGTACTACTGAGGTAAAACTTCAAGACAAAAGGGATCCCTGTAGGCCTTATCTGTCTAAATGTTAACAAAAATATAGATAGATATAGATATAGATAGATATAGATGAGATAGAGATAGATAGATGATAGATAGATAGAGATAGATAGATAGATAGATAGATAGATAGATAGATAGATAGATAGATAGATAGATAGATAGATAGATAGATAGATGATGTAGATAGATGATGTAGATAGAGATGATATAGAGATATATACATACATATAGATATATATATAGATATAGATAATATAGAGATATAGATATAGATAGAGATGATGTAGATGATAGAGATGATATAAATATAGTGAGAAGTTCCTGGAACTCAGAATTTGTCAAACTTACTTCAGATTTTCACCATGATAGCAGAAGGACCCTAAGACGAAACAAAAATAAAAATCTTATTCTAAGTAAATATTTGTGTCCTTTTGTGTCTTTTTCCTGAAAATTCACACTGTCAAATCATCACATGCAGACTTCATCTAATAATCTAGGACTGCAGCCATTGTATATTCTACTTCACTGTAAGTAGCAAAGTAAGAAGTACTGACACTGCAGATTTCACTCTGGCTCAGCACGGCAAAACTTTTAAGCACAAATAGTCTCAGAAACATAACTTTCTCGCATTTAAGGATTGTTTGAGTTTGTAAACTATATGCTGCCTAATAACTTGTTGTGAATGGTGAATGACGAATTCTTAGAAAGCTAATAAACCACCTAAGACATCTAAAAAAACATACTATTCCGAAAACATGATTCACACTAATGTATGTTTACAATGGTTTTATCTCTTTCTTGTATTTTTAGAATAGATGATCTTTTAATCAATAGCAAGATTTCCCAGTGACAGAATTATCTCTGTTCTAAATTCCTATCTGATTATTGCATGGATCAGAATTTGTCCACCTACCAACATATAAACTAGCCCATAACTCTCTATGTGCATATTGAACAGGCTTTTCCTGTAAAGCTTATTAAATCATGTTAACTTGAGAAAGAAAATAACTGCTCCAACATCTCTGCTCTTTAATGACAGACAGCAAGTCCTAGCTTTCTTTCACATTCTTCAGCTTCCAAGATGCTAAAGGGTAAAACAAAAAAGGTGCTGGGGAGAGGGGTCCTTCAGGGAGTTTTTTCTCTCCCTACCAAAACACAAAAGTTTGGGGAGTTGAAGGGCCAGGACCGAGAACAAAAGAGTGGTTGATGACTCTCGATTCCAACCTAATGGTGGAGCGAAGGTGAGGAATAGACTCCCAGCACCTGGGAGGGGGAGCAGCTTTTTCTGTGTGCTGGCTTCATTTTGGGTAGCTGATATGACTAGAAGTCACCATTTGCTGAGCTGGTGAGAGATCCTTCTGGCTCTGCTCTTCTCCCTTCTCTCTCAGTCTCTGGGCACACTGAGCTTCAGAGGAAAAGAGAAAGAGAGAGGAGGGTCATGGGTGCTTCAGGATATGCTGCAGACCTTTTTTTTCCTGTGGGCCAACTCTGGCTGCAAGGGGATTTCTGGGAACTACCACCAGCCCCCAACTTCCAGTGTTTCCTTCTTTGAACAAAGGAGAAGAAGAGAATCTGCTCTTCCCCATGGAAAAGGTTCCATCCTGCCCCCACTTGAGTCATATTGCCTCTTGTCTCTGCCTCACTGGGAAAAGACTGAGAATTCACCTTGTGGCCAGCTGAGATGTGACACTGCCACCTGCCATCCATAAATATAATTGCACCAGGAGGAAACTACTGTTTTGTGTTGTTTTGCTGCTGGGGGAGTAGTTTGCTCTGGTCTGTTTATAGTTATATATATCTCTATATCTGGAGAAAGAGACTAGTTAAGAACAGTTATCCTTCTTATATACATTTTCTAATTAAAGTTCTTTTAAATTTAATAAGAGGTGAAGTGGTTATTGAGGAGGAGTCCCCTCCTCTACTTCTGATAAACACTTTGGTTTCCCTTAAACTAGGACACAAGAGAAACCAATCAAGAGTTAGTAAAATGGTATTTGTTATATGATACATAGTTGTATGGTCAATTGTTTCTGTTAGTGGCTGTTTTACAATAGGAGAAATTCCAAGGAACTTCATAATATTCAGTTTTGAAATAACCTAGCAAAAAAAAAAAATTCTACTGACGTCATAAATCTGAGATTCATTTACAGCTTGTTAAAGGAAAGGCAAATCATTTGGAAATTTCAGAAGAATTAGTGGCAATAGGTTATTCTATTCACCAAAAACCTTTTACTTTCTTTTAATTTCTCAAAGCATACAGTAGCTTTTAACAGCTAGGTTGATAGGTCTTGCTCATGAATTTGTTTCTACGTTGTCATAATCATCATAATTATGATTCTTTCTAGACTGTGGTCGAATGCTTAGCTGAAAGATGTTTTATCTTTTCTTTGTTTAGCATATTTTTTTCCTTTAGATTACTAACAAGCAATTCACTTGCCGGTTTCCCCACTGAAGGTAGACCTCTACACAACTCAAACTGTTATTTAAGCTGACCACCAGTTCCTTCTGTTCCACCTAAGGATTGCCTTATCTTAAGCATTTGACTACTCTAATATAAAAGAAGCTGTCTCTTAAAGAAAGGTTTTGCAAAAGTGTATATTGTTCTATAACATCTAAGCTATGGCTACTGTAAGTTTAATAAAGAAAAATGTGGGGAAATGACTGATAAAGGTAAATTTAAGCTATGTTTACAGCTCAGTATGCAGTCATCTGCACTCACTATACCTTTGACTTATCTACTCCAACTTTGCAGGAAAGTAGCAGTAATATTACTTGAAGAATTGTAGAGTTGATTTGTGTCATCTCGGATTTTCACTGCAAGCTGGATGAACAGGAATGCTGCTCTAATTGACATCTGTTACTCTGAAGAAATGGTCTACATACCAGGAGGCATCAACTGAAGGGCTATGCTGTTATTCTTACTAAAATAGTTACACAGGAAGAACAGAAAAAATTATCATTATTTATAAAGTTTTAGTGACATTACAAGGGTTTTGGCTAATTTTCAGGTGAATAATACGTGTATCTCCTTCCAGCTGACACAGTATGAGAGAACTGATAGGCACTTCTGGTTAGGATGTCACCTTTTATGACAAAGTAACCCACCTAGCTGATCACAGGAAGGCAGTTGATGTAGTCATTTTGGATTTCAGTAAAGGTTTTTATACTGTCTTTCACAGTATCCTTCTGGACAAAATGTCCAGCACACAGCTGGATAAACACATGGGGGAAGGGTTGTGTTGTGCACATGGGAGATCTGGACTTACATTACCACTCTTGTCAGAATAAATTGAAATGTGGAAAATTGTATCTGAATCAGCACCCAAAGACATGAATTCTGCAGCCTGTGCTCCAAGCATAATGGTATACGGATATATATATGTTTTATTGAGTGGAAAATCTCACAGAGAAATATATACATGGAGATTTAGTTTTCACTTAAACACTTTTTAAACTTGCTTTTATTCCACTCTGTAATTAAAGAAATGCCAAAGTCTTAAATGTTACTACTAGACAGAACTGGCAGCTTCTGCAAAGCTCTGATCTGGAATATTATATTTAAATTATTTGCAGCGGATGGATAGGTTTGGCAGGTAATAATCACAGAATTGCTATGGAACCAACACCTTTGTCTTCAGACATTTCTGAACTGGTTCACTCAGTAATAAGCCATGTTAAGTTTAGACCCGTAGCTGTATACCAGCCACCAGAGAAGTGACAGTCCAGGAGATTTACAAACAAATATAATATTAAATTATACATGTATCTATTATGGAGAATGCAATTTAACTAAGAAATATAGACGTTATGCTTTCCAACTAAGCATAGTGATAAAAGGATAAACACAGTTTAGTGTTGTATTTGGCAACATCCTTTCTTACTCAGTTGACTGATAGATATGGTGACATTCTGGAACATGTTACAACTTCTAACTGCATTCAATTGGATGTGAGGAGGGTTAGTCAGGTTGAAAAAGTATTACAGTTATAATAAATTTAACCATAGTATTTAATTTGTTGGTTCTAATGCCCTGAATGAATTTTATAAATAAGGTAAAAAGGCTATATTATGGAAGCAGTATAAACCTCTATATTATATATGTAAAAATGGGATAAATATTAAATAAATAGATGAATAATATTCATGCTCAGGGTAAATGCATCCTAAACATTTGTTTGGTAACCAGACCTCTGTACAGAGGGTGCATCATCTGACAAAGTAGGAGAGGAAGCTTCTGGGGTGGACTAGAGTCCTGAAAGTAATAAGGATTCACACTTGCAAAGTGATGGAAACACCCTCCTGGAAGTCCTAGAGGGAACTGAGGAGCTATTCATCACCTGAGTGATGAGAAAGTTGTTCTGAAAGGGTATGTGGGAGACAGAGATGTGCTGATTTATAAATCGGTTTTATTTTTATTTGATCTTGGATTTTCTGTTCTTTTACAAAGCTAAATGTGTTAGTTTATGTTCTGATGAAATCTAATCTAATTTAAAGACTCTGCCTGAAGTTCTGTTCCATCATAAGTACTTCTATATGCTGGAGCACAGATTCATATTCCAAATTTGTAATGACTGTCCTTTTATTTGTGGATTAATACCACTGTATCTAAGGAACAGGAAGGCGGAAAATATTGTTAACCTTCCTTCTAATCACTCATTATGTTCACACATTAGACAGTTACTAAAATCACTGTATAATAAGTGTCATAATTTACACTACCATTATATTTCTGAAGTAGTTAGTCATTGTTCTGTTAAATTCTTTTAACTACTGTTAGGTGACTAACTTGAGCTACCTGCAAATGAGAACAGTTATTGTTCTGGAAGCAGTCATTCATGGCTGCATGTTTAAAAATCCTACTGAGACATAGTCATCTGATATCACCACAATTTTTTACCAGGTTAGCTTTCTTTTTTTTATTATTTATTTTACTTTTTGGGTTTTTTTGTTCCATAAGATATAGCAACATTTTCACTAAAATGTTGCCATTCATTTTTAAGAGGTTTAATTATAAGAGTGGAGCAAAACAGACCAAGAACTAGAAGTGCTACTACAGAAAACTAATACCACGAAAATTCCAGAAAGGGCCGAATATCTTTCAGTATTTGCCTACAAATGAATTAGAGAAGTTTTGAGTGACTTGCAATTCAAAAGTTCAGTAGCTAAAGAATGAATATCAATTATCCATTTTCAGTGCCACTTTTCAGATTTTGATACTGAAATACTATGACTAGGCACTAAGTTATAATGCAGTGGAATGAGTTATTTATCTCTAGAGAGACAACTTCACAGTGAGAGGAAAACATATTATTTTGAAAAACAATGGAATAAGCCAGCATACTTGCTCTTAATGAGCTCAGTTTTTTCATTCTTATTCCATATTATGGATATATACAATTCAATGGGCAGACATCATATTCATAGAATACTGCAAAGTTGATTACTTTCCCCCCAGAAATCTTCTATTTTTAAAGGACTGGTAAAAAAAGTAAAATACATATTTTCTATCCTAAATATGCAGGCAAAAGTTGTCTTTCTGCTCTGTGAGACATCTCATTTCCATTGGTTTGTGTCAGCTGTGGAATCAACTGAGCCTTGACACTTTTCACTGGAGTTTGACAAATAAAAGATCGTGGCAATAAATAATGAGCCTTCAGAACTAGGACCCTATGCAGTGGCAACATGGTGCTTTGTATTAAATCTAAAAAGACCAAAACTCCACTAGATTTTAGTGAGGAATTCTATTGCTTCACTAATGGTTGTTAGAGCAATTGACCAATTCATACACACAACATTTAACCCTGAAAATAATCTATGCATGTGGACACAGCAATCACTGTGGGAAAAGGATAAATTTGATATTGCCTTGTGCAGAAATAAGTTCCTTATGTCTCTTGCCTAAATCACCTGTTCTTCGTATAGTTGAGGCCCTGTAAATTCATCCTTTCTTTTTTTTTTTTTCTGTTAAAAAGCCTCCTTTAGTAAACTAATACTTTTAAGCAAATGCTTATTTCATACTCATCTCTTCAATTTATTTCCCCCACCCAACTCAATTCCCCAACTCAGCCAACATATGATGGACTTTAAAATTCACCGGTTTATTTGGTGCTTAAAAACAAAAGTAACTGAAAAAACACAAATTCTTGGTAGCTGAAGAAGTTAATTCATTGTAACTTTTTTCTAATTATTAGTTATTAATTCCCTACAGATTCTTACTGCTTCCTGTTGAAAAGTCAATAAGCTCAGCTTTCCAATAGGACCTATGCAAGAAAGTACTTAACCCTTTCAAAGACAGTATGAACTGAACACACAGCTGAACTCATGCGTGAAAGCAACAAACTTATCCTTTGTCAATCAATCATTATTTCTTGCTATACTTAACTTATTATTTCAGCATTTCTGTTCACTAGCTTTATCTACTGCTAAATTTCACATTTGTATTCTATCAAACATTGTATGCAGTTCAAAAGCTTGATAAACAGGATTTTACTGTGATAGTGTTAGGCCACCAAAGAGACTGCTCTGTAGCAGCTAAAAACGTTTGAAGATGTATGGGAATTTTGTTGAACATTTTCTGGTTCAATCAAAATATTTTTTAAAATTTTTCCATGGCTTCCTTTAAGTCTAATAATAATAAAAAAAACCCCCAACAAACAAAAGTTCCTTGACATTTGTCTCTCAAAAGTAAAAAATTTGCAGGAGAAATTCCCAGCCCAAGGCTAAAAGAGTATTAATGCCCCTACACAACTGTCCAGCATGAATTGCTCTCCCTTAAATTATGGTGAAAGCAAGTTCCCTTACTCCTCTTAGGTGGCATTGATAGCACCCTATCAACACCTCTGATGCGTATCACTGGGGAAAGATCTAGGATCATATGCTTCTTCTAAGCATGTTAATTTTCCTTAGGTCATTTTTTTATGTAAACCTTGAGGCATGTCAGAACTAAACATGCAGAAGCTGCTATAGGCCTGGTTCTGCCTGATAAAAACTTTATGGTCACTGCCAAGGTCATTCAACCAGAAAAAGGAAATTACCATTTCTATGTATTGCTAGTACTAGCAACATGATTAGTAGAGGCAGACTGAAGAAATTGGGGTGAGTAAAGTTGAAAATATTGTTCTTTAACTCATGTACATTTAAATCCATTTCTCTTTCAGCTGATTCATAAATGACATTTCTATGCACTTATCAATAACTTGGATGAATACCTTTATTGCTGAGTTGAGAAATAGAAATCCTGAATTTTTATGATCTGCCCTGTCTCCCTTTGCTTTTATTACATATGCATGAAAATCAGTAAAAAAAATTGTACCTTTTTTTCCCTTCTTCTAATGGAGCTTACTTAGTTTAGCAGTCTAACTGAAATAGTGTCACTTGCAGCACACACACGCTGTTAATCCTCCTGTAGAAGAGTTCACATTTTTTGACCCATCCAAGGGAGGCAACATGAGCACATTAAGACACGGTGCTTTGCTGCAGAAATGAAGCTGTTCCACTTGCAGTAGAACGATGCATCCAGCTGTTTGCTTATTGCAGCCCCATGTCAGAGCAATGAGGTTGACAAGAAATGGAAGCAGCACGCAGTGATAAGAACTGTATTTTTAAAAGACCGTGGTGGTTGTTGAGTTGGAAGAGAGGAGAAATTAGTCATTAGTTTTCCCACCTGTTCTTGTGCTAAATATTGGCACTAATTATCTAGTTCCGAAATGCCAAGCAGCTGAGCACAGGAGGTTCAGCCTAAGTGGTTTAAAGTGCTACCTGGAGGTTTATGATGTTTTTCCTTTGGTAAGACAGGAGCCTTTAATAGGAACACTCTAAAATATGCTTAATGTTATGTATCTCTCTCAGTCCCATCTCTTTACTAAAGAGGAATTTCCAGCTGCATGATTTCGTGGGTTGATTGGTTTGTTTTTCACTGAATTGGCTGTCAGACTCAAGATACTTAAGAACTTGGCTTCTTTTTTTAATTAAATTTTATATGAAGAGTATTAAAAAATAAACTTCTATTTTTGAACAAAGGAAAAATTAAGAAGAGAGTACCTTCTTCTTCTCTCATAATTCCAAATACTTTCAGTTAATCTTACCATGGAAAGTTTGTTGTGTTTGCTTTTTTTTTTTTTTTTTCTCTATAATTACCTTTTTCTGGTTTTCCCTATCAATAATCATGATCTGAATATTTGGAATAAAAACTTTCTCTGACCTAATACTCACTAGCTTACAGCAGAACTCCCTCTGGGTTTTATTCTTTGAGTCTCACATTTATTTTCAACAAAGAGTGAAACTGAGCAACAGTCAGAGCTATGATTATTTTCTATTCTTGTCCTGAATTAAATCAATTTTTAAGTGGTTTAAAGGTCATTGTGATAACACAAATGCCCATCCACAACCCAAACTACTTGGATGAAATGCAAACAAAAGCTTAACAAGTTATATATTGTTCCTAACTTTCTGGTTTTTTTCTTTATATTAAGCAAAAGTCAGATCCAGAGGTTTTATTTCAGTGACATAAACTGCCATAGTTTGCATGAACTATGCATAATCTTATTAAGCCATCCAGGTAGACATACCCTCAGCATTAGTAACTTCATAGACCAATGCACTCTTCTGCCCCTATTCAAGCTGTCCAAAGCAGTTGTTTGGTCTAGTTGTGGATTTAGTGATGCTTTTGAGAGAACCACAGGGGAGTTGCTTTGTTTTGCCATCTCTTTGTTGTTGTCACCTTTGAGTGTGCTGCTAACAAATGCCTCAGACTGAGGCTCAAGTGCCAGGCAGCTATATATTAGTGAACAAGAAGGGGGGGAAAGGGACAAAGCAACCATGAACTGAAGTATCTCTTTTATGTTCTGTGCCATATGTGTCAGACTTGAATTTTTCCTTTTAAGATATGCAGGAAGTTATAAGTCTGTTCTGTCTGGGCAGCCCGTATTTTTTTTGTTTGATTCTTCGGGGACCCTTCATTAAGAGAGGAAAAAAATTGCTTCTAACCCCTTTGATTTGCCTTCAGAAGGTGCCATGCTGCCCTACAAATAAGGTGGTTGGATCTGACCTTTGGGCATGTGGTGATTGTTGTTTGAGGAAGTACCAGAAGCTTGTCATTTTATGACAAAATATGCTACCTCTACTGGTTTAATCTCTCCTGATGCTAAGTGATACTAAGAAATAACCCACTGGGGTAGTCATTACCAGGATTCACGCCAATGCTTTCAATTCTTTGTTAGGCTTCTTTCCCACACAGAAGACCACATAGTCTGCCTAACAATTATTTTATATTTGCTGCAGTGTGGAGCATGTTCATCAAATGTTCAGTTAGAAGTGCAAATCTGTAATTACCATCTCCACAGACAGAAAAAAAAAGTGAAGCTTCACTTGTGATGGTGAATATGCAGGTCTCTAAAAAAGTTCCTCAGTATATTATTAGAAAGTAAAGATAAAAAGGAAACAGAGGTGGATTTGTCCGATATTTCCATCAGGGAAATATTGGCAGCGATATTGAGACATTTCTGTCCCTTTTAGCAGCAAAATATTTTATATCTTTTTTCAATGTATATGACATGAGTATAGACATAACATATAATCTACTTACAATAACTACATTTTAAAGAACACACCAATAATCTTGATTAAAATAATATTAATAGCATTGGGGTGTGCATTTATATGCTTTTGTAAAGAAAATAAGGGCATGCTCTGTGTAAGAGTATGTTCTAGCCATTGGCTAGGACTAGGAAGTTTGTTAAGTATCAGGTATACCCAGTCTTAGGGTATGCCTTAGAGTTTTATGATACTGAAGAGAGTGGTCTAAGTGAAGAACTATACTCCAGAGGTCCATTTTCATGTTCCCATTTTCAGGTTATAGCTTTCCTCCAAGGAGGCCACACCATATGTCTGCCCCTCACTATTGCATCCTTGATTTTAGCCGGCCAGGAGTCACTGCAAAGTTTTGTGCTTCTCTGTCTAATCTGGCTGTATTAAAATTGCACCTCCTGTACAATAGGAGACACTTTTAGACCTCAGTCACTGGGCACAGTTCTTGATCTGATCTTACACAACCAAGGAATGAAAGTACTTAAACAAATCCTAGTTTGTCCCCATCACACTCAGTCCCAAGCTCTGCAGAGAATTGGGATCATCTTGGCCTGCCTTCTTGTTCTAAATCTGTTCTAGCTATAACTCTAGTGATTACTCTTCTATAGGCAGTGGTATGTAGCAGCAAGTGGTACATCTTGTTGATTTCTTCTTTGACATCTCCATTTTAAAAATTCTGCATGAATTGTTTCCAGGACAGTGCTGTCTATTATATATTTATATGTACATGTGACAGGATAAGAGGAAGTGGTCTCAAGTTGTGCCAGGGAAGATTTAGATTAAATATTAGGAAATATTTCTTCATAGAAGGGGTTTAAAGCATTTGAACAGACTGCCCATGGAAGTGGTAGACTCCCAGTCCCTGGAGGTGTTTAAAAACATGTGGATATAAAACTTGATGGTGCTGCTGGGTTGATGGTTGGACTCAATGATCTTAAAGGTTCCAACCTTAACAAATCTGTGATTCCACTTATTTTTTTATTCAGCTAAAGAAAACTAAGTAGTGAATAGGTACATCCAAGATGTAGCTAAAATCAGATAGTGGAGAAAGGATGCAGCTTAATATGTCTGTGTGGAATATAGTGCTGATTCTCCAAAGAAGTTCACAGTTCACAACATCCAGGTATATGCGATTCCTGTACTATTTTCAGTTGGCCTCTGTTAAATATGATTTATAATTTTCTGCTGTTTGTGATGTAATGGAGAGTATGTGTTGTTGACAGGATAATAAACAATATGCAGAGGAAGATTAAGGTTACTGAGTAAAAAGAGTTATTGTCAACTGGATTTGTAACAGAAAAGGGACTGCCGATAAACAAATGACAGAACTATATCTCAGTAGGTGGATAAGACTATTGAAAGGGTGGATCTCATTTAATTCTTATCCATAAAATGAAAATTGTTGAAAGTCAGACCTTGCAAAGGCAATTATAACAAGTGAGAAAGATTCTCTAGAAAATAGAGAAAAAAGTGGAGCAGCAATGTGTCAAAAGTAGGTATTGTCTAAAAGATAATATGGGTCTGGCTCAAAAATGAAATGAATGCTTCATCTCAGGTTTCAATAAAGACAAATCTATAACACAGTGACAAAGGCAGGATGGCTAATGGGAATGATATATAGAAATGCAAATTACAATAGCTAAGGTGAAATAAACCTCAGATGACTGTTCGAGTCAGGAAGATTGAGTAATCTTCATAAGAGATACTGAATAATTGACAGAAAAAACTCAGTTCAGTACCATGGATTCTTATTAAACATATTAACAGGTTTCATACTTAATGTCTGAAGAAAAGGAAAATTAGTAGCTGCAATCAAGAGATGAATAAAATGTAGAAATTAACTATAAAAAAGCAACTACAAACACTTTAGATTTCATAAAAAATAAGAATTTAGAAGGCTGAATTAAGGAAATTAGCTATTTGACTGTAGCTATTAAAATAAATCCTGATTTACCAAAAGTGGATTTTATCCAATCAGTCTGGCATTTTCCTCCGTGTTTAAATATTTGTCTTAATGAGGTTCTCAGCATCAGAGCTAAACATAAAAAAAATAAAAATACATTCATGACTAATAAAATAATTTTAACAGATTTTGCTGTAGTCATAGCCAACATTAATCATCCTTATTTTATTGGCATAAACGCATCACACTATTCAACTGTACTTTTCAGCTGACCTTTAGGACTTTAACATTAATGGGTTTTAAGTTCACAGCAACACAATAAGTGCAAGAGATACCATTTTGATTTTGGAGGTGAGAGATGAACTGTCGCAGAGTGAAAGAACAAAACTGTCAGGAAAATTTGTGGATGAGGCAGTGTTTGAAAGAAGGCTCACTTTCTCCTCTCCTAAATCCTGCCTTCTGTTTTACAAGGAAAAAAAAAAAATTCACCCCCAGTACCATTTCTATTTCCCAACTGGTGATTTCAAAATATCGTACTCTTTTTCACTTGGGTTTGAGTATGGCAGCTCTACAGTTTTTCCTGACAGAAATCCATGTGGATATGTAAAGCAGATTCAAAATAACTCAAATACCAGTCACAGACCAGCTGGGGCAAACCTGATTCAAAACTCACCTGAGAAGCAGGATAAATACTGAATACACTAGTACTCCAGTTATTTCAAAAGTATCTCTGTAGAGGAAAATTGAGATCACCTAAAATGAAGTTTGCACAAATGAGCTAAAAGCTCAGGACACTATACTAAATGCAGAAGTTCTGGTGATATCTTATGTAGATTCCAGTTGTAGATCCACAAGGAAATTGAAATCTCAGTTTGTAGCATGTAATAAATTTCAAATTTTTTTAAAAAATTATTTAAGTTTTGGGGTTTATTTATCATATATGGATTTTTTTTTTTTTTTGTCAGACTTGGGCCTCAAACCCCAAATAGGCTTCAAATGAGAATGTGCACAATGCCGGACATTTCTTCTGCAGAAGACCAATAGCAGTAAAACCAGTAATAGCAGTAAAAGTTTGTACTTCAGGGCATAAATTTTGTTCAACACTCTGTTTAAACTTTTTGCAAATGGTAATTAACTTCCTAAGGTTTTTTTTGGTTTTTTTTAGAATTTTGAATTTTCAGGGAAAACACTGGATCCTAAATGTTGACATTTTCTATGTTCCAAGTGAAATACTACTTAAATTTTATTTATTTTACTTCTTCCCCGTCCATTTTGGCATTTTCAAGTATATGAGTGTTCATTTGGAATCTTGAGTACTGGAGAATAGTGGTTGGTAAACTTGAAAGCATGAAAATTGCTTATTTAGAAGTGCTGCTTTGAAAATTCTTTTTATTCCTTTAGAATTTTTTTTCACTCTTTTCCTGAATGATGGTCTCTCATGTGTATTTTGTATGGAGATGTGATTTCAGCCAGACCAAAGTTTGGAGGGCCTGCGTGTCCGTTGTGGCAGCAGCTGCAGAGACCCCAGTGGGTGGATGTGGATGCCAGCAACTGTGGAGGGACCTTGGCTCACAGGGACTCATGTGTCCATGGTGCCAGCTGCTGAAGCAAATGTGAGTGTCTCAATGAGTGTGTGAGTGCCAGCAAAGATCAAAACAGATGAGCCAAGTAGGTGTGGTAGTCTGGGAGCCAGGGAGTGAATGGGTCTCTAAGAGTGAAACCAAGGGATAAGATGTGGGGTGGTTATTTGGGACCAGCAGAGTCCAAGCTGTTCTCTGTGTGGGAGAGTATTTGTGTCAGCAGCTAGAGCAGAGCTGTGGCCTCCAAAGGTTGTATGTCCCGCTGCCAGCTGATTGGATGTCTGAGCCCAGCTGCAGGGCCACTCCCTCTGTACATATGCAGAATGCATACTCCCACCAGCAGGCCTCCACTCTGCTCAGTCAGAGAGAGTAGCAGGATGAGGCCATTCATGTCATCTTGCTCAAAGGAGTGTTCTGTCACTTTGTTCTGTAGATATATCTGTGGCCAGACCTGTATGCCTGTGGTTGTACCTGTGCTCCATATACCTGTGCATGTATATACTGGGAATGAGTGTTCAGCTTTGCTGAACAGGGAACAGGGAGCTGCAGCAGCCTTGCCTCTTTCGGGCTCTCAGACCTGGTCTGATTTACCCCTAACAAAACCAAATAATCCCAAGTCCCACTCTTTGGACAAATGGAGGTTTTGTTTTGCATAAGACTGAGGCTTTTTTTTTTCCAAAGATAAATTTGTTGTACCAGAAGTCAACACCTGCACTGCAGTTGCTAATAAATAGCTATTTATTTTCAATGTTAAGCTCTTCCCTTTCTTTGGTGGTAGTTTGCCATTACTGACTGATAGAAGCCATTTTTCATTGGGCTTCTCATTCTCTGCCTGTCTCAGCATTAAAAGCATAAGGATACACTAAAACACATTAACTGTATGCAAAGTGTACTTTATTGCATTAATGTCTGGTCTCAATCAGACACTTTTGTGTGGCAAAAGGGTTGAGACTGCTTAACCCCAATCTAGTCCTTATAAATGTACTTTAACTTCTATTCTTCTTCCCAATTGTATTCAAAAAACACAACTTTTTAAAGTTTTTGCAAGAACTTACAAACAAATGAGAAGGTTTGAAATCAAAAAGACCATCAGCTGATGGACGACAGACAGAGCAGGCAAATAGCTGTTCCTCTAAGTCCCTTCCTGGAGATGTTGCAGTTGAAGAGAGGGAAACTTCTTTTTTGCCTTCCTACTCTGAAATGTCAAGCAGATACCGTATTTGCTGCCAGCACATGGTGCTGGTGTTAATAGTGAAAGACTGCAGACCTAAGGACATATGTGGCTGTACTGGCTGTAATGGAATTGTGGAAAAGTTTTTCAAATAGTCCACTGGCATTTCAAGAAGATTCAAAATGTAAGTTTAAACAGTCTTTCTGCCACACTAGTTCCTGATTATTAAAGTAAATTTTATCTTTTGGTTTTCAGAGGCTAGAATTTACAATTTGCCTTGGCTTTTTGGCATATGCCACACCATGTTCAGAATAGATTTCAATTTTATCTTTAGTGAATTTCTTCATGGAAAAAGAGACACTCAGTGTATATGGTTCAATGTTGTCATTTTGAAGCTGCAATGACCTTTTGAGTCTGAAATGGGTTTATATCAAAGAACTTGCAAATGGATTCATTTATACCTTACACACCCAATATTTTGGATTTATGCTAAGACAGAGCCAAGGCTTCTGACTTTATAAATCTCTATCTTGGCCTTAAAATGCCAAATAGAATGCAAAGTCAAAACCCTGTGTCTTCAAGACCAATAGAATGTTTGCCATTGAGTTTAATCAGCCCCAAACTTAATCCTCTGTAATACCAGATTTCTATTTTGTGACTACATATCAAAGGTTTACCACACATTCACTCAGCAGTGTAGCATTCTATGAATATTGTTCTGTGGTATAAATTTTTCAGTTTTGAAATTATTTTCCTGCTGTTTGACAGAGTAGAAAGCAAGTGGGAGAAGGAGAGAGTGTCACTCTATTAAGGGAAGATGTGTTCTCATAGAATTCAGGCTATCTCCTCTTCTGCCATAATTAGATTTACAGGACTAACAGGTGGCTGTACAGCCCACATTTATCATATTCTCAAAGTCAATTTTCGTGGTTCTTTCACTCACTCATACTCTAAAGTTCACATTTAACTTTTAATTAAATCTAGAGAATGTAAGATTGAGTAGAAGTTACATTTATCAGTTTAATTTTGGAATGCTTCCTGAATATACATTATTGCTCTCTGTTTCAATTGAATTTCATTTATTAAAGATTCTTTTTTCTGTCTAAAACCACTTAGACTCCCATGGCATCATGATACCTTCAAAAAGAGATTTGATTTTGTACGCAGTAAACAGTCTCCATTCAGGGTGTAAAATATGTGCGAAGATTTCTTTGGCAGACTATCCACATTTTTGCTGTATATGTGTTCCCTTGTGGATCTCTGTTGGTAATATTTGTCCTACTGCAATGAGCAATGTGTAATATTTTTCAAATAATTGTCACATTGACCAATAACAGACCCCAATTTTCCCATAAAATGCACTGATGGAATCAATAATCTTAGTTATTACTAATTAGTGGTTGTAGAGAATTACGTATGGAAATGCCAACAGATTGATAAAACGTTTGCAAATTATTTTATATTTATATTCACTGTGTGAATGCATGGCAGCTTACATGTATGCTGTCTAGATGAATTAGGAATGAAAGGCTAATGATGTGCAATGGAGGAGCATCTTTGTGTGCTCTGCAAAGAGGTATCTGAGCTAGTTTTCGTTGGCAGTCCTAAGCAATAAAGGGAGAGGAGCTGTGTTAGGGTGTTCCTTTCTTCAGGTTCCCAGTTCCTCAGGCTTCTTGGAGTGCCTAATTAGCTTCATGTTCTATTACACTGTACGCACACTGCACCCACACTGCATGTCTCCCTTGAGACCCGTGCTCTGTCTTTGTAATTTCCTTTACCTGTACATGTACCTAAGGTGAATAGAAAGATAACAACGACAAGCAATAACTCTATTTCATTTTGATTTTCTGTGGAATCAAATAGGATTGTTCAAAATTGCCAATATTTTGACATCGCTTTAACCTTTAATGTAGTTCTGAATCTCAATCAGAAGCTCTCTTCTGCAGTCCACTAATATTGAATCTGCCCCATCCTTCTGGACAAAAACTTAGTGGAAAGAAAACACTCTTTATGTCTACATAGATTAAGGTCTCTTTTGACAGGTTTATTTATCTTTACTTTCTTTTCTTTATCAAAGACATCATCGAGTTCTCTCAGCAGCCTTAGAGTCAGACTGTTTGGTCTCATGGACACATACGAGTTTACTTCACCCAGGTAATACCAGACATGACCCTCATATGCTACTATTAGTTTTCATCCTCCTGTAACCTATTCCATAAGGCTGAGGTAAACAATGCAATGAATACCTCAGCATTATCTGTATCTGCTGTCACAAAGTCCTCCATCCAATTGAGTGAGGAGCCCACATTTTTCTTTTTCAGCCTTTAACTACTAATGTAGCAGCAGAAGCTCTTATTTTTGCCCTTGAGAATTCACAGTGAGTGTCATTTCTAGTAAGTCTGAGTTTTCCTAAAGTCATCTCTACATGCCTGAATTTAGCTGTCCTTAGCCTTTAACAATGTGTTGTCTTAAAAGTGGCATGGCTGTGAGCTGGAGACCTGTAAGGGAAAGCAGGAGTCACAGGCCAAAAGCTGAGTGTGAAGCTGAGGAGAGAATACAGGAAGGAGATTTTCAGGAGATTACTGAGAAGTGCAGGAAAAAAAATGTAGATAGGACATGCAAATAAAGAAATTTTCTTGGTGGTGGATGAAATTGTGAAAATTCTGTGAAAACTGAGTGGATTACATCCAACTCTGGTCTCAAAAGGAAATGAAAATATGTTTACAAGCCCTCTTCTCTTTTCGGTCCTTTTCGTAGGTTTCTATTACAAAAGACTAGTTATTCTAATTTATTCTCTAATAACAACTTGAGGGGGTTTTGAGTAAGAAAACATTCTCATCTCATGTAAGCTTAGTAAAGTAGAACAAAGATCTGCCTTAAGGTGGTGCCTGAATGGGGGCCCCAACACACTTGCTGTTAGAATACTTATTTTACTCTTGAGCTTCTTTTAACTATGTGGCAGAATTGTTGAAATGAACAGCATGACTTAAAAAATGTGTTATCTTTCTGTCTAATTAATTCTTAAATGCTATTGGTCCTGATGTAGGACTTCATCATCCTAATATTCTCAAAATATTAAAGCAGCTTGATGCTCCTCTGCTTTTCATCTGATGAAATGTTTCACTGGCTTATCACACCTAATACTACTGTTTATACTGTTTATACAGACACCCCTATTTTCCTAAATGCTATTCCATGTAACTCATGGAGAAGCACTACAGGAATGCATTTGATCTTATTACACCAAAATTTAAAGTTATAGCATTCATAATAACCAAAGTTTTCATACTTTTATGAGTGTTTCCAGTATTTGGAAGAGAATCAATGTAAAGAGAATCAATCTATTGGTTAACACCCACCTACCTACAGTCTCAGTGTTGCTATGAGCTTTTTTCTTGCAGCTGCTGAACTGGTTTTAGGGCTATTCTTGGTCCTTTCCCATCCCTAATAAACAAACAAATAAATAAATAAATAAATAACCAAACAAATAAATAAATTTATTTATTTATTTATTTATTTATTTATTTTAAAAACCCCAAAGAAAACGAAGAAAAAGAAGTTGCACTTAGAGATATTTCAATTAGCTGGATTAAATCATAAACCACAAAGATCTGCTCACAATTGCATCAAATGGAAGAAAGGTAATGCATAGTCTTCCCATATAGATACACGCAATCTTTTTTAGTAAGAGAACAGGGAATATTTCTTTAAGACTGAAATAAAGGACATGTTAAGGTGAATTGTCAAAGCAATTCAGCTGGTAATGAAATGTGAATTCTGTATTCATAATAAATTCAGTTT
The DNA here is from genome assembly GCA_035583235.1 of Hafferia zeledoni. Lineage (NCBI taxonomy): Eukaryota > Metazoa > Chordata > Aves > Passeriformes > Thamnophilidae > Hafferia > Hafferia zeledoni. The sequence continues at coordinate 15,588,412 of JAWWEV010000043.1, forward strand.
GACATTTAAAGCATTTGGTTATATAGTATTCTTATAGTAATTAATATATTTTAAAAAATTATAAAGTTGTCAATTTTTTTAACAGTTTTCAGATTTAAGTGTATATATTTATAGATTTATGTATATGCCTCTATTTAGAAACACATGAGATATTTATCTGTTCTTAATTTTCATTAAATTCTTTGTTTACTTGGAGATTTAGCCATCTATAATATCTATGAAGAAATCCTATTAGGATTAGAACTTAATATCTGTATTCCATTAGACTGTAATCTCTGTAAAGGTGATCTTGCCTTGGTGGCACCATTCAAGTCCTGCGACCTCCAACACCATTATTGCAATGAACTTCTTAGAAAGTCATTAGTAAAACTGACTTTTATGTTTCTCAGAAAATGAACTTGTTTCTCTGCAATGACATATTGGAGTATTTTAATATTAAATTCCTTGCAAAAGTATAATGCATTTTTAAATTTTCTGAGTTATGTTTTCAAGAAAGATCAATTTGATATCATACCTTGCATTCCAAACAGAGGAGAAATGAGTAATTGTAATTCAACTGAAATAGCAGAAAGTGCTGCGTAATTTAAATTTATGAAAATATTTGAGCTAAAGAAAACAAAAGACCATCCATTCTGAACCACATTTTTAAGGAAATAGAAAATAAACAATGTAGAAGAATGTGTTCTCTTGCTGAATCTCCCACAGATTTTAGAAATTTCTTTAGCTGTGTTTCCTAGATATAAACTTTCACAACGCTTTTCAAAATGTCTTTCTTTTATCTTGTCTTGTCTGCAAAAGCTATGGAAATGAGTTTTGCAATAAGAAAACCGCCCACAGCACACAAATACTCTGGAGATTGTAGATGGTTGTAGTGAGTTTTGGAGGGAAACTAATTTATGTTATCCTCAAAAAATACTGAAATTGAGATCTTCTAAAGCTACTTGTCCAAGATTCCTACAAATTGCTTGGGGTCAGGACAGATTTTCAATTCTGTGCAAGAATACCAAAGTCAAACCATAACAACAAATGTAAATCATTATAAACAGCAAGATATGAAGGAAAATATTTGTTTGAGCAGGTCAACAGCCAGTGCTTTCGTAGAAAACACAGAAAATACAAAAATAATCAAGTCTCACTTAGCTTTTGTCACCCCCATCCTTTCTCCAGAATTTTGCCGGATATTCAAGGCTTGCACCAGAACATTCATAATACTTATTTTTCCACTGCTCTCAAGTATTTTAATTGACGAGGGGAGTCATCTGTCAGACAGGAGTTGTGATCTGCAATCTTTGTCTTGTACTTTTGTGCTTTTAGAAAATGGAAATATAAAAAACCAAAACCAAAAAAATGCCCCAAATCTTTGGTTTGTTCATCTGTGCAATAGAAAACCTTCAGAATTTTACAAAATATGCAGGATAGGAAAATATTTTCTTTCTATACTGCATGTGACTGCCTTAGTGGATATTTTAACTTGTAACTAGCAGTCAAAATGTATCATAAAAGGGACCACGAATTACTTAACTATCTCACTGAAATAAGGCAATGTCAGTACATGCAAGTACTGTGTCCTACCCTACTTGGATTTTACAAATTCTGACAGTTACTTAGAGGAGCTCCCTCTTCCTTTACACTTTAGTATCATCTGTACCACTCATCACACCAATAAAGTGGAAGCATAAATTTATGGCTTTGAGATTAATGCATAACATGAGACAAAAGGCCAACTTTATAGTTTTATATAATGCTGTCTTTTCTTTTGTTTCTGCTTAGTAAAATATGAAACACTTCTGTATTAAAAGGGTCACTCATCTACTCACTGAGTGAGGAGGACTTAAGTTACACCTTTTGGAAGGTCAAAAAATGGTTGCATGAGTGAAAAATACATACACTTAGTAATTACAGCCTAGCATATACCTCATGACTTCTCATTATTTACTAAAAGGAGCAGTTTGGTTAATTATCCCTTTTTGTTGTTTCATTTTATTTCTTGTTTACTTTTTTCTTATGCTGTTTGCTTATTGGATTTTTGAGAGAATTATTGTCTTAATTGATAAATGAGATTTTACTGTTAGTAATCAATATACTCACTAGTTTTCCTTAAGATCACAGATAAGACCAAAATCACCAAGTTTTGCTTCTTATTTGCATCCAACAGCCATGTTCCTATCTACACTTATCTGTGAATTACTTGTTATTTTGAAAATAACAATATTTACAAGGCTGTAAAAGACACTGTAAGGAAGATCCATCAAATCATACAGCAGAAACAGACTGGCTGGAGGAATATGGTATGGTTAAAGGCAGCTCCTGAGCACCCTGACAGATCATTATTTACTCACTTGCACACTCTTCGGGGTTCAAATTGCTTTTGTGTGTTAACACTTACTTAAGTGCATAACCCATTAAATCAGTATTATGCAACAGGAAGAATTTTTCATATCAGCTTTAAACATTAAAAGGCTGACACTGAAAGTTAAGATTGGTAAAAACATTCTGGTTTGATTTGTGGTTTGGATTTTTTCTTTTTTTTTTCTTTTTTTTTTTTTTAATAGAGGATGATTTTAAACACTTAAAAAGCAAAATATTTAAATTCAATATATGTTCTATCTTACTAGAAAAAAATAAATTTAAGAAGGAAAAGGAAGGAAAAGAAAGTCATCATCAAGTTCAGTTTTACTTGTTTCCTAGTCAAAATGAAAAAAACATACTAATAGGCAGCCATAGGGAAAGTAGAAACAAATACTACTGCTAGGTGGCTGAAAAAAATCTTTGACAGGACTATGATGTTTGCCTCAACAAATACATCTGAAAGGCAGAGTGCTAATGATGACTTCTTTCAAGACACCTGCTATTTTTCCATCTGGTAGTACTTCCCATAAGGGCGATGGGAAGAGAAAGATAAGAGATAAGAAACACACCCTTCAATACTGTGACCTGAAATATGTTAGTGATAATTGAGCATTTTCTTCAGCTATTCAAGCCACCTGCCTTATGGTACACTTCAGTTAGTTAGACTCATTGGATAAGCCTATTGTTTTTATAAACTGTGACATTTTAAAAGCACATGGCTTTCTGATCACACATTAGTACTGCATGACAACTACTGAACTTAAAAACATAGCTGTGCTGTTAGGTGTAACTGTACTGTAAATGAAGAAATCTAATTAAACTAATATTTTTGGGGGGGAAAAATATGGAGATTAATTAAAAATTAAATACTTGAAATGTTCACCAGAAAGAATATGGATGATACAAACTGTAATCTCCAACATTGAAATAAAGCAGAAAAAAAATCATGCATTACTCTTAATGGAGAAAATTTTATATACCAAATCTATTTCTGATGAAATGATAAAAGTTGTGCAAGACATCACACAGACAAAGGAAACTAACTGTAGAGTGTATTTAAGCCTCCTAAAAACTATCATCAATTTTGAATCATTTTGTGAACCCCTGCAATGAACAAAGGCACACAAAGAATATTTGATTACATGACAGAAGGGAGGGGAGTGAGAAGGAAAGCATTGAATACTTACTATGTTCAGGGAGACTAATAGGCTATTTGTGAACAAAGGAACAAAAATGAAAAAGGCCTGGCAGAAAAGATAACAAAAAGACTTACATACAAAATTGAACCAATGAAGTACTAAGACACATTTAAAGCAGAGAGTTCTTTTACTATCATCCAGTCAATAGAAAAGGGGAAGATGCATGAAAACCAAAAATATGCAGCAGCAGGACATTTTACAGGCAACTTCTATAGTTTTATTTATACCAGTTTCCCAGGCCAGGCTTCCAAGAAGGTAATAAATTTGCCCACATCTTTCTCCCTTACTCACTTTTCCCCTAGGTAACACATAGGGGAATTCTTAGCCCTTTGTGGCCCACCCTCACAGCTAATTTTGGTTATGGCTCTTCTGACATTTGCAAAGAGACACTACAAGCCAGACCTAAATAACTCAAGAATACATAGTAGGTATTTTTGGTTAACACAGTAGCTTGCTGTGAGTTCAGAATCCCAATAGGGGAGGCATTAATAAGCTCAACTTACCCAATGAGACAGGTGATAAGGTTGAGCTGGGCTGTCAACTGTCAGTAAGGATAGGAAGAGTTGATTTTGCTTGTAGTGGGTTGATCTTTCATGTTGCTTTCTTGCTCTTTTTTTTGATTCACTGTTTTTTATCTTAGAGATTTGTATTTCTCATGCCAGTATTTACCTTGTGAATCCATCTGCTAACAATTCCTGACTTAGCAATTGCTCTTCTATGTTTTACTTTTCTTATACTGCATGGTATAGCTTATGTACTCTCATTTTTTTTTTTTTTTTATAATAAACAATTTTCACAATAAAACTGAGGCAGGAAGATATGACCATGCTTCAACAAAAAGGAGTATGAAGCACAGACAGTTGAACTCCTGAGATGGAGGTTATACACAGGAGCCTTGCTCGATTCCTGCATCTGTTCCCACTATGCTGTGAAATCGCTGGGACCCTGTTACAAAAGGCTTCTTCAGTATTGAAGGTGGGACTATGACTACACTCTTAACTAGACTGATATTTTTAAATCAAAACACTTTAAAATAACTTGCTCCTTTGGTTGTCCCATACATTAACAACAATCTTTGGATTCCTTAGTTTTCTTACATTCTATGAAAGTTAGCTGTGAAGGTCTGAGATGTAAATATACACATATTGGGCTTTCACAGCCAGCTTATCATGTGATTGACAGAAAACTATTCATTCATCATTCATTTCAGAGAGCTTTTCTGAATTGCAAATGTGATAGTGACTTGGAACTGAATGTGGAGATACCTGGGCTGATTTTCTAGCACTACAGAAAGATTTATGGTTTCTAATGGAAACCAAATAGAAATCAGTGAACCTGACTCCCTGTCCTGCCATAACAGTGTCTATAAAATTACACTTCAATAAATTCAACTCATCAGGGTGGAGGATCCACATCTATGGGTTCCACTATAATTTTCTTTGATTATGTCCCAAATTCAAAGTGAAATACAAGGAAAGAAGAACAAATGGAGTCCATTCAGGTAGGAGTAATAAAAGTCATGAAACATCAGTGAACGTAAACTAGCAGGTTCAGCATGTCTGTCATCTTGAGCTGAAAATACTTATTTCCTCTGTATGAAATAATGTCATAGCTTCTTTTTTTAAATAAAAAGAGGTAGAAAAATCTATATAAAATAAAGAAATGTGAGTAGTATATCTATCCATTCATATCACCACTGAGCTTTCTTAGACTTCAGTTATAAGTTTTATATTAACATTTGCGTAATAGAACTTCAGTTAAACAAAGAAAAGTTTTAAGGAGAATTTTATTCCCACCTTTCAAGATCAGAGTAAGGGAGACTAAGAAGCAGTTATAAACTACAGTTCTCATTGCTATAAAGTAGATGGTCTGCTCAAAAATAATTAAAAAATTCTTTTCCATTTTCACATGCAATTACACGGTTGAATTCTACATTTTGTTTTAGTTGGAAAATATAACGGGGGGGACGTAACATGTAGTTACAGAATGCTTCCAGGTTTAACACAAGTAAATATTTTCTGAAATATTAACTACAGTTTATACATTGACATATAATTGTTTCTCAAAATAGAGTTTGTGATCTGCTGAGAGTTTTCATCATGATTGTTGGATTTCTTTTTGTTTCTCTTTTATATTACAAGAGTTTATTTTTAAAGTTTGGGGTTTTTTTTAAAGTTTCATGACTATATTATTTATTTATAATTTTATAATGAGTGGAACTTTAAGGTACTAATTCTGAATGTTTGCTTGCTGACTGGAGATATTCTGCATGCTCTTCCATTTTAGTAGCTGCTGATCTTAGCCCTCGGCCAAAGACAATTCACTGCATCCTTCTTGCTGGACAAGCAAGTCCCTAAGCCTGAACTAAGCTGTCTACTGGTTGTCTCTGGTTCACTGCAAATACTTCTAGCCAAAATACTGTTCTTCACTCTGCTCCCCTAATGAACAGAGATATCTTGATACATATGTTTAAGGTAAATCCAGGAGAAACTCTTGCCCTAGGAAGAATGAGTGTACTCCCAGCTGAACCTTGTAAGTCTCATTGAAATATTTGTCCTGCTTTTATGACTTGAAGGAGCAGCGTAATACAGTGGAGGTTTAAGGGAAAAATATCTTACAAAGAACAACATGAATTATTCATTGTCAATATAACACTACCAGCAGAAGACTATGTACTTGTTGCTTATTGGAAAATAGCAAAATGACCAATACCTGGTCAAGGACTTTGTAACTTTCTGGCCTATGTTTCCGTGTTTCTGTAAGCCTTGGAATAGCAATTTCCTGTGGAGAATTATGCAAAGAATTTTGCACCCATCTGGACAACACAACACACAGAAAGTACATCAAAATTCTCCCAAGCAGTATCCCATAGTGAAGATTTTCTTAGGCTTATTTATTATCTCTCTTCTTTGACTTCCTCCTGAATTTTCTGCAAATTCTTTATCCAATTAAATTTCAGGTGGGCAAGGATTGTACCTATATTCGTGATTTTGAAAGTTCTGAGTCCTGGAAACAGGATAAAATAAAATATTTCCTATCATTAATCTCTATTTCTCTATTTCTCTTATGGTGGATATTGCTCCAAGTAAGTTAAAAACAGGTGAGAGGGCTATATCAGTTGTAGTGAGGGTCAGTTGCATCTGACAGGACAAGAAAAGGCTGCTTATTGAACACAAAGAGCAATTAGAGAAGAAGTAGCTGATCATCTCCACTAAAAATGTGAAATCTACTGGTAGATTGACCATATCTCCCATTTCTTTAAAAAAGCCTACCTTCCTAACCCAGAGTAGATGTTTAAATTGTATCTCCAAATGATCCAAACCCTCTAGTCAATGAAATGTTAGGATTTTAAGAGACCCACTAGTTTAACTTTCTGTTATGTAACATTTGCTCCCTAAAATTAATTTGCCAGTATGTAAACAAAAGAAAATAATTCAATTAGCTTTAAAAAAAAAAAAAAAAGTGATACTCTGAAGGTACTTCAGTTTCTTTAGTCAAGTTTATTGCCACAAGTAGGAATGTACTCATATTTAAGAGCATAAATTGTATTAAAAAAAAATTGAACACAAAATCCATAAAATGGGTATGGAACCATTATGTTTCATTACTTCATGAATAGTGGTAACTCTCAGTACTCCTAAGCTGTTCTCACAACCTACATGTGCTGCTAACCCCTTCTGGGTGAATATTAGTGACAGCCAGGAGAGCTAATACTATGTTGAGAACATAACAAGATATTTACCTAAGACTTTAAAATTCAAGCCCCTAGCTCCCTCAAAGCAATCACACTAGGGTAGGAAACAATTACACTGCAATATAAACTAGATTTTTTTTCTCTGTATGTTCCCTTCAACCCTCCTCCAGAAGATTTGGATCACTTTATTTCCATTTGAGACTTAAAAGCACAGAAAAACAAAACAAAACAATCTTTCCAATACTCCAACTGTAAGTCTGCCTTCTTCAAAAATTTTACACGTTTGCTTTCAGGATATGATTCTAAAGCTTTCTTTTGAATCCAGAAAATAAAATGTGAGAGTCTTATTTTGGAAGGAATTCATACATTCCAAATAATTGGAAATAAAAGGAAAGGTATGTAAGGTTTCTGAGCTTCACAAGTCTTATACAGAACTGCAAGAACTGTTATTCAACACAGTAAACTCTCTGTGATTAGATGGGATATTTCTGATCAAAAATGAGGAAGAAGGAATCAGTGATAAGCTCCTGGAAAACAAACAAATGCAAAAAATACCCACCCAAAACAGGATCTGTCAAAAAGTGAGGATTTTGAATACCTCAGCTATTCAGCACATAGACGTGAACTCCGAGTAACTAGAAACAGGAATTTCAATCTCCCCTGCTTCAGTGGGGCATCTATAGGATTTACATAACCTCTTTCACTACTCCCCCTCCCTTATGTGGCTACTAGTATGACATTACATGACTCCCTCTGCTCAGTAAAGTCTTAACAGTAAACAAAAATTCATTAATGTTAGTAAAGGTCATGGACATCATGATGATACATGTTATGGAAACAGCTCCAAAGACAGTCAGTGAAAGAAAAGAAAAGAAAAGAAAAGAAAAGAAAAGAAAAGAAAAGAAAAGAAAAGAAAAGAAAAGAAAAGAAAAGAAAAGGGAAAGAGTGAGATACCAGGTACCACAAGAAGCATGTTTCCGTGTGGAAGACATTGAGACTCAGAAAGCTCAATATCAGCACTCAAGACACAGCGATCTCTTAACTGCAATGCTGCCAGTCATACTAACATGACTTGAACATTGATTGAAATGACAGTAAAAAAGCAACTACTAGGCTAACAAAACAGTCGTAAATGCATAATGTACTAGGAATTTAAAAAAAAAACAACACAAATTTACCTAGTGATCTCACAGCAATGGGTGATAATTGTATGCTCATATCACATGCACTTCTGCATTGAAAATTTATGTCACTAAATATGTTTTTCCACATACAAGGATTCTAATAAACAAAACCACAAATAAGCAAATATAGCATCAGTAAGCTCACCTATTAAAACACAGTAAAAAATAATACTAAAAGATCCAAAATTAAAAAAACACAACAGTGATCTGGCTTTTGGTTAGAGATGAACTCATCTTTGGAATTGTTAGCAACAGAGTTTAATATTCCTAATATTCATCAATAGCCACCAAAGAGTCATTCTTCTGCTTGTGTATCTTTGGTGTTCTTACAAAGCAACCTTTCCAGAAAGTTGTGTCCTGGTGGTGTCTTCAGAAAGATGGACTAGTTTTTCTTTTCTTCTTGCTCTGTGACCAGGTAATTAATGTGGGGAAACCACCACATTTTTACCTCAATTTCAGTTTAATATTCAAGTTATATATTATGACTACAGACCTACCATTCAGAAGTTTTCAATTATTTATTTTTCTGTAACCAGAATGCAACAAAACCCTCTGCAACATTCTGTAACCCCTGCATACTGTATAAATTATTTAATTTCTAGATTTGATTTTGATGGTATACATGCCAAATATACATATAGTTATATCAAGCTTATCAAGACAGAAGATATATTGAGAGGGGTTATTCTAATATTATAACAATATTAATACTACTTCCAGCATGTTGGAATAATAAAGAATGGTGAGAAACTTTTAATAGCACAATATAATTTCTGTGAACTCTTGTTAAATATATATAGTAGTGATACCAAAAACATTTAATCCATCCATATTTTGCACCCTTCTCAGTCTACCGTTTGCATTGCAGATTGCTGCTGAGGAAACTGTAACTTAAGTCCTCAATATGATTTCAAGTTAAATATTTACCTTAAGGCAAGTCATTTGCAAAGTAGTGTAGGGGAGCTAATTAAGAACATAATTCTTCCCAAATTTCAGTTCTTTTTAACTATTTTAAAATCTCTCACAAAATTTGCATTCCGTTCCATGGATTACTGAACAGTACCACAGACTTTCACAGTCTGAATGTATGGAGTATTTTTTATTCATGCAGAACACTTTCAGTTATGCAGTAAGGAAATGGTAAACAAAAATTTTTAGTTTCAGTTATTCCTTTCTTTGCTTTCACCACAGTTTGCCATTCTTACTTAGGACCAAAATGCCCATGAAAAATTAACATGAGTAATACACAGCTTATTCAAGCAGGCACATATATGCTAATTGTACCTGGTGACTGATGAACTGACTAGTCTAGGATTTAAAAATAAAAATCCTTCTCTAGGTTTAAATATTATTTATTTAAAAGCAAGATCAAGAGTAACCTGTTAGAATTTGCATAGTGAACAGTTTGTCAAGAAGATGCATTTATTTATTCCGCACTTCAAATTCCACCCTGTGCTTTGGAGCCTGGTAGATACTTGCATGAGTAGCCCTCAATCATACAAACCATCTAACTGAGATTTATTAGGAGTGCTTCCCTGATTAAAATGTACTCAGTCATTAGAGGCATATGATGTTGAACAGTCCTCTTGAAGAAAAATGCTTGCTGAAGTTAGCTGATGCTTTTACTTTTTTTGAACTTCCACATTAGTGGGCTGGTTGCCTGAAGCAACTGAAGATTTGACCTGTGATATATGTAATCGCCCATGTGATTCAGTTATAGCAGAGGGACACAGGCTCCATTCTTTGTGAAATGATACCTGAGCTGTCAGTCATGTAAACTGTCCAGCTTTTGGCTTCTAACATTCCAAAGCTACAGATTACATTCTATCCTGGAGTCCTTGAGTGATGGCAAAAGCTGTGAGATTTCGATTAGCTTCTTCACCCAGCAAACAGGAGAAAGTAAGCTAACAGTTTTATAAATAATGAATTTTAAACTAAGCTAGTGGTTCCCTGATAGTAATGACTGCAAATGACTGTGTGCAAAACTCTTTGGGTTAATTTAACTGTGGATTTTTGCAGAAACTCCAAAACACACCAAAACAACTTTCTTTCTAGTCTCCTTAGCCTTGTGAGAAGTATTTACAGAAGTCTGAAAATAAAGACTATATTCCAGACCTAATTTATGCTAACATGATAGATCATTCCCATTTCAATCAATTGAGCTGTATTGCTATAACAGGTCTTATGGGCTAAATATTACTGTAACTATTCCAAGATAAATACAGTGTAAAGAAGGAAGCTAACGAGACAACGATTTTATATCAGTTCATCTGACAGAAAAAATTCCCCCATCGGTTATATTTTATCATTAATTTATTTTATTTGCTTTTCTTTTGAATTAACTTATTCCTCTCTCACTGAAAGAAGGAAAAAAAATCCCTGTTGATTCTAAAGATGCAAATCCAACTATGTTTGAGATCATTTAAAGACAAAGTATGATTTTACTCAGCGAATTTCATTTTTGTGATGCTACATTTCTCTTTAATTACAATAAGTAATAATAAATAACTTTTCCCTCGTTTTCCACTCATCTTCTTTCCTCTACCTCCCCACTAACTTCCAGTAGAAATAGTCACAGATTTGTAAATAGGCAGCAAAATCAGTATTATACTAGGAAAGAAAATGCAAATTATTATTAATATTGAGGATTTCAGAAGTTTCTTTAGTGAACAGAAAAGTTATTGGAGGAAAGTTGTTCCAACATTTACTGTAATTAGTATACTTACCCAGTGATACTTTTAAATGAAGCCATTCAAAGAGACATAACGCAGAGTATTCTGACAGTATTCACTTAATCACTCTGTAGATATATTGTTGAAGGTCTTCTGTGTTCATATATTTCCATCCTCCATATTGATTCAAAATATTAATTTCTCATTTTACTGTGAGCTTTTAGCAGTGTGAGTTAGCATGTTTGATATTACTAACTTCCAGTATGAATTTGCAGATTTCTATGATGTTTAAAAATGCATGTGACTCAGCCTAAATGATTCATACACAGAAAAAAAAAATCACAAATACAGATGAAGAAATGGTATCTACCATTAACAAATTGCCACCTCCTAGCTTGAAAATTTACTTACTATACATTTGCGGTAGTTTTGGCTTTAGGCCTCAACTAGGCCTAAATTTAGCAGGCCCAAAGGATGTGACATAGATCAGAAGCGACAAACATCACCTGACTTAAGCAACCAAAGAGGTATTTCATATCATCTGACATCATCAAGAAGTGTCAAGAAGTATAAAAAGAAAGAGAGGAGGAGCTTCTCCCTCTTTTGCCCTTTGCCTTGGACCTGTAAAGATGCATTGCCTGTCTCTGCCAAGATTAGGTCTTGCTGCCATCCACACTGTTGTTATCTAGAGAGATGAACATTTTCTTGTTAATTTTCTCCTCTCCTGTTGGGAGGTTTCTCTGGAAGAGGTTTTGGGAGGTTTTGAGGGGTTAGGGTGGTTGGAATCTGTATTATTAGGTTGGGTGACGCATCAGCTATTGTTGGTTTGTGGGAATTTTTCCTCACATTTGTACATATATGTATTATATCATATTCTGTTTTAATTATCTTTCTTTTGTATAATCTAAGAAGTTTCCTACTTCAGGTTTTGGAGGTTTTTTCTGGCCCTCCTTTTCCCTCAGCTGGGGGGGGACAACATCCTGTCTCTCTGTGTTGGGCAGTTGGCATTTTGCCAGCTCAACCCAAGACAAAGTTTTAGAGCAAAAATATAAAGCTTTTTTCATGTTTGTTTTCCAGTGCACTGTAAATAAAATAATTCTTAGTACTGTTTTATATTTACTAAGATTTCATTAATTTATAGCAAATATCATCTCTGTTAACCTACCTATCTATTGCAAGACAGTCTAGTTGTGAAAGATTTACATTACTAAGACTTTATGTTTGTAAATGTAAACATGAATACTAAATAATACAGATTTTAATATTAGGCACAAATTTCATTTGTCACTGCAAATCTTGTACTGTTTTTGAGCAACTCTGATTACAGCTGATTATGGCTCAATTCAGAACACAGGAATTTCACAGAATACAGATCTCAGTGACTTTGGTGTAACATGTCACTTCCATCTGCTTTTGTAAAGAACCAAAAAACATAAGAAAAGAACAAATTCTGTTTTGAGAAGGCATATCTTACTCAATATTTACCAATGCCTTTCCAAGGATATAACACAAAAACATTTTTTCTTCAGCATAGGCAGGAATTTTAGGAGGACGGCAGATGAAGATTTGGTCTAAAACCTGCAGTATATGTTTTCTTCCTTATGGATCCACCTTGTTGTTAACACCTTATCCCTTGAGTACTTCCACTGCTTCTGTTTACCCTGTGAAGGTTTTTCAGCAATAACACATTTCAAAGCATCATTATATTAAAAACGATCACTCAGATATCATTTTCTTTAAGACCCATTGATTTTTCATTTTCCTCATAACGGCTCACTATGAAAGCAAACAACACAACAGGAGCAACAAAGCATGTGAGATGCCTGACATCCATTAGCTTTATGTATATACCTCACATATAAGTTTTACACATACGGCATATATAAACTTTACATATATATATATATATATATATCTCAGATAAATATATATGCTTTATTGAGTCAAAAAACCCCCAACATTTAAACAGGTTAACTTTAGACTTTTCAAAGGATGACTACACAATGCTACATTTAAACTCATTGGACACAAAGATTAAATTGAAATCTTAAATAAATAGATTTCTCAGAGTTTAATTGTAAAAGCAACTTAAAATATTTTGTTTAAAATCAAGACTTCTCTGCTTTCATTATAGAAAATAAAAAAAGAAAATCTCATGGCCTTCTAAGTGAGAAGAAATATTCAATATTACAGCATCTCTCTAGATATTTGTTCTTTCTCAGTGTTGCTGTCTACTCTCTGTGTATAATGGCAAGATTAACAGCAAGAAAGTAGTTTTTTATTCTAAGTAATGTAATATTTGGCAGTATTCCCAAAAATTCCTTTTCCCTTTTATTCTTCCACTTTCCCCACCACAGTGGTGATGGGCTTATTATTTGTTTACACAAGATGAAAGAGTCAATAAGTGAGTTTTTAAATCTGCAAGCAGAGACATTTGTCATTTAAATAGGATGATCTGTGCCTGCAGCAGAACTCAGTTTGATCTGTTAAAGAAAAAAATTCCATTTGGTTAAATATGCTGCTGAGGATGCACATTGCCTCAGCCAAGGGAATAGATTAAGAACAGATCTACAGTTTAGCTCATCTGAAAATATCAGAAAACATTATGACATATATTCTAGCAAAATACAGTCTATACGATAGTTCAGAAAAAACATTACAGAGCTCAAATTAACATGCATCAAACACATCCCTTAAAATGAAAACAGAATAAACAGAATGAGCTTGCTGCCTTTTTTTTTTTTTTTTTTTTTTTTTTTTTTTTTGATGAGCATATTGTCTTGAGCACTATATTTAAATTTAAGGAGACTCAATGCTGTTCATGAAGGAACTACTACTGCATTTTCAGATAAGAAAACCAGCTGCAGATTTGATTAGAACGTAAATATTTTAGTGAAGCACTGTAAATAGAGTAATGTATTGTCTTAAACAGCTTAAATAGTACAACAGAAATCAAGTAGGGAAAATAACACCACTCAAACTTAGCTCTTTTGGAACAATATCATTATATTTTCATTTGAGTTTTCTTCAAACTGACATCCCCTTATTTCAATTTGGTTTACTTTTAAGCTTTTCACAATCTGAGAGATCTTCAAAAGACACTTAATAGCACTAGTGACTTGAAAGTGCCAGATTTAATAGAGATGTAGGCAGTATAACACTTTAATATGATTCCAAATCCTTATGTCATTTCCTTAGATTCCCTGTAGTTTGCGTGGAAAGTTAAATTAGAATGGTATCCCATTTGCATTTTGAGTCTACCACAAAGCTACACAGGTGGTGCAGGTATTTGGAAAATATTCTATGTGTAACAGTCTCTTTCGGGGACTGAGGAAGAATTTAATATGTTTCTTGGTAATGAACCGAATGTAGGGCTCCTCAGAATATTCAAGATTAGGTTAGTATTGGATTTGAGAAGGATGTGACTGTGTATGCTTACAGAAACATAAAGTAAGAGATGAGCAATACCTACAAAATTTTAATCACATTCTATCTTGGAACCTAGAATGGTGTTTTCAGATAGTCATTTGAAATATGTTACCTGAGTTCATCTACAGGTCAGACTTATGAGCTTTATCTTTTTTATATTAAAGTTTAAAAAAAGAGCTTTACCTACAAAGAGATCTTGAGCCAATGTTTCAATTTTCTAACTTCTCAGAAGATATGGGAGCAAAACCCAAGGGGTGGGGGGAAGAAAAAAAAAAAGAAAAAAAACAAACTGAAAAAGTTGTGGAAAAGCCCATAGAGCTACACCATCAAATCCCTGTTTTGCTCAGTTTTGAGATACTAGAAATAAATGCAACATGAACTGAACAGGAAGTGACAACTGATCTCTCCCTTTTAAATGGAAGAATTTCACTGAAGCATGATAATTGTTCAGTGCTGCGTCTTGTTCAGAAAAGTCTACACAGGTCTGGGTCAACTCACAGTCATGATCCCACAGATGAATATTGGGGGTCATGCAGCTGCCTGGATTTAGTCCTATAGATTTGATATTGATCCGAAGGTGAAAAGTTATGTCTTCAGAAGAATGTACCCTGGATTTCAATAATAACTGGGGTGGTTACGTTGATTCACATCCAACCTCTATACATAAAGTTCATGGTGGTTACAGACTAAGTAATGAACATCCCTGAGATTGCTGCTGTAGAACGTGAGTGATCCCTGGACAGATAATAAATGTCTCTAATTTTTCCAGCAACTCTGCTCTAAAGTGTTCTAAATGGAAATTTTGATCAAGGGAGCAGAAGATGCATTCATATAACAGTTCTGTTATTTAAAATCTGGAGCCAAATTCTTTAAAAATGTTCTTCTCTTGCTTTAAACAAGCTCCATCCTGTCTTTAATTCTTTTTAATACCATAAAGGAACATGTGAGAATGCCATAAGGACTTCTCTTGTCCACAGATATAAGCAAAAGAAATAAAAAATTATTTGAAATGAACTAATGAGTTTTCCTCTTCACTTTGAAGCACAGTGTCCTGAAATCTTGGTTTCTGGAAGTGAAGATTCTGATAGTAAACATCTATCAGTTAGTAGAACAAGGTAGAAAGGTTTGGTAAATTACTCATATTTTATCTTAAGACAGTGGCATATAATTTTGAATAAGCTTTACTGGAGTGAAGGAGGGGAAAACCTTTCAGAGGACCATGTAGTTGACTCAGTCAACATGGCATTAAATTAAAATTAAAAGAGAAAAATAATAACTCATTTAGCATTGAATCAAAATGTCAATAAGAAAATTCTCTGTCACTGTTATACATGAAAATAATACAATATTTAATTTCATATATTTGTCTGCCAAGAGGCAAGAGGCTGGCTTCTAAACAGTGAGAACTTGAGCTCATGAATTCCTCATTTATGAGCATAAAGTTAATTTTGTTGATATCACTGAAATGTAGTAGATAGATCACATGATTATAATGTCAAAATCACAAATCAGGAATTGCTTAGGAAGGCTTATATCAAGAAAAAGGGAAACAAAACAAATGGATGGTCTTATCTTGTTAACAGTTGGACTTGAGGATCTTAGAAATCTTCTCCACCATTAATAATTCTAGTCTATTTAAGTCTAGTGTGGTATATCCCCACCTTATTGAAAACTCAGTTTAAAATACACTTGGATACTTACAGATTTGTACCCTAACAGATAAAACTCAAGCGGTACTAAAGAAGGTGTGTGCTGAAGACCACAACATCCCATTAGGAAAGAGATGTGCTCATCACATAGTCTTGATGAGGTACAAAAAACCCAAAAGATGAGGAACTTCAGTTTCATGGAAAAGCCCAGGGTTACTGGTACAAAGCTGTTCTTTACAATTTGTAAATGCTTACATCAAACAATTGCTACATCCAAGGAGAATCAAGAATCTACATATTCTGTGACTTGAATTTTACCTCAAACTTCATTCCAAGAAAGAGAGGGCAGCAGGCCATAGAAGTAAACATTAGTTGTTGGTTAGTTCATGTAAATGTACAAATTGCAATAACACGTCTACCTTTGCAAAAAGCCTGAAGTCCCAAGCAGTAATATATGCCTGTTTTATATTCTAAGAAAAGTGTGCCAGTCTACTTAGAATTTTACTCTTGGAAACTCTGTGACAGTTTCACAAAGTGGAAAACAATTATAAGCCAGTTACAAAGAGAAGGCAGATAAACACCACCATTCAATTAATAGTTGGGAACTGCTCAGAAGATTTTACTAGATTCCTGAAAAGTATCTTTTGTTTGTTTGTTTGTTTGGTAAAAAGCAGCTTTGTCTAAAAGGTAAAGAGAAACCAACAATAAAGCTTCAATATAAAGAACACTGGTAATACTTAGCATAAAATACAGGAAAAAAATTGCAGAAAGCTCATAAGGGAAAATATAGAAAAATATATGTTATAGAGAATAGTTAGACTTTTTAATAAATCATTACCAATGGTTAAAAGACAATAATATCATTCAATAAATATTTCTGTTCTGTAGCATTTTATACATATATATATATTTATAAAATATATGAACTTCAGATTGAATTTAATTGTGGCAGTAATTAAGAACATGATGAACAACAACTATTGAACCTGGTCATCTTTTAATCAACAAATCTGTAGTTTGATGTAGGAGTTTTAAAACAATTGACTTATGTTGGCAAAATTAATGCTGAATTTTTAAACATAATGTGTTCGGATAAAGCTATATAGAGATTTTATTTATAAATAAAAGAAACTCTGAGTTTGAAATACCTCATTTATCTTCACTTCATAACATGAAAATTTGTATATTTTGAAAACAAAGGCAATTACAGTCACCACCAGTAAACCCCACAGGTTTTCTTCAAATGCTTCAGTTTGTACTTCATTACACCTGAAATCAGTCATTAGCAGAGTCATAATTGTTACAGTGGAAATAGTGTTTAAAGAAAAAGTAGAACAGTAAGATAATTACAAACAATATTTTCCACCAGAATCACTGTTTGGTGAATTACAAAAATGTAGATATTATTTTATATTTTTACTAAATAATATCCAAAATATTTGTGCAAGGATGCATAAATAGCTTTGCAATCTTTCTATTCAAAATTACATTTGATGCTGGGAAACCAGTAACTTCAGATTATAAATGTACATATACTGGTGTTATTAAAATATGAGCAGCTATAATTGCCTTTGCAATTTAATTCGAGGGGGTAAGATTTTCTTAGCAGCTTGAGTGTTTCCTGTCCTACATACTTTCTACTGGTGAATTTACTCTCAGGGTAACTTGCCATTTCTATTTGACTGCATATACTAAAATTAATTATGGTTTTAAAAGATACCAGTTTTGTATTGTGCAACATCTGACCTTTTCAGATTTTGACATATTGCCTGCCCTGTTTAGGACTCTGCTACATTTCATTAACAAAAATAGATGTTCAGCTTTTACTTTTGAGCTGCCTACTGCTAATTTGTACTCTCATTTCAAATGGCTACTGTCTTACAGACGGAAATAATAAAACTGCAAAAATCACTACATCTAAGGTGCTTTCTACACGGGAATTAGCATATTACTGCGATTAATTATTATGGTAATAGAAGTCTTATTTCACGTAATGAATTTTGTTGTTATGACATGCCAGAATGCAATGTGCAGCTGTGCAAATATAGTGATATCCCAGGTATACCAGAAGCTGTTTTAACCTGCTGAAAAGAAACCCTCTAGCTAGATAAATCAACTCCAGTTTTCTACTTTTTTAAATCTTGGCTTTCTTTTGTTTCTACAGTTTTCCTGGTCAGGTTTTAAATTTATTCCAAAAGAACATTTAATTTATCAACTGCTAAATTCCTACAAGCTTCCCCAATAGTAGTGGCCCTTTTATATTACATATTTCATAGGATGTGGACCTTGGTAATAGCTATTGCTCTTGAATGAGATGAGTGTATCACAGACGGCTTATGCACCTGCAGTGAAAATTTATTGCAGGCTGTTCATAGTTAAAACTGTTTTGTACAAAAAAAAAAGGAGATGTGTATAATGGAGGAAAGCATGTCTTACAATACCAAAGAACCACTTAGTAGAATAATCCATGTTGAGTTTTGGTGTGTGCTTCTGAAAATGGGCTTTATGGAATGGGCAATATTTTTATCCTAGAGAAATCACTTGCAGAATGTAACTTTATTGTAACTTTCTAGTAACGTTTTCCACACTTATCTTTGAGAAATAAACTCCTCAGTTAAGCTGTAAGAGAGAGTTTAATAGGAAAAATCATGGGTTTTTTCTAATCTTTACCCGATTTTTTGGAGTAATTTCTGCAGAATTTTGTGTTTCAAGATATGAGTAGGTTTATAGACTATAACTTCTGAGTAAAAATAGACTATGTGCTTTCCAAAACATGATAGCATAGTTTCTACAGAAACAGATTTTGACACTGATGGTGAAGAGAGGTATGCAGTGTCAATTCAAGATGAGAAGCTCTATAAAAAAAAATTCTCTTAATGTGACTCCCATGGCACAATTGATGCACTGACTTTCTGGATTTACAGATGTCTTAAAGGCATGCTACCAATATATTAATGTTCAAATAAATAACTAAATAAATAAATAAATAAATTTTTAAAAAACAAACAAAACCCAAAAAATCTCATCACACCAACAAAACAAACAGAAGCTAACTGAACACCAAAACTCACAAACCCTTTCAGCAACATAAGGAAAACCGAAGAAAAGCTCCCAAGCCACAAAAACTTGCAGACTTTGCTTACATGTTTCTACCAGTTTCTAAATTTAAGAGCTCTCTACATCAGCAGAAATCTTACTTAAATGAGTCAGATGTTTGTCTAAGTAAAACTAGTATAAGTAGGGACATACTAAACTTACATCTTTAAGGGTAGATAAAAAAGTCAAAAGCATAACTTTATTTTATTGACAGTTGGATCATATTTATAGTTAGGAACTACAAATATTATTCTACAGTATTTATTATTTTAAATTTTATTTAAGAGGGGAGCTATATTGCTGTTCCATTAAAAATCAAGATTTTTCAAGTCAGTTGTTTGTTTAAAAAAACCTACAACTCTTCATTTCAAGAACCCCACAATTATCACCACTAAAAATCTAACAAATCAAATTACATTCATTTTTTGGGGGGAAACTACATCAATACTCAGCAGAATACTTGATTGTTTATTGTTTATTTTTCACAACAGTACCTGGTGCTAGACTCTTTCCTAAGAAAAAGCCTATGTATTCAATGCTTTTTAAAAATTATAATTTAAAATTAAACAATGACATATCTTATCTGTTCTCTTCATATGTACCTGTGAGCCAATGTTTCCTCTAGAGAATAATGAATAATCCTGTGCAGACTTTTGCACTGCTGCTTGGAACTACTAAAATTACACATCTATATTTTTTGGCACTGATTTTCAAACTTACCTTAATTTCTCTCACTGGTACAGAGAATCTGACAGAGACACAAAGAATTCCAGGCTTCACACAGTGTGAACCAGAGTGAAGCAGATTATTTTTTTTTTTTTTTTTTTTTTAACGTAGTACTCAGTAGTCTAGTGGACTTCCAAACTTCTACAGGCATAAAGACATGGAAGCCTTTAATTATGAAGACCAAGAGCTCCACCCCTTGAAATTTTGCTGACTTGTTAATATGCTTGAAGCTTTCATAGTTCTTTTGTGACCTGGTAAAGGTATTAGTATAATCTCCCATATTTAGTAAGTACTTGCTGAAGATGATTTCAGACCGAGATGGAAATGAGACACTTGTCTCTGATAGAATGCAGGTTCTGCCTCAAAGACTTACAGAAAAGAACAAAGCCACATTAGTTTAACTTTGGAGAAGCCTCTGTATAGCTCTGCCATTTAAAATCTGAGCAAAATGTACCTCTAATATTCAATTCATTCTGTGATTTCAACATAATTTAGATTTAATTAAGTCCCCTCCCACTTAATTAATGTTAAGACACTGAAGCACAGAAGTCAGATCTCTGTCTTCTCAAAGTTAGTCTTTCTGGTCAAAAAGGTATGTTCAGTCTCAAACTTGCTCTCAAAGCTGGGATGTCTTAAACTTTTTTAACTGAACAGTACATGAATAAGAAAAGTGGAGAGCATCCCAGTGTTCATGCAGGCAGGCAGGCACTATTGGGGTTTGAGAAATTGATTTGCATTTACTTTAGTAGGGAAGAACCTGCAATTAAAAGGCTTCTATCCAAATGCATGTATACAAGAATCTTATACAAAAATAAAGTCTCCTTCTTTGATTTCATTTTATCAGAAAACATTGAATTCTTCTCCACACCTTGCAAGACAGTATAAGTTGCAGATCCCAAGTAGATGGATATGCCCTGTAGCTTGAAGTAGACATCTGGAACAAAATTATAGATAGCTTTTAACCTCATTCTGGTTAAATCTGGTGTGCCAACTTTAGGTACTAACTCTTCAGAATTCATGTATCTTAAATAAGACTTTGAAGTTCTTATTACTTATGACCCTTGAGACTGATGTTATGATTCCAATCAGCAGTCACCATCTAAATCTTAGGATCATCTAGTATAAATATGAAATACTTTATTGACCTTTAGGAAAAGTTATCACTTCCAGATGAAGACACACACTTTAAGGATCGTATTTAAAGACCTCTTCACAGCTAACCTTCTCACTTGTTCATTTTCATAGAAAAAGTTTCAGAAAGTTTTCTCCAAAGGGTGCCCCAGCAAAAAAGTTAAACAATCACAAACTGACAGTTCATCTCATCACATTTAAGCATTAGGAAAACTAAAAAAAAAAACAACCACACAACAACAACAACAACAAAAACCCAAAAACCCCCAACAAAACCAACAACAAACACACCCCCCACCCCCCCACCCCCCAACAACAAAAAACCACAACCAAAAAATTCCACACCAAACCATTCCAAATAAGAAGGGTTTGTCCAAGGCCTTGACATGGAATGATTGTCTCCCAGCTCCACTGTTATCACACTGCACGACTGCATAGAGCACAGGGAAACATTTGGTTATTTCTTACTCTCATAAATCCTTCTGAGGTAGCTGTTTTGAATAATGATTAATAGGGTATGGGAAAGGAGCTTCTGCAGAGTGCCTTGGTTTTGCTAATAACACTGCAACTATGTTAGCAATTCAGTTTGGACCAATAGCACAAGTTTTTAGCAAGCCATGTGACTGTCCCCAGTTGTGACATAACATTCCAGTTCAGTAGAAATTTTGGTGTTCTCTAGCTAAATTTATCTAAGTAGAAGTGAAATGAGAAGTTTCCCTCTGGGTAGATACCAAATTCTTTTGAGCACTGTATTTGTTTTGGATAGAGTAGAGTCAGTTTTTCTCATAGCAGCTGGTACGGGCTGTGGTTTGGATTTCAGTTGCAAAAACTGTAGACAACACAGATGTGTTTTCCTTACTGTTGAGCAGTGCTTAAATAGAGTCAAGGCCATTTCTGCTCCTCACTCCATCCCATCAGCAAAGAAGCTGGGAGTGCACAAGGAGTTGGGAGGAGACACAGCCAGGAGAGCTGACCCTAACTTACCCAAGAGATACTCAAGAGCATATGACGTTATGCTCAGCATATAAAGCTTGTGGAGGAAGGGAGAGGAGGATATTTGGAGTGATAGTAATTGTCTTTCCAAGTGACCATTATTTGTGCTGGAGCACTACTTTCCTGGTGATAGCTGAACACCCCCGTGCCCATGGGAAAAGATCACTTATTTCCTTGTTTTGATTTCCTTGTCTGCACTGTGTTTGCTTTATCTATCAAAGTGTCTTTATCTCAACTCATGAGTTTTCTCAATTTTATCCTTTTGATTCTCTCCCCCATTCGCACCAGGAGGAGTGAGCAAGTGGCTGTGTGGGACTTGGTTGGCACAACACTTGTCAACCTTTCCTTCAACAATCAGCCAGCACAGGGAGATTGTAGTAGACAGCACCAGACTGTGGATTGGCACTTTGGGTGCACATTGCCAGTAGGCATTGACTGTTTTACTTGCCATTGAACAGCATTTGTGGAAGATAATAAAGATGTGAGCTTAACTGTGATATGCATGGATATAGAAATAAAGAAGGGGATTTAAAAGTTTTGTCTAACCATATAATCATAGGCTTATACTGTTCATTTCTATGACCTAATTGTAACAGCTCATTCTGTTGCACTGAGAAGTCATAAGGAGAAATTTAAACTAACAGAAAATAATTATTCTTCCAGAGACATTGTAATTGAAAGAAACAGTTTATTTCAAAGAAAAAAATGAGTTAAGACAACCTATCTCCTTTAAATCAACGGAACAGCTAATAATCAATTATTCTGATTAAAATCACAACTAGTGCCATTCAGAAACTTCTCAACCTTGTGGTGAAAGGTTAAAGTTATTAAAAAACAAAAAGGACTGTATGGTTGTGCTAATTTTCTTAGAGTAAGGGAACAATGTTGTCTTATAATTAAGGAATTTTAGTTTGCTTTAACTAACCTACCTCCCTTCTTTTGGATGGAAAAAAACCTCTCCAAAATGTTGTTTTCAGTTCTGACCAATATGTCATTTAGGGCTGTTACATCTAACTGCATTAAAACTTGGAGGTTTTTTGTTTGCTGGGAAAGTTGCTAACAGAATCAGTGGTAACAGAATTAAGAATTAAGACAAACTTGTGAACAATTTAAGGGAGTAATTAACTCAGTTTGTTAATCCAGTGGGAAATCTCTTGATTCAAATGGTAGGGAAAGATAACATGAATTATAATGTGGGAAATATTCTATCTACATTCTGATTGTTTGCTGTCACATGCAAATAATCATGAATACATCAATCTACTAATTGCTAATCAGCCCCCACGCTGTTTTAATAAATTCATCTACTAAGGTTTTTTTGTCAATATTTAATTAATGCAGCTTAATGTAATGCCTGTTCTGTTAACATCTGTTCATAGCAAATATGGGATTCAGACATTTTGCAACACAGCGTTTCTTTTCTTCAGAGGAAAGTGGTGTTTAAAACAGTGTTTTCTTTTAAATAGCAAATATTATCTAAGACATCCAAAAGCTTAAGATATCATTCATTTTTAATGTAGCAACACTTATATAACAGCCTTGGAGCTGCAGCATTTTGGGTACTATAAGTATGCTTTGGAATTGTTGACTTAGATGTTAAGTTTATCACAAAACTTCTGTTACAAGTTGCATAACAAAATTATATAACCAAAAAGAAGTTATGCTATGGCAAAACTGCCTAGAAACGTGTGCCCATTTTTCAAATGGTTGTCATTTGTTCATGTGATGATCCCCCCAGTTTAAATGGTCAAATAAAGACAAATAAAAGTAAATTTTTTATGGTGTCTAATATGTTAATTGACACTGAATTTACTAGAATTTTAATTAATTTACTTTTAATTAAGTTTTGCGGTTTTCTTCACTATGTCTTCCCTTTTTCTTCATGTGTCTTTTACAGCATAATTATGCAATGTCTCAGATCTTATGTATATTTGCACATTGACCACATTAATTCTTCACTCTGTGTAAGATCCTTGGGATTTTATTCATTATAATGA
Source organism: Hafferia zeledoni (assembly GCA_035583235.1). Taxonomy (NCBI): domain Eukaryota; kingdom Metazoa; phylum Chordata; class Aves; order Passeriformes; family Thamnophilidae; genus Hafferia; species Hafferia zeledoni. The sequence continues at coordinate 15,612,531 of JAWWEV010000043.1, forward strand.
AAATTGACAGGCAAACAATCAATAAAAAGTATCATATGCACTTCATCGATAGCATATAAATGCAATTAATAGCATTTTTTAACTTAAAAGGTAACTACAGGACATCTTAAGGATTGATCATGGTTTAGTTTCATCAAAAGTTTAGTAATTGGAGAGCTCACTACTCCTAGCATATTCAGCAGTTTTTTCTATTCTGCTTAATAGGAAAAGGAGTGGTTTTGAAAAGCAAGTATATATTTATTCATATATTCATAAGTATAGATAGTGTTTTCATTTAAGTACATTACCAGACTTTAATGAATTGGTAGACTACATTAGTTATCATATATATTTATATTTTTTAACTAATGTGACTGTATCAACGCTTTATATATGGGAACTGCCGCCGCTATTTTGACATCCAGTTTCTACTTAATTTCTTTTTTAATTTATTATTTTTTAAATCAGATTTTTATTCAATACACTTTGTATCGATAATGTTGTTTATTTTGTCTTTATTACACAGTTTATTCTTTTGCAGAATTAGATCACAGTGCCCAAATCACACCAGAAATTCCAACCCTACTGATTCAGAAAAGACTTAGAGAGCAATCTAATTTTCTTGTGGAAAATTTAGGCAAGCATAAAATAGTTTTCTTATAGTTTGATAGGGGGGTGGGGGTGGGGGGGGTGGGGGTGGGGGGGATGTAATCTGTTTTGTTTTTTACCCTAAATCAAACACAATGTAAATAGTAATGAACTGATAAGGTGGTAGTGAAGGAAAAGGTAAATGGGAAGATTGTCCTGGTGCCAAAAGTTTCATGCCACACAACAGCCTCATAGCTCTTTAAGATATATGCACAATAAATACTTTCTCTATGATATATGATGTATAAAAAGCTGTGTCACTCTTGAAAAGGTGAAAGGCAAGGTCATTTAGGCTCTGAAGAATATACTATACTAAATACATAAATAAAAGTATCATGCGTCAAAGCCTTCTGGGAGATAAAATGTCCTATCATTTACATTTAACTGAACTATTTGGGCTAAAAATCAAAGCAGGTAAATTAGAGATGCTATGAAGTTCTCTGAAACAGAGAAATAGAGATGATTGTCCTTGGAAATCTAAGCCGCCCATTAGGGAGCTAGAGTTACTGGGACTGAAAGTAGCAATTCCCCTCAAAGCTACCTAAGTCACCCGACCAACTAAAAAAGCACTGCAGGTCCTTATTATTCCTTGTGGTTAGAGTAATTCTAATTTTGTAAAAAAAGTTAATTACATACTGGAATAGCTTTTTTTTTCTTTTTCTGTAAATTTAGCTGGTGCTATGTGTGATAACAAAGGTTAATTTGGGAAGAATAATACACAGAATCTGTTCAGAAAAAAAACAAGAATTGAAAAAAAATGTTGCTGGTTAACGCTAGACGTTTGCAATCAAGCAGTCGTTGGGTGTCTCAGGAAGCAGCATTTGTTTCACACCATTTTGCACCAGTTGGGGATCTGGCTGTATCCACTACTAGGCATAAAGACAGGTCTCTTAAAAAACATTATCCAGTGGAGCAGAGGAAGACAATCAAGCAAAATGCAAATGCCCAAACAGAGAATGTATTTTTAGTATAGGTTGCTCAGCTAGAATAAATTCTACCCCTACTGACTGTAGACTTACATGATAAGATGCAGACAGTTCTGCAGCTGTTCAGTTTTCCAGTCCGACAAGTACTTCCCTTAAAGCTGTATAACTGAGAATACTAACTCTATCCTCTCTTTTCATTTATTAGTTTTTAACTTGTTAGGATTTAGTGATTTTGAAATGAGTTTACCAGTCAACCTCCTTTACCAGGTTCACAACATGAAATGACTTCAAAATATATAAGCAGGATCTCTTTCAGAGCAAACAAGACTAGAAGATGGACTGCTGAAGGGCAACCAGTGCATGCAGGCTTCTAGAGACTGGAATACTGGGCTGGCATGAAGAGCTTGGCTTCTAGGCTAGGCTTTGGCAATTCAGGATTGAGGTATGTACAGTGTCTAAAGACCCAGGATATTTGGAGAAGTCTTTTTCTACCAATAGGAATGACGGTTTGCTTCTTGTTTAAACCAGAAATCTAACAGTCCAGTCTTCTTTCCTTTCATCCTTAAAAATATTCTGCTTGTTCTCTTTGCTTCTCTACCACAGCCCCTTTCATCTTGACATTCTTGTTTCTTTCAGAGTAGTCAACAGTAATGTGGGAAAATTAAAAAAAAAAAAATTATACTCCTATGATTATTCTATAGTTTCTTCCTTGAGTCAGCACTCAAGTAAGAGTACTGGCAATTTCTCAAAGTACTTTTATTTCTCTTTATTGACAGATAAAGACCTTTTTTGTTTGGTTTTGTTTATTGCTTAAATCAGAGAACCTCTAGAAGAAAGTGATAATAAAATTTAGCACATTTCCTCTTGATGAAAGCCTATCATAAGGAAAAATCTTGTAGATACAATAGTAGCCAGTGGCAAGATCTAGAGTCACTTTAATTATTAATCCCCAAGGACTGTATATAGATGAAAAGAACAACATATACCTGTCTGCTCTTCCTGACATCCAGTAAAATGACATTTGGCTTTGTGTGAGGTGAAACCAGTGCATAACCTCAATACTCTCTTCATTTACATAATACTACCAGGAAAAAAGCTGTTGGTCGCTTTGAAGTCAATCTTCTAAGATAGCAGCAGTCGATAATGCAAATTGAGGTTTCCACATACTTTTCTTCTGTGACCTGTTCATCTTTTTTTATCACCAGAAGTTATCAAGGCTGATTTTTCAAAATGTGTTTTCCTATGGTTTTTGACAATAATGAAAGCCCATAAGTTAAAGGACAGAGGGCAAGAATGCACAGAGGGCACGATTCTAGTACGTTAATGATAGATTTAAAGTCTCTATACCTGACGATCTTTGAGTTGATACACAACCTTGCAAAAGAGCAATTCATTACAGTTCTTGCAATGGCAGCTTCAAAAAAGTCATCAATAACTCCTTGGCAGTTAACACAAAAGAGTTAGCAAAAAGGGCAAATAGCATGGTCTTGCAGTCAAGGAAACATTGGAAAATATGCAAGCTTCTATCAGGAGTGCACATTCAGTTCTCAACCAATTAACCTAATAAAGGATAATTGAATAAGACAATAGAGCTATTGTATTCATCCAGCAAACTAAACAGTTTCTTTGACATTATTTCTGTATTGCATCTGTTACTCTTACTCTCTATGAAGGATGAGGTACTGCCATCTCCATTCAATACTCCAGTTCATTAGAGTATTTGCTTAATTAGGACATGTCCCAGAGAAACAATTTAGATGAAAGGCAAAGTGTTCTACTTAATTCTCAATATCACTGCAACTAAAACCATCCATCTCCCACTGAAGTGAAGGAAAAATCCAGTGATTTCACTTATTGCAGAGACATTTACAAAGTTGAATAAGTATGAAGATTCTTTACCAAGACAAAATACAGGATACTATTCTGTCAACATACTCTTGTTTTCATCTTTCCTCACTAAATAGTTTTTAGCACATTAAATTTGATAGGTTTTTTTCCACCACTGAGTGAAGTGATTTGGAGAAACAGGAAAAGGGGATATCTCTATTCTGATAAGTGTGTGAGCTGGTGGTTAATTTTTTAGTATTGTTGTTTATGTTATGACAATGCTATGAAAGGCATTTATGCACATAGGCTGCAAGATTATTTTCTAGGTATTTTTAAGAATAAAATGCTCCTTTTTTCATATAATAGTTTTTCTTTATTTATGTCTTCTTTCTTAAGGAACAATTAGACAATGAATAACTAAAATGTTTTCATTTACTTCAATATAATTATTCTAAATACCTGCTGGAGCAATTGAAATAAGGTTCTGGTTCTCAGGACATACATTTATTTAGGATGATATGTTGACAATAAGCATGATTCTAAAATACTCAAATAATACAGTGAGGCACCTATACAGATGAAATCCCAGTTTTCAGCACTCTATTGTGCAACAATGAAATAATTGTCACATTTTTCCCTCTCTGTCTCAATTTCCATACTTTTTGAGTAGCTGAACATTTATACTTCATGATTATGTTATTTTCTTATTGGGGCATAAAGTGCATGATGAAAACACAGTGTATTTTACTCAATTTATTTAAAATATGTATGCTTTTGAAGAGAGAGATTGGATAGCAATATTAAATCAGAATTCATAATTAATACAGGCAGAACTTATTACAGCAAACCTGAAACAGTCTTATACCAGGTTCTTTTATAAGTGTAATTCTTCTTTAGCTCATGCCAGGTTTATATGTTACAGCAATAATGACAAAACTTTTATTAATATTGAAGGCAACTATATACTATTAGAGTCAGTCTCTATCTTTTCATTGTGTAGAACTTCTGTATCACTTGATATCTAGCATAATTTTGTTGACCCAGATAAGCCAGGAATCTGTTGTTTGTTACTTACTCTTTTCACAAAAGACAGGTACCAAAATGAAAAAATAGTTGAAATTCATCTTATGTCCTTTTGACTTGTGTATTCACTTTTTCCCATGTTGCTATGCTGCAAGAAGAATCATGCATGCATAGGTCCTGACAAAACATACTTATGAAGCAGTGAGGCACGATAGCCTCCGGCATACAATCTATATGGCAGCATGGCCCAACGGCGAACGGTTCAAACTCCCACTTCTAAACATCTGGTTCTACGAAACAGTAAAGTAAAACCCATAAAATCTGGAAGTCAAAATACTTAATTTTCAAATACGAGCATATACATCCTGATATTTAAGTTGTACTTGATAAAAAATGAACCAGTTGTCACACCTGATTCTTGGCTTCTCTTCATTTACCATGTCCTACACAGGGTTTGAACACTTCCAGGGGTAATGACTCAACCACTTCCCTGGACAATCTGTTCAAATGTTTTACAACATTTTCCATGATTTTTTTTTACTAATATCTTATCTAAAGCCCTCCTTATGCAACTTGTCATTTCACTTGTTATTCCCTCTACCAGGAGAAGAGGCTGACCCCCACCTGGCTACAGCCTCCTTTCAGGTAGTTGTAAGAGTGATGAGTCTCCCCTGAGCCTCCTTTTCTCCAGGCTAAATAATTCCAGCTCCCTCAGTCACTCCTCAACAGGACTAGTGTTCCAGATCCTTCACCATCTTATTTGTCCTTCTCTGGGCTCGCTCCAGTACCTTGTCTTTCTTGTAGTCAGGGACCCAAAACTGAACACAGTATACAATGTAAGTCTTCATCCCTTGGGTAGGAGTCAGGACCAGGACCAGTGAGAGTACCCCATGTCAGACATAGCGTCAGGTTGGCCAGGCTCAGGTGCAGGATTGAGACTAGCAAAGCAGAAGTCCAGGCCCAGTCACCAGAGCTGAAAGCTGGTAAAACTACAGCCTATCTCCCACATGGACTTACAAACCCAGGGTGAGCTGAAATGGGGTTCCTGGGCCCATGGCTGTGGAGGTCCCCAGGAGAGGCTCCTCAGTACCATTAGAGCTCATTAGTGCCCTTGGGACCCTGAGGCAAGTTCCCTTGCAGAGGAAATGAAGGAAACACATTCACAGAGCTTGCCTTGCTCTGACAACTGGATTTATCCAGTAGGTTCAGCTTCTCTTACTGGCAAGTTAAAGCAGCATCTCATTTAGCACTTTTACTTCTGCTTTTGGAAGAGTCTTATTCTCCTAATGATTTCAACAGAAAGGCTTAAGAGCAGGAGAATGGCTGCTGAAAGTAAAGTATTTTATTGCTGTGCAGGACTGTAGGTATTTTCATCTAGTTTAGAAAATTATTATGAAGGCATGAAAAAAGCCATGAAATTGGAAGTAACATTTTGGAGTTGTTTTCAGAATTTTTTTTACATTGATCTCTCTTTTTTTTTCTTTTTTTTTTTTTTTTTTTGCATTTGCATTTGCATCTGCTATTTCATATTCCTGAGCTTTGCTACATGATTTTTCAATGATTATTTGTGTTCTTCTCAGAAATTACTACAATCATCCATACATAGGTCAGACATTGGTAAGTGTGAGGCCAGATCTGTTTTATCTCCCATAACTGCCCTGGAGATCACTTACATGTTGGATTACACAGTTATTTTTTGCTTCCTTCTGTGTAACTGTGACACTAGCAAGAGGTCTCTTACCATATTTCAAGAACAAATAAAAATTTTGTTTCCAAATAAATAAGATGTATATTCTTCTGATGTGTTTTCTTGGGGTTTTTTTTCTAGTTTACTGTTCTAAGAAGGTTGTGTCAGAGGTAAGATTTAGGTGCACTTTCTTCCTCTGAATATCTATAATTCCTTTTTCATGACATACCTTCTTGAGAGTTTTTTTCTCAGGATATTTTAGGTAGTGTCTGGTCATCAGCCAAGGTCAACCCCCCACATGGGAAAATAATCAGACAACTTAAAAATTGCAACCTACAATAAAGGATTATGTAAATCATATTATCTCCAAACTTTACCATGTGGGCTCAGGATGGTGCTCAAGCATGTCTTCAAGTGGAACAGCTCTTTACTATAAAACAGTCTTTTGCTAAATACCATTACATACTTCACATAGGAGCTGCTCATGATATCCAGTCTACCATTTAGCTATCACATACTGAAATGTGGCAGAGTTACTCATCAAAATGCTAAGTGCAATAAAGATAAAGGAGCTTTTTGTCCAAAGATTACCAAGTTCTTAGCTAAAATTTTATTCTCACAGCTTGATCTTCCAGTGCCTAAGCCCATATTCCTAGTCTTAAAATTTACTCCTTTTCTCATTCATAATATCTCAGTGAAAAATTATTATCCAGTTCTTGAAAGGACCTTGAATCAAATTTCCCAACCTACACTACCTAAGCTGCCCTTACTAATAAACTTCAGGTATGCCTCCATCTTACCAAGCTGTTTGCCAATTTGTCAATTTTTCAGTTTGCCGGTTGGTTTATGTGTCAGGTTTTGTTTTTCAACTTGTTCATTTATCAATTTGTTAATTGTTTGCCACTTTCACAGTATTTACCCAGCTGAATTCACATCTTCATTCTAGTGATTGCAGTCAAAAAACTCACAGATACTCAGTTCAACCCCATACCAACTTAGAGTTCTGTTTAGAAGGTTATGATATTGACACATACTAATTTTAAAACTTCATATTCTATGAATTTGTAAATATTTTGATCAAGACATTTTAGTTTTTAATCGATATGAAGTTACCCAAATACCCCACACAAGCAATTATCAAATCTATGGTTTCCATATATTTGCATTGCATAACATGATATGCTTTAGCCAGTGCATTGTGTGCCTCCATAGAAACTAAAGTGAATCCATGAACTGACATGACTGTACTTATAAGACAGCATACGTACTTATAAGACAGAATACTAAGTTGTCAGGAAACTTACATTTTCCATGAAAGACCAACTTTAACCTTTAGGAGTAGTAACGAGCATAAATATTCAAAACAAAACAAAAAAGCGTACTGGAAAAGCAGAATCGTTCCCTGCTAACATACCTGTCTAGTACTACAGACTTCAAAGTACTGTTTTCTTCTTTTTAAGGATCAACATTCACATCTCCCAATTCTTAAAAATGTGCTCTCAAGTTGATCTGTTATTGTGGAATTATCAAGTTAGTCTGCTGAAGGCAGTTTCTTTGCAGAAAACAATTTAAGATTTATTGGACTTGGGAATTTTACTCTAGAGCTACTACTCATAGCCCTTGCTGTGGAAAGAAGAGACATAGGCTGTGATCTGTGCTCCCAGTGCTTGTTGTTCTTAAAAAAAAGAAAATCCAATAATGTTTAAGTACTTTTGTGACATGTGCTTTTAGTTTCTTCTTGTTATTACTCTTTCCTTCATGTAGTGTCAATTTATCTGAACATAGCTGTTATTTGAACTGTCTTGGTAGAAAAACTGTTTTTCTTCTATCTCAACACGATGGTCAATTTCATGACCTAAGACATTGAAACTGAAAATCAAGATGGTTAACTTGAATATACTTTAATTTGCACCTTCTGATGTCATGACATATAACAGACATGACTGAGACTTTTAGTCTTTGTGGAAACTGACAATCATAACTTGAAATTCCTCTTAATGCTTGGTTGTAAGGATATCAAAATGCCACTAAAAAGATGGAATCAAGTAACTGTATGAGAGAGAGCTTGATCTAATTTTCTAATTACTTATGAATGATTCAAGGTTCATTAGTTACATGAAGATTAATCACCAAGTAAAATATTTCTGAAAAATTAATTTTTTACACTGAAAGTAGAATGACTCTGACAACCTTTGAATGTTCAATCTGAGAGAAATTGCAGAACCTAGCTAACAACCTTCTATTGGGTTCCCTTGAATATTGACCATATTATAACATATTTTGTAAATCTATGTTTTAATACATACATCATCTTCATCCTGTTTTTGCAACTGGATCTAATTTTATGCATTTTAAAGCATAATAGCAGAAAAAAATACCATTTTTATCATGTCTCCTTACAAATATTTTTACATATTCTTATTTGGTTTGTACAAATTCTTGTTTGTTTCATATTAATAACCACCTGGACATGCCCACACGGCTTCAGGCTCCATCGACTCACAGCTACTGTGAAAAATTAACTCTGTCCTTGGCCAAAAACCAGGACAGAAGGATGTCACACAGCTACAAAGGAGAGGAAGGCTGGGTTCATTCTGTGTAAATTTTAGGCATGTAACTCAAGTTCTAACATTAGGATTGTAATTGTTCTTCATTAACATTTGAATACCAACTTCAGAAAGTGGTTTGGTCATAGAAGCTAAAGTCAGGGGAGATCAGTATAAGTACAGAAACCGGTCTTTATGACAGGCATCTGATCGAAGTCATAAACCTAGCAGGGCATTACAAGACCACCTGAGAACTCCAGTTCCCAGAGGCTGAAACTTTGGGAAAGATTTCTGCAGAGTAAGACCAAAACATTGCTACAGAGACCTAAAAAATAGGTCTTGTGGCATATCACTTTACCACTTACCAGCTCATCAACATAATCTCTAGTTTCAGGTATCATTATATTAGTACATATAATCAAAATCCACATGTCCCCAAATCCCTGTATATATCATATAGTCTTGGAAAATAGAACACATACAAAGAAGATGAAGGTTTAGGTGTTTGGGGGGGGGGGGTTGTTTGTTTTTTGTTTTTTTTTTTTTTTTTTA
>JAWWEV010000043.1:15624098-15665786 GCA_035583235.1 Hafferia zeledoni
CAGAAACAAAAGAACCAACCTGTCTCCACCCTGGCAATTCACAGTCAACGACCTTCTTTGTTAACGGTTGGCTAGGACCGTTAAGAGTGGCAGGGGAGAGAATTTACATAATAATTCCAAACTACAACCACAGTCCTGTTTAATATTTTGATTTTCCTCAATGTCCACTGCCTGGCCTCCTCTCCCTGGCCCTCTCACTTATTTTCTCCCTAAGACTGAAAGCCTTGAAGAAATTCTTAACTTCTGCAGAAGTGTTTCTGCAACATTTTCACAGAGCCTGTTAGTGATTCATAAACATTAATAAATTCAATTTCTAATATAGGTACTGTCACCATTTTAGAGAAAGAGAATTGAGACACTGAAGGAGTGAGAAAAAAAATCTCTATTTTGAATACCTATGACCTCATTTTTCATATTATTTGCATTAATGGATCTTCATATATTCCCAGCACAGCAAATCAGCTTTAATTACATCCGTGAACAGTCAATATTGCTGTTACTGAGGTGCAATATGTTCTGACTATTATGAACACACACCTTTAGTAAGCATTGTTGAAGTGATATATCAAATACAATGAAATTCAGTGGCATAGACAGAATCTAGTTTCCAAACAAACATTCAGTTCCTGTAAATATAACATTGACCTTCATGTACTTCAGCTTTTGCAATAAACAAAGCATGACTCTGTATAGGCAACAGTCTCCCCTGTCTTGTCAGTCTCCTCTTCTGCTGTGTGTCTCCTTTCAGGTCTTGCCTTTCCTCACTCTTTGTCTCCATGCTCATCCATTCCCTGTGGACTATTTGCCATGTAATGTCAGCCTCTCAAAACTCTTTGCTTTTATCCATGTCTTCTGTCTTCTGTTTCTCTTTCTCTGCTTCATTTCTTACTCTCAACAATACTTTTAGAAATATTTATTAATATTCTAATTTACTGATGAACTCTCTGACCAAACTTACCATGGGCTCCAGCCAGTAAAGAACGTACAAAAAGTGAGATTTATATGGTATTTAAGTGTATGATTTAAATTTTGAAAGCTTCAGTCTAAAACCTGGAGAAAGCTAAAATGCAAGAGGCCTTTACTGTTTTACTTTCCTGTTTTTCTGAACCATAACTTGTGCTGTAGCTGATGATAAAAATGTTACATGGCAACAAGTAGGGAAGTTTTTCTGTACTGAGGAGTGATGAATAATATTAGGTTATGCTGACATTAGCATATTAGTGAAAACAGAAGGTTTACAGTTCAAAGGAATTATCTGTAGTGGATGAAAGCCATATATACATACATGTGTACACAAATGTGTACACACAATTGCAGTTCAAAATGTCCTTTCAAGTCAGGATGTTACCAAACATCACAGGTTTGTTAACATCCTATGCTATGCTATGACAAAAGCATAGAGAGACAACTGATTAATGTGTATATGCATGCCAGACAAATTATGTAGTCAATTAGCAAAATGAGGAACGTGTAACAATGTAATTATATAAGAAGGAAATTAGTCAGATTCAGATTTGGAACTTGGACAGTTATTACATTTCTTGGCTGAAGTTTGACCGGTAATATGAAATTTGACTCCATTTTACTAATTGCCATACTACCTGAAGTCAAGAAACACGAGTGACAATTCTTACAAAATATCTGTTTGTGCCTGAAGAAATGAAGGATTTATATTGATGGGAGGGGTAGACCTTGATAGAAAAGTAACCCCAAAACCAGTCATTCAAAAGTCAATAAAAATATAAGTCAATGTTTTGACAGTATAGTGGAACTTGAACTTATGAATGATTGGAAGCCAGAAGAAAAATTGTCCTCTCCCAATGTCTCTAAGAACTTTATGTAGGATCTATGACCACAGTGTAGGGTCCAGCGATTTGTATACTGTGAGAACAGGTTTTAGGCTGGTTCAGAGACCTACTTCCTTCACAATCCTTCATCTATTAGGTTACATTTTCAGGGTACTAAGTAAATTAAAACCAATGCACAGCAAATCTATTATCTATATTCTTCATCAATTATGGAAAAAAAAAAAAAAACCCCAAACATTTTATTCTGGTTTATTCTTCCAGAAACAGTTAGGAAATTAAAAGAAGAGGGTTTTTTACCTAGTCTTATCTTCAATCTGTCTGTCTTCTGTCAAGAGTTTAAGTTCATGTTTACTTAAGGATTAGTATTGAAATATACTCTATGATCTGTGTGTTTATAGTGTGGAAAATGTGTCTGGTTTCAAAGTGGGAATAGATAACACATGAAACTGCTCTTAGCATCTGTGGCTTTTCCACTTCTTAATAGTTAAATAGCAAATAAAGAAGGACTTCTGTGCCCATAGGGCCCAGTGAAATACTTGGCTATTCATCTTTCAGTTTTAGGTTTCTATTGAAGAAGGTAGCACATAGTTCTTGTTCATTGGGTTCTTCTAGAGACTTAAAGATCTTAGTTTTAGGCCTCCATAAAATTATGAGTCAGAAATAGTTTTTCAGGAATCATTCTATTAGAATAACCAATTTCAGTAATAAAACATAAATAATACAAATTTAAAAAATCTAAAATAGAAAAAAATTTCAATCAATCAAGCTTTGCAGATTTTGGTGTGGCCTTGAAGCCTGATGTTTCACACATGATACAGTGAAGTTCATGGTAACAAATTAGCACTGGATAAATCTTGGTAGGAGAACAGTGGATTATTATTGAATCATCACTGCTGAATTGTCATGGTTTAACCCCAGCCAGCAAGTATCACACAGCTGGTCATTCACTCCCCCACCCTACCCACTGGCAGGGAGAATCAGAAAGGAAAAGTAAATCTCATAGGTTGAAATAAGAACAATTTAATAATCTAAACAAAACATGATGATAATAACAATAATAACAAATAAAACACACTAATAATATTAATATCATTAATTGCAATTATAAGGAGAAAGAGACAGGAACAGAACACAAGACAAACAAGTGATGCACAATAAAATTTCTCACTAGCTGATGACAGATAATTAGCCCATCCCTGAATACCACAGGCCCCATCCATACAGCTACCCCAGTTTATATACTGAATATGACATTATATGATATGGAATATCTATCTCTCTGGCCAGTTTGGGGCTGCTGTCCTAGCCATGCTCCTTCACAGTATTTTTTGCACCTACTTGCTATCAGAGCATGAGACACCAAAAAGCCCTTTGCTTAGGGTCAGCACTACTTAGCAATGACCAAATATCAGTGTGTTACAAACATTATTCTCATACTAAATCCAAATCACATCACTGTACCAGCTACTAAGAAGAAAATGAACTCAGTTCCAGTCAAAACCAGGACAAGAATGATAGTACTCACTGAGACACAAAAAAAGACTGTGCACCTCATCCTTCTTTTTGTGTCAGGTTTCATGGAATGTTTTCCTTAAAATATGGAGTTAACAATGCAGTTAAGATCAGTTAAATCTCTAACAAAGGAAACGTGTACCTACGAATGCAATGGCAAGACACCCATATTGATAATGCTACATGTAAGCTCATTTTTTCAAGCAATGTCAAATATTCAGCTGAAATTGAACCCATAACGTGCATTCAAAGGAAAAGTGATAGGTGGAAAAAAACCCTGAAGTGCTATGGTTAGTTTCCATTTAGAAATCACATTGCTATAAGGAAAATAAAGTAGGAAAGCCAATACTTTTTGATTAGAAATAAAATAGATAGGGTCATGTAATGAAAGCTAAGGCTTGTGTTATTTAGACTAGTGACAGTTGGTTAAATGCAGAGTGTCTTTTTAATAGATTATACACTGCCTTTAGCTAATTTGAATAATGTTAAGGCAATCAGCTCTTTACTGGGACATATAAGCAATAAAGTCAACAAGAGTTCCACAGTGGCAGCTATTTCCACTCACTTGAGAAGCTTGCTACAGAAATATGCAGCTCTTTGAGAGCTTTGGTGATTTTCTATATCCACAGTCTGGTTTCGATAAAAAATATGGTTTCTCTGACACACTACATCTGAAACATAGCTTATATCAACTCCAAATTTACATATTAAAATGAATGTTATCACTGTAAATTTTAGCATTGTGTATAATTTTTTGCACTATTTAAAAAAAAAATCCTTTCAGATGAAATATTTGGTTCTTGGAAGCTATATTTTAGGAAGTAACTCTCAGTGTCTTGGGTAAAAATGAGCCTACCTTTACTCTTTTTCTATAAGAAAAGAACTCCACTACAAAAGGCAGTTTATCACCACATTACTGCACTGCTTCAGTGATGAGATATAATCAGAAGTTGTATTCCCCTCTCTGCTCTGCCCTCATGAGACCCCATCTGCACTGCAGACTCCAGGTCTGGAGCCCTCAGCACAAGAAAGGCACAAACATGTTAGAGTGCACTCAGAGGAGGCCACAAAAATGGTAAGAGGGCTGGAGCACCTCTCCTACAAAGACAAGCTTGGGAGAGTTGGAGTTGTCCAGCCTGGAGAAAAGAAGGTTCCAGAGAGACCTCATTGTGGCCTTCCAGTACTTAAAGGTGTCTTATAAAAAGAGGTATAGGGACTTTTTGCATGGGTAGGTGGTAATAGGACAAGAGGGAACAGTTTTAAACTAAACATCACTCATAGTATCATAGAATAACTCAGGCTAGGAGGGACTTCAGGAGGTCTGTAGTTCAACATTCTGCTCAAGACAGCTGCGAGAGCAAACCAGGCTGCTCAGGTTTTTATCCATGTAGGTCTTGAAAACCTCAGCCTACGGAGATAGACTGCACAATGTCTCTGAGCAACCTGTTCTACTGCTTGGAGTTACAGAAGCACAATAGATGTGAAAGCCAGCCCACAGGCTGATCTCCAATATGACTTGCAACGAACAGCTGTGAAAAATTTCTTGGTATAGTATTAGGCTACTTCTAAGTGTATTTTCATGGAAGAAAAAGGAAAAAGGAGGAGCTGAGTGGAGAAAAAAAAATGCTGAAGTTAGTCTGTCTAACATAGAATCATAGAATCATAGAATTGATTGGGTTGGAAAAGACCTCCAAGATCATCAAGTCCAACCCTTGGTTCAACTCCAGTCCATTTACTAGATCATGGCACTCAGTGCCATGGCCAATCTCAGTTTAAAAACCTCCAGGGATGGTGAATCCACCACCTCTCTGGGCAGACCATTCCAAAGCCTGATTACTTTCTCTGGAAAGAATTTTTTACTGATATCCAACTTAAATTTCCCCTGGCAGAGCTTAAGCCTGTGCCCCCTTGTCCTGTTGCTGAGTGCATGAGAGAAGAGGCCAACCCCCACCTGGCTATATCTTCCCTTCAGGTAGTTCTAGACAGTGATGAGGTCACCTCTAAGCCTCCTCTTCACCAGGCTAAACAACTCCAGCTCCCTCAGCCTCTCCCCATAGGACTTATGCTCCAGTCCCTTCACCAGCCTTGTTGCTTTTCTCTGGACCTGCTCCAGCACCTCAATATCTTTCCTGAACTGAGGCGCACAGAACTGAACACAATACTCAAGGATCTTATTTTACAGAGGAGAAAAGCATAATTCATCAGAATTCTGCTCCCTATGTTGTGTTTGTATTTTTAAATGGTTTTGACTTGGGGCAAGACAGGGAAAATACTAGTATTTGGACAGCTTGAATTCAGAGGACTTTTTGCATCAATTATATCACATGGAAAGTAAAAAAAATATTGAAGATTTGCTATGTAAGGTATATTCTTCTTTCAGGGTACTCTAAAACAACTTTGTTTAGATCTATACTTTTCACTTCATTGTTTATAAAATTACAAATTACATTTTATACAATGCAAATGGTCAAACGGGAGATTCAATTTCTAAATTACTTCTTTTTGACCCTCAAAACCTAAGTGATATTAAAATAATGATAATCTTATAGT
The DNA here is from genome assembly GCA_035583235.1 of Hafferia zeledoni. NCBI lineage: Eukaryota > Metazoa > Chordata > Aves > Passeriformes > Thamnophilidae > Hafferia > Hafferia zeledoni. Next base: position 15,629,969 of record JAWWEV010000043.1, read on the forward strand.
TTGCATTTCATTTATTATAAACTCAAAATAATATAATTTATATTGGTCATACCACATCAGATGATATAGAGTGAAAGATGTAGTTGGGAATATATTGAATGAGAGGAGCTATATACCTCCTCATAAAAGAACTGTGCAAAAGGAGAACTTATTTTTACTATATTGCTTTTATGTCTAGAGGGAGTTCTATATGTGCAATATATATGTTCAGAAACTCTGCTTTTTACTAAATTTATGGGCTAGAGAGAGCAGTACTAACTGTATATCCAGATTTATTGTCTTCAGAGCTTTACACCGCCCCAGGCAAGGAAAATATATGGTTTCTATGCATTAGCAATGCAATGTATGAAGTAAAAATATTTCAATATAAATTAGTAAATGAAGCTTTCTGATTTATAAACAATATGCTGTTGCACTTCCTTTGGTTTTTTCTTTCTTTTTTTTTTTTTTTTCGAGACACTGTGATTAATGCTCTCTTCATGTGAGTTAGTGGTCACCTATCATGCAGCAGTATTGGTTGTTATTGACTATTGTATGAGGATACTGGGGTTTTCTTGGTTTGTCTCACCCTCAAAATAGTACAAGTAAAATGAGGGTATAAGGCCATTTACAGAAAGGTGGCAATATAAATAAAAAAAGCCTAGTTGAAATATCATGTAAACATAAATATATCTTAGCATTATCAAAGAAGTCAGGAATACCACCTGTTTTACACAGATGATCTGTGACTATACAGGTTACAACTGTGATGTCCTCAGTAGTAGAGTCTAGGTCCTGTTTAGACTGAAGACTAAGTGAACAGATTAGCTGACTCCTCTCTTTCAGGCCTGAAGGCTTCACCGATGAACAACAATTGCGTCTAAAATGTGCAATTTATAGAGGAATCCCATGTATGTTGTCACATAATAGATCAGTTTTAAAAGCAATAAACTCAAATTTGACTGCATCAATTCATATTATAAAATTCCTATCTAGATTCTTACAGTACTGGATTCTAGTAGAAATGTTTATGATATATAAATAGGGGTGGGGTGGGGTGGAGTGGTTTATATCATTGTTACTCTATTAACAGGATAATTGAGCTATGTTCTCTGTGCTATCCTGGCACTTTGAGTCAATAATACCTTCAGTTCTAAACATCCTTTGAGATTCAGTGTTTGGTTTGTTATCACTTCAAAGATTAGTTGTTTCTTTTTCTTATCTAAAAGAAAATATATGATATTTTACATAACACCTTGTGAGAGATACGGTTTATTCTTGGTGATTATAGTAACAAACAAGAAGGGCTTGTTTGTAATTTCCTAATATGCACTTGCATGTAAAAAGGTGTATGCATTATTTTCAACAAGAGAGTGAAACATCTGCTCCCAAGTAATGAGAATTTGAAAGATGATTCTGTTTTTAATGTCTAAGTGATTCACATTCAGAAGAGCTTAGAATATAGACCAGCTCTCTGATAAACTAATTTATTAACAAAGTGGGCTCAAAAACTAGCCTTATTGTTCTCTTTCAGATTATGCCAAATTATATTAATTTAATTAAGACCTAAAATCATGTTTATTAATTAATTTATTCTGTCAGCAGTCAGGAAGATTGAATAGTTTCTTTAGTTCATAGGCTAAAAGCAATGTGAGATTCTGTGCTGAATTAAGAGAGTTAACAACGTAAATTGCTAACACATTACTTATGCCTGCTTCTTGATACAGCTAGAGCTAAGTATAAACTAGATTCTGCACTCTCCCTAGAGGTTTTCTCAAAAAGACAGATGAATGAAGACAGAAAACATATTTCTACATATTTATCACAATCATCACACTATTATTTTTTTTTAGTTACCCTCATGAGTTGCAGGTTTAGAGTATATATTTACATTAATACAGATAACAGAGATCCTCAAAAGTATCAAAAGAGATCAGAGCAATAATGGCCAAAAGTTGACATAAACTGTACACAAAGCAAATAGAAATAGGTATTACTTTAAATATTGTAATAATAGCCAAAAATAACCAAGGGGGGGGGGGAGGGAGGGGGGGAAACAACAAAAAAGAGGAAGACCAGGATTAGCAAGAATAATAAGAGTAGAAGATAAACTCTGATGATATCAAATACAGGAAACTGAAATATAAGTTTTATTAAAAAGAAATGTGTCAATAGATCAGGATCCTTTAAACACTATGGTTCCTGATTCGTATAAAAATTCTAAAAATGTTGAGAATGCAAACAATAGTCAAATGCAAAGTATCCAGTAAAGAGGTTGAAAATGAAGATGATGGACCTACTTCCTCTTCTCAGGTTTTTGAGATAAGAGGAGAGGTAGCAACAATCTTTTCTTTCTTTAAATGTCTCTTCCCTAAGGGAAATGGCTACTGCCTTTGTATAGCAAGGATATAAAGGCACAAACTACAGTGACTTGCAAGGCCACACTAAGCTCTGCATTAAAAAATAACATCACAATCAACAATTCAGAGTTTATCCCACCCATACAGTCAAATCCCCTTCCCGCACATGAATGCTGGCATGAGATATCTAACTGAGAAAGTAATATTTATGTATTAGAAAAGTTTATTCCATTTCTAGAAAATAGTGAGAGACATCAATGTACAAATTATTTCTGATTCATAGTTCTGAAAATTGCACTAGATCCTACAGTGTTGCATGGTTAAGAAAAAAACATGTAGAAAATTTTAGTTTTTTATCATCTTACTTTAATGTTTTACATAGCATAGAATAGCACAGAATGTTCTTTCAATACAGTTTGGTTTTTCATTTTTTCTCCACTTTTCCCTCATTTGCTTGACCTTATCAGTCTAAGAATAATGGCAGTATCTTAACTCAATTGAAAATGTTTGAAGTGAAAAACTGCTCATCATTAATCTTATAGTGACAGTCCTTATTGTAATTAAACTCCAAAGATATGTAATTCCTTATTAAAAAAGATTTTTCCACTGCTAAGCTCACAATTCAAATTCATCTGTTCTCACACACTTTACCATTTCATGGTAGTAAGTTGTCTCTTATTTTATCTGAGTGCTTTAAATATGTTGATTTTTTATGTCATTTATGCAGCTGTGAAATTAAATCATAAATGAAAAAGCCTTGTAGATCAGTACACAAAAAATACTGATTTATTATATTTGTGAACAACTAATGCTTCAAGTAAGTTAAGAAATGTTTTTTATTACTGAGATTTTAAAGACATGCTCTAATAGCTGTCATGCCATGTATATAAAGATCACTCCTGACACTTTGATAAGCCATTCCTGATAAGAAAAAGGTTTTTCTGTATAGCCTTGAACTTCTGAAACAAAAGGTAAGAAACAGATAATGCAGTGGGCAACACACTTATTGCTTTAAGCAATCTGCAATGCAATCCATGAGAAACAGATCTCCATGTTAAATAAAACTGAAGGTTATTTGATTCCTGAACACCAAGAGATAAGTGTAATATTCTGACATTTAAAGTTACTAGAATCTATAGTGCTTTATTTTGAAATTAGCTAGTTTATTTTAAAAAATTGATGACAATGTGTATTTTCATCTTTTTTTTTTTTTTTTTTCCTAGCATAGGTAGGAAATGTCAAAAAATAGCCCCTCACATTAATGTTTCTTTATTTTTCTATGTCAGATTCTTTTATCTTTGTGGAAACAATGAGAACAGAAAGGTCATCAGCCCAGAAGATCAAGATGCATGTAACTACTCTTTCTGACAAAGACAAACTGACCTTTTACGTTTTACATACAGGTCATTAAATGTCAGGGCAATAAGAGCCCTCAACAACCCTACCCAACCTCCCTGGGAGCTCCCCCACCCCTGCTCCGTGGCCCAGGGCCCTGTTTGAGCCCAGTCTAGAGCTGCCAGTCTCGAGCTGCCAGTCTCTCCCAGTGGTGCTGCAGGACTATGGCTTTCCAGCCCCATCACAGCAGGGCCAACCCACAGGCTGTTTCCCTATTCCAGCTGAGGTGCCTGATGGTATCTGGGGATGCCCCAGCTGCCCTCCTGGCCTGCCCTGCTCTCTGTCCAAGGGCTGTGGAACAAGGACTTGCTGTTGAGATTCCTAGGGATCTCCTCTTGTCTCCTAGTATGTGGCTCCCAGCAGATGCCAGTGCTTGTCACACCCTGACCCAATACATGTGTGCCATCAGTAACTTTGGGAGGGTTTTTGTTCCTCCTTTATCCACAGACACAAAGATCTAAAGCAAAGATTTCCGACAACTCATCTATAACAGTGTAATCAACACCAATTATTTTAATTTCTTGGAATAACAGAGCAAAATCAGTGAATGAAGGAGTAACTGTGTATATTGGTTTGCCACCTCAAAACAGATCTCAGTGTTGTCTAATCTTCAGGAGTTCTGTGTACCACACAAGAGCTAACAACACTTACAGTTCAAGGTGCTTTGCAAGGAAGGTCAAATTCAACATAACATTTTTTACAAATTGGAGTATGGTTGTGCTATCTAGGCTCCACTGCAGCTAACTCAGACCTCATGACCTGTTGGCCTATATGTTAGAACCACTCAGACTCTGGCACACATAGGCAGAGTAGGCAAAAGCATGATAAGTATATTTGAAAAAAGATAAACCTTCTCAAGTGGCACTTCAATCAACATTGTCTTTGTAGGTAAACTGGATAAATGCCTTGCAAAACTCACACTAGAACAGGAAGATGCCTGTAATGCCTTGATTGGACTTCTAGCAAGTCAGAGTTATTCCTTTTCCAGATTAATTCTAGTTCATATGTGCCTTTCTCAATTAGATAATTTCTCTTAATATTAAATGATGATACTAGTGTATCACAGTTCCGAACTTCACTTCCAACATTTTTACTTCCTACTAATAATGAAGTCCAGGATTGAAAGTACATGAGAGTAAGTGACTTTTCATTGGCAAATGATTCATGTGCCCTAGCATTTTGCTTTGAACATATCATAGGCCTCCAAGTAGATCCGCATTAATTGAAGTAAAAAATTTTAAAATATTTCCCACCACTTTGATCTCAAAGACTGAAGCATCTTAGCTGGAGATACAATTAAAATGGTATATAAACATGGCTCATTTAAGGCTGAGGTGAGATAATTCTATCCTTTTTAAAAATATATAATGTGAGGGAAAAAACCCCTTTTTTAAACTGCTTAGATATAACCAGATTTCTGGTTATACATAGATATACCTATATAGAGATTTTCTATTAATATATTGAGATTAAAAAGTCAATTCAATGAGATTCTGAAAGAATTTTCCGGTGAAAACATGGTAAAAATGGTCATGGAACTACATTTTAAATCACATTAGGAAAATAGGACAAGATGATAGAAGCTTTTTCATTTTTTTCCCCATAGTTAGTAGTTCCAAGTAGGACTAGCAGCTAATGTTGGTGTTTCACTAGGAATTACATATGGGTTTTTGACTTCATATGCTTCCCAGAAAAGATAAGAAATAAACTAAGTTTTTGAGGACAATAATTTGACAGATTCTGCTGATACATGAATATTAACCACGATTTCTATTCCAAATAAATTTAAAATCATTAAAATTATAGAATTACATCTAAAATCCAAGTGATTGTTTAACTACTGGCATGAACCAAACCTGACTTCTTCAAACTGCACCAGAAAAAGAATAAGTCTTTGAGAATTTTAGAGATGAAATTCTCAAACAAATGTGCAGAACAGAGTTATCGTGTACTTACAAACACCATTTCCCTAATGCAATTGTTATTTCTCACTCTACTTCTGAGCTAAATGGTGGCCAGGATGGATGTGTGTTGTGGGACATGAAAGCAATCAAAGCCTTTGCAAAATGAGAAATTAAAACTCCTTAGCAGGGGAACAGGTGCAGCAGATCAAAGCTGTCACCTACATCAATCCATGTAGTCTGGTCTGGGTGTACTAATGTGAGGTCCCTGGCTGCAACGTCCAGACTAATGTATTGACTATGAATTGTCTGAGCTGAGGAAAGAGATACATTTAGATATTTATTTAGACTTATGTCCACCTCATCTAAGTTTAAATGTCTACAATGTCTGCTGTAGTCACAAGTTGGCCACCTTTGCAATCAATAGAAAGAATATTTAGTTCCCAGCTGAACTCACCAGTGTTAAAATCACTACAGAACCTGAGTGCTAGTCTCCATTGACTATAGTGACTACTTGAATACCAGTGTAATTAATTTTAAGCATTCTGAGCTGGCCCTGAGCAGTGTCTAGTGCTCTCTGTTGACTATGTAACAAACTTCTGCTCCTAGTTCTGATTTGCACCAAAGTAGCTGAAGTTGCCACATTGACCACAAAAACAGTGAGTAACATGTAAAAAAGTGAGTAAATGACAGTTCCTTGAACAGGAATCTCAATGAAATAACAAACTTTGGAGTGCCAAGAAAGGAAATTGCCTTCTGCGAGAGGGACTCTTGCAAAACTGACTTTACTTTTGCTAGTCTTTAGTATATCAATAGAGTGCATCAGGTTCTTCTGAAGAACATTTGAGAGAAGGAGACAAAAAAAAGGATGCTGTCAGTCATCTCTCTTGATTGTCTGGTTTTATTCTCAGGAAGTTATTTGTACTTAGGTCTGAGAGTATAAACCAACAATCAGTAAATGAAAACAAATTAAAACACAGCCTTCCACAGAACTGTTCCATCTACATGCCCTGAGAATATATAAGCATCCGTGTGAATTTCTTCTCTATGGAACTACAACTACCCAACTATTGTAAGTGATAATATAGATGCATTATATTAATAGGATCTAAACTATAATCAGATTTTTTTTTCTCTGAGATCTTGCTGTTGATGGAAGCAACATTTTACCTGGCATTATTTCCCTGTTAGGGAAACAAAACATAATGGAGTTTAAACAAATATATTCATTATGCAAAGAGCTATATTCCTGCTTTCCATTTCTTCCCTCTCTTTAACATATATTTCACCTTTCCAAGGTAACCCAGTCTGCTGGCTCAGTCTAGAATAGAGGTTTACATGGAATAGTTGTATATGATTTTTTCCACATAGTAGGCACTATGGTGCTATGATTTGAATTTGTCCTGAAAATAGTGTTGATAATACAACGATATTTTTGCTATTGCTGAGCAGTGCTTGCACAGAGTCAAGGGCTTTTCTGCTCCTCATACTACCCCACCAGCAAGGAAGCTGGGTGTGCACAAGGAGTTGGGAGAGGACACAGCCAGGACAGCTGACTGCAGCTGACCCAAGGAATACTCCAGACCATATGGCATCACGCTCAGTGTATAAATCTGGGGAAAGAATAAGGAAGGGGGGAGTGTTTGGAGTGATGGCATTTGTCTTTGCCAGTGACCACTGGATGTGATGAAACCTTACTTTCCTGGGTATAGCTGAACACCTGCCTGCCCATAGGGAAAGGTGAAGGAATTCTTTGGTTTGCTTTGCTAGCATACAGCTTTTGCTTTACTTATTAAACCAATGAGTTTTCTCACTTTTACTCCTTGAATTCTCTCTCTCCCATCCCACTGTGGTGAAGTAAGTAAGTGGCGGCATGGGGCTTAGTTGCCAGCTGCAATTAAACCACGATACCACATCTGTTCAATGATGCAATAATTTTATTTCCATTTTCCTTGTTTCTTGCCTATTACCCTGTAATCTGACTATTAATTAGAAAATGAAGATTCTTGAGCCTTTTCATAGCAGCTTCGGTACTGGGTTTAAAGAAATAAAATATAATCAAAAAGTTATATGTAAAAGTACACCTTAGATGGTTGCTGTTTCATGTCTTGTTTCTCCTATGTGCTAGCAATTATAGTCATCCAGGCTCCCTTTCTGCAAGGAAGAGTCTGGACACCTGTAAAAGGTGCTTGGCAAGACAAGGTTGGAGCCAGAAGCCCAAGGCATATCATCACTTTGCATAACCCTAAGCTGTGTGCTGTTTGACAGCTAGTGCATAAGCTATTCTTTTGCTTGGGGTCTGGCAGAAAGCCAGATAGTCTTTACACCTGTGTGTTCATTAGCAAGTGCATATACATGAGAACACCATGTAGAATATACTTTTTTGGATCTTTAGTTTAAAAAAAGAGTGGATATCTAGAATGGAATAAGAATTTCAGCATAGGTTTTCAACAGCGTTTCAAATTATGTTGTACAAAAGAGTAAGTGTCACACAATACAACCCATACTGTAAGATTCTACTTACAAATTAAATGTTGCATTCTCTTCTGGGTCATTTATTTCTCATTTGTACATTTTCTAAGACAGCCACTGTGTGTGTTGTTTCTTTGTCAGCATTGCCACAAGCTGTGGTATGCCAACACCCCGCAGCTACCCATTCAATTGATTGTATAATAGCAGTGGGCCATTTCCTGCCACCCTTGGTATCATAGAAAAAGTCAAAGTCAAACACTCACTTTCTGACATCTGAGTCAGAAGCGTGAAGTGAGCATCATATTAGAACAGCAAAAACTATTGAAAAGTGAAATCCCTACAGAGATGGATTTATGTGGCTCCACAGAAAATCAAAGCAACCTTTTTAAAAGCAAGCATCACTTTCCTTCAGAAGTTGTTGCAGTTCCACTTATTGAGTAAACACTTGTTTTGACTGAAGTCAACAATGTATTTTCACTTGTTTTAATGCCCTCTTGATCTGAAATTTAGCTTCCTAATGTTCTGAGTTCTGAAATTGTGTGAACCCTGTTTCTGACCTAATGACCTGCCTGCTCATGTCAGTACTTCTCAGTTCCTCGGAGATAATCCTAGTTTCTGTCCATCATGTGACACGGGCCTATAGCAAGCTTTATCTATTTGGTTACCAGTGCAGGTTTAGCAATAATTTTTCTTATCAATTAACTCTTTACACTTATTCATTACAAGCAAGCTCCCAAATAAACTAATGAAATCCTAAAAGCAAAAATCCCATTCTGTCTCAAGTCTCAGTCTTTAGGACAGGCAAGTCCTCTGAATTTGGTGTGAGTGACATGTTTTTAGAATAATGTTCCCCTTTCCTTAGGGAAAAACCTCTTTCAGTTTTTCTTCTTTGTCACCTACTACAAGAAATGGAGAGGTTACAACAGCTTCTACATGGAAACACTCGAAGACAAGAAATGGCTGACTAGAAAACACATTGAAGATTTTTTTTAGTACTGATAACGAACATAGTTTATCAGGCAGAGTAGATATGGATATCCAAAGGCCATCTAATTACCTGGCCTATCAACAGCACCAAGCTGAAATTAGCCAATGGTTCAATCACTGAATAATCAATTTTATGAGAAAATCCCTTGTTGCCATTTATGCAGGTGGAAACAAAAGCACAGGCACAAAAAAGAGGATCAAGGGACATTGAATTTTTACATTCAAATGGATGCTACAATCTGCAGTGAAAGTTGTAATCCTACTAAGGGTTCAAAAAACTAAAGCTGAATTCAGCTTAATATAAATTCAGTGTAGAGACTCAGCAGAACCTAACACACTACTGCCAAACTCTTAGTAGAAAATGTTTTTCACTTTGTTTACTCTTCTTTCCTCTTTTTTCTCCTTCTGTCTCACCTCCTTCCTTCCCATGCAGTCATGAATGAAGTGAGTGGACTGACAGTTTCTAGTCCACTGTCATGAAAACAATTATTCATCACCAACAAATTGATGCTCAGTCAGTCCCAGAAACACAGCATGGCTGGCCCACGCCCAGGCCCCCCAGTATTACTGCTGAGGAGAATGTCATGTGGTATGGAATATTCCTTGGGTCATTTGGGTCAGCAGTCCCTGCTGTGACCCCTTTTCTACCTCTTTTGCATCCTCAGCTCTCTTGCTGGAGGGGTTCTGTGAGAAGTAGAACAGTCCTTGAAACTGTGTAACCACTGCTCAGCCAAAATGAAACTATAAGTGGGTTATCAACACTGTCACTCGACTTTGAGCACAACTCCAAAACATAGCCCCATACAAGTTATTATGAAAAACTTAATGATCACAACCCAAACCAGTACATCTGGCAAGAACCACCTTTTTTCTGCCTATTGGAGAAGAGTGAAAAAATTAATTCTGTACATGGCAATAAGGTCAACACTTACAAAAAATTACCATGATCAATTCATTTTGGAACAAAATGCCATCAAGTGCTGTGATACCCGGAATTTTGATATATGGATTTTTAAATTGTGTCTTTCATCAACAATTACTAAAGTGGTTGCATAGAAACATAATTATTTTTAGCCAATTTATTATTGAGAAATTAAGAAATAGAGTCACTAAATGAAGCACTACTTGCATCTTGGGAAGCATGAGTGAATGGCCATTTTATTTTTTTTAACATCCAAGGGTGAGAGCTACCTTACTCTTCTATATCATGATAACAGGTTTTAGAAAGAATGTGGACATGATCACACTTTGCAATAGCTCTCCTTATAAGGAGCATTTGATACACTGTGAGAGTATCTAGCAGATCAGAACCCTGACTTGACTGTGTCACATATCCAGCATGTCACAGGCATAAGACAGGTTCTTGACCAAAATAAGACAATTCAGGTCATGTGCAGACACAGAACTCTAAAGCCTTAGTGAAAATTGGGAGTAGGCTAAACATGGATTTTCCTACTGCAATTGAGTGATCCTAGGATGGATGGCTGCTAAGCAGTAACTTACAAGGCTATAGTTTTACAGTAAATCACGTTTTTTCTTATTTTAGTAACCCAGGCTTCAGAATGTACAGACCTCAATTCCTTCTAGACAGTTCCCATTCAAACATAATGCATTAAAAAGCTAATGATCAAGAAGCTCTAGTTATTTGGATACATGAAATACAGTATTGCATTTTGCTCATGGTCTACATAATGTCTCGTGCAGTATAAAAGGCAACTACACTTTACTTTTAAAAATCTTATAAATAAGCATTCCCTTTATTTACCAAAATAAGTATGTTCAGTAGCACTCTTTGCTATTACCATATAATAGCTTATTTTAATTTTAAAAACTATAAATAATTTTCACACAATATGCTCTTAAACTTACTTTCATTCTAAATAGATAATTTTTAGTAATTCATTCCCAACAAAGGTGTTTCACAAATGTTATTTTCCAGTTGAAAAAGTATCTTCTGATAATTATATATGTACAATTGCCCATTTGACAGTCCTAACCATCTCCCACAATTTTGAGTGCCTCAGATTAATACAGAAAAAATGATTTTAAGTAGCTTGTGTTCTTAGTCCACTGTTCTGACAGTGCCTATCAGCAATTTTAACACTTTTGATTATTTAGAACCTATGTTCTCAACTATTTGGTTAATTCCTTGACTAATCTAAAATATTTTATATTATTGTGAAACAGAATATTAGAAACTAGAATCTATCCCAGAAAGAACTAGCATGGTACTGTAAGCAAAGAATTTTATTGCTGTATAAAATGTGCGTAAAACTGTCTACTCAAATGACATATGCAAATACTTTTTTAGTATTAAAATTACAGGGCTTTTCTTTGTGAAAGCTTATAAAAAGAAATGCTCAAGTTTTCTACCTGCACCTATAAAGACAATTTCACTTAAATTAAGTAGAATTAGGTGTTGTGCATCAACACAAAGCTGTGACCTGAAACTCTAAGTAGAACCTCAAATACACTGCAGGATTCTTTCCAACTAAATACATTGAAACAGCATGTTCTTTTGCACCCTGACAAGCAGACTGACTTGAAAACAAAACCAATTTTATTTTAGTTACCATAATTGTCATTTTCTCAACTGTTTTACCTTCATGTAGTGGAAAATCTAAGATATATAGAAAGTTCTGAAGATACTAAGGGTGGCTGAGAAATTTATCTCAAAAAACAAGCTTTCAAGGACTGAGGCAAGGCACTTTTAGAATGGTAGGCTGATGTTTAGCTGGAACACAGTTCAAAGTAAGCATTTTAAACCCAGGTCCCCCAGCTTGACCTAACCACAGAGATAGATGTACCTCAGTTTGTCAGATTTTGGTTAGAAATTCTATACTGGACCTGAAAAAAAGGTAATTTTAAAACTTTTATTGAAAAGATATACATTTCTGTGAAAAGCTTTAGTTTCATCAAGTCAGCATTTTCTGATGGAATATATTTTGTCAAAATTATTCTCACCAGATCTTCCTGAGAGAGGCAAGATGAAAACTTGCTGATATTATTTAAAAAGTACTTACTATTTTGCTTCTAATTTGGCATCAGAGTCAATGTGCATGATTCTGCAGCATTGGAAGGTATTGCAGTTTCCGAGAATGACATTTTAGTGTATGGGAAATCACATAAAGAATGTTAGCTAACTTTAAAACTAGCTCAGAAAGGAGCTAAGGTGGATGGACTACAATTAAAGTAAAAGAAATGGATGCATTGACAGGCTCAGCTCTTGCCATATTAAGCCTGTAATTTGCTTTGCAATTAGGTGGAAAGTGTAATGATTCAAAAGCTGTCTCTTAAAACTATATTGGAACTAAAATTGACAAGACAAAAAGAAAAGAATACTGTCTAGAGAAGCTTAAACTAAAAAAAAAAAAAAAAAAAAGGCAAACCAGAAAAAAACCCAACCCAACCCAACAAAAAACCCACACACACCCCTAAAATTTTTCTTTTATCTTCAACTTTGATCACTTCTGAAGTCTGAAGAACATGCAGAATATTCAAAATCTACACAGTTCTCAACCTAAAAACTTCTTAAGATTTTTACTCAATCTTTTCTCAAAGTTGATTTTTCTTATGACTTGCTTAAAATATTGTGTAGATCTGACATAAAGCACACAGATTTTTGTGTGAGAGGGCATTTTGGCTATATTAGGTGATTTTGGGGGTGGACCAGGGAACAGTTCTGTATACTTTTAAGCAACACAGATAACTGAAATTTTCTGTCACACCAGATATCAACACTTAGGATGTTTGAAAGAGAGCCTACAGACATAGAGACATTCACATCAGATTTGAAGTGTCATGTTAGTTTCCTGAGATGTCCAGATAATAAACAAAGACATTATTAAGGTCCTTCTTGCCTGACAAAGATGGTTCACACAGCTGATGAGATTTAAAAATTCAACGTGAATGAGCATCAGAGAAGCCCCTAATGATGAGGGCTGGCAACTTGTCAAGGTATTCTACTGACTGCCTTAATTCATGATGACACAGAAATGTGTTTGGATTCTGTTTTTATTGTCCTGCTAACCTCATTGCAAGAATAAAAATTAATTAAAATATTTATGAAAAAATGGTTAAAAAGTTTGTTGTTTCCTTATTTTAAGCTTAGTTAGTTAGTTAGTTAGTTAGTTAGTTAGTTAGTTAGTTAGTTAGTTAGTTAGTTAGTTAGTTAGTTAGTTTTATAATTTTCACACCATGTTTTCAACACAGTACCTAGAATTGTATGAACAGACTGTGTGGCTCACCCTATTCCAAACACAAAGTAGCTTTATTCAGCTGGAGATATGTTGCAGGATATTATCATGATGGAGGAAATGAAGATACATAGGGGAGTTGCAAAGCTATGTCTCAGACACACAAAGTCAATATTCACAGGTGTTCATTAAGGTGTCCAACAGGAGGCAGAACCAAGATACTCTAGGTATAGAGACCTTTCAAGGGTGCCAATGAACCAGTTCTAGTAAGCCAAACAGGATCCATAGGCAGTTGACTTCCCTTTCTGCCAACATGCCATGCCTCCACCCTTCAGTTGCATCAAGTTCTGCTCTGAAAATCCAGGACCACACCACGGTGAGGCAGAGATGGGTGGGGAGCCCCATTAAAGGTGGCACTAGTGGTGGCAGAGCAAAGCACATCCATGTCCCTGCTCCCGGAAGAGGCTCCAGTGTAAGGTATGGGTTCTATGTAAACAGTACGTGAAATTTATATGCAGAAGTGCTAGGCATAAACACTATAGCATACTTAATTTGGATTGCACTAATCCCAAATGCAGTGAAGACGCATTTGATTTCTCATTTTGGAACTTGTAGACTTTAAAGAGTGAAAAATGAAGGTGTAGAGGAGAAGGTAACAAGTTTTAGACTACTTAAAAATATTTTTGTATGAGAAGTATTATTTCCAGTAACCTTACTTTCCTAATTAAATGTTTATATTAATAAAAGAGAAACAAATTTAATCTGGGATGATGAAGAAGCATGTGAGTCTAAAGAAAGAGAGTGTTCAGAGGAGTGAATAACAGTGCATTAATTGTAACAACTGTTTGATCTTTTCAGAAAATGTTGTGAACACTAATATGCATTTGTTTGTTTGTTTGTTTAATGAAACCTGTCCTAAATGTAACTATTCAGAAAAATAGTTGTGTTGGTTGGAAACTGATGCAATGTCAGAAGTCAATGTCATGGCTTATCTCATTATTTGCAAAGTTATACTAAATTTTCCATGGAAGTTACGTTCTTACATGAGATATTAATCAATTTGCAGACAAGGCATGGAAACTAAGGCTTAGTAAATAAAGTTCTCTGATATCAGTCTTCTTCAATGACCTGTCTTTTTCATAATTAAGAACATTATACAGTCATTGTTAGAATTATATGAAGTGTCCTGGGATCTGGCAAGAAAAGATTGGTTTCTTCTCAAGGTGAGTACCCACATAAATAGTTAGCTACAGTTTCACTTTTATACTTTCTCCTTCTGCCCTGTAAATCTTGATTTATTACATGTACAGCAACATTTCTTCAGCAAGGTGATTGTAAGTGCCCCATTATAGAACAATTGATTGATGGAGATTTGCCCACAGCAGAGAACAGAACAGAACTGAGCTCCCGCACATCCTGAACAAATGTAATGACTAGGAGGCCTTGAGGACATGGTGTGGCATCTGTCCTATTGCCACCACTTTATTCTCCTCTAAACACGATTCCTGGTTAGAAGGAAGGATTATAGGTAGTAGCCATCAGGAGTAGGTTCCGTGATAAGATTCAGGTGGATAAAAAAGCACTTAGAGTCCTCATAAGAGGACAGGAGTTACCTTTGTCCTCAACATTTTAAAGATATCTGATGTTACTCCTTAAGCTACACAATTTGCTGGCTATCATCAGGTACCTAGCCCTCATCATGCTGAGAGCATAAATGTTATTTAGTGTTTAACATAAGACTCTTGAAAAGAAGCAAGATCATGTAACTAACTATGTATCTATGTATCTATGTATCTATGTATCTATGTATCTATCTATCTATCTATCTATCTATCTATCTATCTATCTATCTATCTATCTATCTATCTATCTATTTCTTTAAATTCTTTTTATTTAGCATTATTTTATTACTTTTTTAAGAACAGTTGAAGGTGATAAAGACCTCTAGAATTTGTCTAGTCCTACCTCCTTGCTCAGTGCAGGCTAAATCACACCAGACTGCTCAGGACCTTATCCACACAGGTTTTGTATATTCCCAAGGATGGGGGCTGCACAATGTTGCCACGCAACCTGTTTCAGTGTATGATCACCCTCAAAGTAAAATATTTTTTCTTATGTTTAAGTGGAATTTCCTCTATTTTAATTTTTACCAATTGAGTCTTTCCCTTATATTGTATAAGAAGAATGTCTTCTCCCATCAAGACCCATTGACAAGACATATACACACACATAAACACACAGACAAACACATACTTCTCTTTTTGATGATAAACAATCCCAGTTCTCTCAGCCTACCCTTGTACAACAGATGCTCTAATTCCTTAATCAACTTCTCGGCCCTTTGCTGCACTGGAGAGAGAGACGGACATACCTGTCCTGTGTTCTCCTGTACTACCTCTTGTGGCAGTCCAGCATAGGACAAAGCACTCCAGACATGTCTCACAAGTGCTAATTAGAGGGAAAGGATCACCTCCCTCAACCTGCTGGCAACACTCTGCCTAATGCAGCCCAAGAGGCTGCTAGCTTTCTTTGCTGCAACACCATGTTGTTGGCTTATGGTCACCTTGATGTCCACCAAGACTCTCAGGTCCTTTTCTGCAAAGCTGCTTTCCAGGTCACTTGCCTCACTCCAGTGTTGCACGGAGTTATTCCTCTGCAGGTGAAGGACTTTGCACTTCCCACTTTTGAACTTTATGAGCTTAGTGTTCCATGAAGCTAAACATTTTATCCAAAGTCATGCTTCAGCATGAACAAAATTTTGCAGGATGCACATGGAAGTGACACCTTTAGAATGAAATATGTGCCTTATGAAAAAAATAGCCCTTCCATAATTCAGCATTTACTGCCATCTCACCACCTCTTGTCCTGCTTTCCACATCCCCAAAAATAATCCCAGCCAAAGTCAAGAATCCCAAACTAAAAATTATTCTACCAGCAAGATCTCTAATAAATTGCTCCTATTTGTAATTTACTGTTATCCATTCTACCTCCTAGGACCCTTTCTTTTCCTACCTTATATCTAAAATCCTATTTTATATAATAGAAACAGATTATGTTTGATGATGAACTGGGCATTTCAGCTGACCAGAAAAAACACTAGAAATTTCAACCCTTGTCTGCTCCTCAGCTGTATTCAAGAGACAGCTTATCTACTTCTGCAAATAAGTCCATTAGGCTCACAGGTCACACTTTGTACACCACGGTTTAGAGTAAACCAATAGTTTCTAATTTCCTCTCAGGAAGGCAATGATTCATTTGAGGGATTCCTTGAACACAGAAAGTTAGCTGCTTTCTGAAAGACAGGATAATGATACCAGAAACACCATTTCATCCTGCTCTAAAGAACAAATAGTTGAACTGGCAAATGAGAGAATGCAAAGGAACCACATAATCTGTAAGTCTTACCAGCTCTAGATGAAAATTCTAGCTTTTAAATCTGCAGCTTTGCTTGGTTTGTCAACATTTCTTTCCCTGAGAAAATTTCCTACTATTCATTCATGAACCATATGGGTGTGTGGTAAATATAACTGTTCAAGTACAGCTTACACTGAGCACATCTGCACTCGCTGCCCTATCATTGAGATGAGTTCTCAAAAATACATGTTGTAAATGTTTGTGCCTTGCTTCACCTTCAAACAGAATATTTCATCAAAAAGCTCTAGATCTTTAGAGAGAAAAACCATTAACAACGCATGATTCCGGCAGGAACTAAGGCAACAAGAGACAATGAAACTGTTGTCAAAGAGCTGCTCAGAAAATATATTGGTTTTGTTATCAACACAAGTGAGCTCTTGGAACATAACGCTGTACTCTGCCTCCAGACTAATACCACCTCCTTCTTCTCCTATAGCAAGGTCTGTGAAGAAGGAGTGTGATTTCCAGAAAAAGGCAAGAAGATACATAGTTAGCCTCATACGCCCTTACCCTCTCAGTGTGTGTGTGTTAAAATGTCAAAGGAAATAAGGATTTACATAGCAAATCCATAGGTGGCTTCAGAGTACACTCCCTGAAAGACAGGATCATACAGTTGTCAGACCTCAATGATGTTTTTTTTTTCTTTTTAATGGGTAGATGCTGATTGTATATACATACAAATATAGGATACTTTGATTTCTCTCTCTTACAGAAGGCAGTTCAGGAAAACTAACAGATACAGGAGAAAAAAAAAATACAGAAGTGAGAATAAAAATTAGGTCTTTTTAACTGTACACTTGTTAACACATGTATCATATGTAAGTTATCAAATTGTGGTATGTCACTGAAGGGAAAAATGTTGAAGTAAATTAGAGGGGAAAAAAAGAAAAAAATGAATAAATTCACAAGTAAATAATTTATTATTTCCTTGGTTTAAAACTATTGTAAAAGAATTGCATGTGTTATTGATCAAATATCAAAATCAGATTTTTCTGGACATTTTGGAAGGTACTGAATTCAGTGTATCTTTAACTTGATTTCACAAAATTAAACTAGATTTAACTCACAACTGATCTGATTAATATTTTATGTAATTTTCAAGACAGAAATTTACTCCTAGTCATGATTTCATATCCCTCTTATTCTCTATTTGCCATAATGAAAGCAATTTACCATATTTGGATTTATTTCAGGTTTGTTTGTTGTTTCATGTTCTGATTTCTTTCCTAATTTTCTTTTAAAATAACTCACCTTCCTAAATTATCCATGGAAGCAAGTTAGTTATTCCTGTTCTTGCTGTCAAATCCAGAATATTACATCACTGTTGCTCAAGTAATGACTCACTTCTGAATGATTTGGTAATTTGCTAGATTCCAGACACTTTCAATAATAGCATTTCGGATATCCCCAATTTTTTTTTTTTTTTTCATGAACAACTGAAGGTTGCTAAGTGACTGGAATGTACTTATCTGCCACATCAGTTGTAGGCATTTCAATGCAAAGAAACAATCCTACACTCTCACATCATAAAAATAAAAATTTTATTAGTACATGTTATAAAGGGCTGTAGTTTATTATAACAAAACTTTAGATCTGATATTTGGGCTTCTTTTGCCAACAGTAAAGTGAGGGGGTTTTAATCTCTATTTTCAGGATTTAAGTGAGAATGCAGTAATCTTACAAAAGTTACTTTAATCTCTTGGCCATGTATAGCTAGGATTTCTTACAAAATGGCAGAAATATTTTGATAGGATAATATATCAATATCAAATTTAAAAACCAACAACAACAAATAACTAAAAACCAGACTTGCCTTTGAATCAAAGAGGAATTAAAATACATCTTTACGTGTTTCTCCTTCATGGCTTTTCTCCATTGTAGTGTAAAATCTACAAATAAACTTCAGTCAAGATGATAATGCGAATGTTGTGACAACACATGAGTTATACAGACAGATATAAAAATGTTTTGTATTGGCAACATATCCCCACTGTCACTTTCTTGCTTCTTTAAATGTTTGGTTGTGCAAGTAATTGGACAGGTTAACATAGCTGTCAGTGAACAACTTCACGTATTTTGTTTTATAGGGTGAGGATTTCCCATAACTTACGAAAGCTTTCATGTTAAATCAAAAGCATATACAGCTTTTCAAACTTTATCTATATCAAACAATATCTATAATGTCATTGGCAGGCAATTAAAGTGAGAAGAAAATGCCAGCTAAACTAATAATGGCTAGAGAAACAAAAAACCCACTTCAAACTGTAGCTTGAATATGCTACAAAAAGAAGATGAGTGAAAAGGCACCGCCTGCAAGTAACAGGTTATAGTTATGTGTTTGTAAAATCAACAAAAGCACTCACTGGTGACAGCATCTGGCACACAGACAGTACAATGCAATAAAGCAAAATGACTTAATTTTGGTCACTGAGCAGTCATCAGTTTCCCTCTAAATATATCTGGACTATGCACTAAGAGAATTGTTCTTAAGGACCTTACTGTTACTGACCTTAAAAAAGTCTGTTGCATGAACACGTATCAAAATACTTCTCTATGAATTTTTAAAATACTTAGTAAATAAAGACTTTTACTGAAACAGTGGGTGAGAACTCAGTTTCAGATATAGGCAGTTTGCTTCCATTTAGACTGCAATATGATTTCTGTTATTGAAAGACTGAACTCTCCAGATTATAATTTCACAATGAAATCAGTATGCATCTCCACAATCAGTCCCTTTTTCTTCCTTCCTCTTTGTCGCAAATACAATAATTTTCTGCCTTGTGCAAACCAATAGCAAAAACTTCCAGACTAAACAGATGGTCAATATTACAGGCATTAAATAAGGATAAAAAATAAATCACTGAGGTATGAATCTAGTAAAAAAAAAATTTCCAAAGATGGCCTGAGATCACTAAATACAAAGATAGCAAATCTTTTCCCAAACCGTTGATTTTTTTAATCATGAATCTGTACCCCCTCACTGGTGTCCACTGGTACCTTCTTCTAGAGGAAGACAGAGAAAATTGCAGTTCTCACGCCCTTTTTTTTTCCCCTTTCTGATACTTTCTATGGTAGTTAAAGAGGTACTATGGATTGTTTAAAGAGATATGCAGAGTCATTTAATTTGTTGAAAAATTAAGTTGAAAAAATTTGTTGGTTAAATCAATTTGAAGTGCTTACTTTCTTAGTATTAAGCTTCACTGCTCTTCCTCTGAAAATTCTGTTGAGATAAAACAACAAGCTTATATTCGATAGCCCTTGCATGTAATCCATGCTTTTAACATTGTAAAAAAGAAGTTTTAATTACTGCTTTTCATTTGCAGCTATTTTACTCATATTTAGCTCAAAATTAACAGATCTAAACAACAATATCTATTCAGATATCACTCTCTTCTTTCCTGGGAATCAACATTTATATCTAAAGCAAAAACACAGTTGTTGGCTTGAATATTTCTGATTGTTAATTCTTTACAAAGTACACTGAATCAGTGCACTGCCATGGAATTTACCCACTATTTACTTAAACCTTCTATTTTCAAAGTAAACAAGCAAACTCAGAAAGAACTGAATGTGCTTCTTCAAAGACCTGAGGAACATTATCTAACATGTACATCCTTGATGCTAAATGAATGTTAAGATTCACCCTCTGTATGTTGTAACTATAATAGAGGTCAACATCACTACATAGGCTTTACAGGTCTGACATGCTGGCAGAAAGCAGCGATGCATATACACATCATGGACAAACTCTGACACAGATACAGCATATATCAGGCTTCAAACTACGCCTGTTTCTAAGTCAACAGCTACATTTTGCTTAAAATTTCTGTTGGAGCAATGACAGCCTATCTTAATAAATAGCTTAAATATTATTTTAATTTCCTTGTAAACAGTACCTCTTCCAACAGCGATGGCAGGATGAGAGATCTGTGTCTTTGTATGGGAACAAATCTGATTTCTGAAAAGGGTATTTCATTTTGATATACAGCTTTTTACTTGAGTTTCTATTTTCTTTTCAGGTTTTAGACATCTGTCCCTGATTTTAATCATTGTTTCTACACACAGGTCTCTACATACCGGTCTGAATCCCGGGAATTTCTTGGGAAATGAGGGAGGCATTAAAGACAGACTTTTCACATTTTCCTTGAAAATCAATGTAAGGGGGACATGTCAAGGAAGAAGCAAGCAAATTAATTTGAAATCAATCACATTCTGCCACTTTTTGAGTAAGACTTTACTCTGTGAGTAGTGTCAAATACTTTTCAATACAGACAGTGCAGAACAGCCAGACTGTTACTGGGAATCAACATATACCTACAGAACAAACCAGCAGTGACCTAAAATTGCATTTTAAGTGTGCTTTTAAGTCTTATCTTATCTTTGATTTTCTGACAATCAAATCAGAATGTAATGTTTGAATTTTTTTTTTAATATAAAACGCCTTATGTAAAACTATTACAGGTAGTAGTACAGAAACACAAAGGCCCCAGTTCAGTGGTTCCTGTTCTCAATGAGTGGTACCTTGCTTTCTGAGTAAGTGAGTAGTTCTCTGACAAGGGAATTAACCTGGTTTCAAATGAATAATGTCAGTTTTCAGAATTATCAAAGCAAGACTTCAGCTTCTGCATCAACCTTCAAGCTTTATTTAGGTGAACGGTAATCATGACTTCCACTCCTCAAACTGAAAGCTGGATGTATTTCCAAGGGAAATCCTCTTGTATAACCATAACTTCTTGGGCAAACTGTAAGATTTACTAAATAAAATTTTGTGCTCTCTACTGAAAGGTATAGGGCGCTATATATTACTACAGCTGTCCTTTTTGGCTTTAAAGTCTCTTAATCTATACATCATTCTATATACTTCTTTTCAAGATACTTGTGCTTTTTTTCTTTTTTTAGTAATGTTTAAAGTATGCTGGTCAACAGTGCATTCATTACTCACAGCTGTAATAGAAATATGTTTTTCATACATACAGAAAATTGATTAATTTACATGTTATTCCTGCAACTGGATTGAACAACAGCATGCCATACTGAGGCATTTTTATTGCTTAACACTTATTTACATTTATTCTAAGAATGGGAATTTTGGAAGTCCTGTTAAAAAAAAAAAAAAAAAAAAAACCCACCAAAAAACCCCATCTCATTATGTAGTAGAACCTTGTAATATCAAACAGAAGTAATACTTCAGGATTGCAAAGGACGTAGTGAATTTATATTGACTTAGGGAGAAAATATATTGTCAAGTCAGGGATAGAAGACGTTACAAAGATTTAATCTCTACATTAGTAGTAGTAGCAGCAATACTAATAATACTTATACTACTACTACTACTACTACTACTACTACTACTACTACTACTAAAAATAATCTATTTTAAATTATAGGGGGGAGAAGAATACAGGTTACCATGTTGCCTTAATGTTTCAGTTTTGTTTATTCTAGTTCTTAAATATAATAGAAACAAAATTGCCTTGAAAATAAGTGAAAAGAAAGTCACATTTTGGAAGATGTTCTGATACCCAAATGTAGTTGTACCCAAACGATAGTTAAAGCTTCATCTCTGTGAAAGATGTTTGAACACATCAGTGTATTGCTGTAACAGTTCAGAATGAGACTATTCTGGTTGAAAATCTCTAAAATCAAAGAGATTACATTGGCAGTGTCCTTTTGGTGCAAAACTGAACTTAGTTACAAGTATCTAGTCAAGAGTAGCTGTACTAATATAGTCCCTATAGTCCTGTCTTGTAAATATCGCATCATTCATATGCAATTTTAAGTCTAGATATTTAAGTGGCAAACAGTCAGACAAACTTGGGGCTTCTGAAGAAATATGGATCAGGTTTTTCATGGTATTTTCATTATATAAGTAAAACACAGGTGGAGACAATGGGGACATTTTGTGACCAAGCTCCTCTTCTAGTCTGCCAAGTCTGCCTGTACTTGGAACATGACTACCCTCTGCAGAACTTAAACTATTAATTTGAAGACATTGCTAAGGAGACTCTGAATGGAAAAGCTCAACTACCTGGTCCGTCTTAAAACATTTAAGTTTTTTATTATTATCATAAAGACTACTGGCACACATGTGAACTCAAGCCCTCTTAACTGGGTTTCATATCGATGTGTCGCTGCCATTTCAACGACAGAAACAGCTGTCCCCAAAGGATCCTTAAGGACCGCAGATGGATACAGAATGAGGAATTGTTTCCTTTAACATCCATGGTCGCGTCTAGGCGGAACACACCGTGGAGATTTCGAGCCGCACCGCGCAGGTGAGGGGACGGGGAGAGCGACTTCCCTGGGCCACTTCTCCTCCAGTCGAGACCCGGTCTCAGCCGGGAGCAAAGCTTCCCCGAGGGGCTCGTGGGGGGCGCCGTCCCCGCTCCCTTCCCCTGCCAGCGGCTCCCCCGCGCTGCCTCCCCGCGGGGGGCCGTGGGCAGCTCTGGGGCCGGACGCGGCTCTGCCCCGCCGAGCCACAGGGCTCGCCCCCCGGCCCTGCCCGCCGCACGGGCCGTTCGCAGCCGCTGCGGGAGCGGCCCCACAGCGGTCCCTCCCTCCCCACACCCCCGGGCGCGGCGCCGCCCCGGGAGCGGCGAGCAGGGGAGAGGCTTGAGGGCCGGAGCGGGGCCGGGGGCGATGCGAGCCCGGGGAGGGCGCGCTCCGCCGGCGGGGACGCGCTGGCGGAGCGGTGCGGGGGAAGGACCGCCGTGCTCCGAGCGCTGTGCACCTGTGGGCGTGACCGCCGGCCCCCTCCTTCTTCTCCTCCTCCTGCCGCTTCTCTTTACTTGAAGGGCCGGCGCCGCTGTAGCGGCAGAACCTGAGAGCGGAGCGGTTGGCGCACGGAGAGGAGAGGAGAGGAGGAGACCTGCTGCCGCCGACCCTCCGCCTAAAGTGTCCCGGCCGCCCCTCGCGCTGCCGCCCCGTCGAGCCGCAGGACCGGCCGGGAGGGGAGCTCAGGCCGGGGGGACAGGGCTGTCCGACTCCGCCGCCGTCCTCGGCCGCTGGCCGGCACCGCCGCCCCCCGCTCCCCCGCGGGCGCTGCGCTGGGGCGCGGATCGCCCTCGCTGCGCGGATCGCCCTCGCTGCGCGGAGCCACTCGGGCGAGCCCTGCCCCGCGGCCGGGCGGCGGCGGCGCCGGGCTGCCCTCGCCCCTCGGTGCCCGCAGCCCCCACGGCCATGCTGCGCTGCGCCCCGGGGCGGCGGCGCCCTGAGCGCGGGTCACCCTAGAGCGGCAGGAGGGAGGGCGGGGGAGGCTCCGCATCAGCACCGCGGGAAGGGGGAGGCGGGGGAAAGGACAGCAGCGGAACAACTTCTGCAAATCAAAGAAGGAAAAGAAAAATAAATAAATAAAAATAGGCTGGTTTGTGGGACATCTTCGAAGCTCAGCGCCACGCGAGGCATCCAAGCCGCAGCGAAACCCTCCTCGCTAGTGAATCGCGCTACACTGACAGGAGGAAAGCTGGCTGTGGCCACTGCGCCTAAGCCTCGCAG
Organism: Hafferia zeledoni; assembly: GCA_035583235.1. Classification (NCBI taxonomy): domain Eukaryota; kingdom Metazoa; phylum Chordata; class Aves; order Passeriformes; family Thamnophilidae; genus Hafferia; species Hafferia zeledoni. The sequence continues at coordinate 15,654,167 of JAWWEV010000043.1, forward strand.
GCATTAGAGTCGCCTTGGCTTTCTGGATGGAAGATGATTCCTGCAACAGGACTGTGTTGCTGATGACGAACTGCAGGGTCGTTGGAAGATGCTTTCCTTGAGGATTACACGTGGAGAAAGGCCATCAGTCAAAGGGAGAGCTGGCTGGTGAAACTGTCTGACTTTCCCCCCCACCGGGGAAGTGGCTTCAATGGCTCCATCTCCCAGGAGAAGCAGTAGGAAAGATGCCAACACCTTGCCAAGCATGTCCTCAACTTTCTGGGCTATCATGATCCTGGCCAGTCTCCTAATCGCTTACTGCAGTAAGTACATATTTGTCCTGGTGCTTTTGCTGGGCATAAATCTACGCCCTTCCCACCTGAGGTAACGCTTCTGGCAAAGGCCAAGCTCTGAAGCTGGCAGGAATAGGTTCTATTCCTTAGACTTGCCCCTCAACACATCTCCCCCCACTCCCCTATGGTAAAGCAGGTAGGCTGACACTTTAATATTGCTGCTTCTCAGGAGAATAAGATGTCCTTAGGTTGTAGATGTGGCATTTCCACTCCACTCTTGGATTTTAGAAACAAACATTTTAGCGGTAGTAATTGTGATCCACTGTTCACTGGTTATTGACAGATGTTACCAGATTTCTCCCAGACTGCTCTCTCCACATACACACTCACCTAAATCCATCCATCTTCCATGAAGAGGAGCTGTTTTGCTTATGTTCATTCTTTTAGGAAGCACCTACTTAATCAAATGACAGATGTCTTAACATCGTCTTAAGATGGTATGTGGTTCTCTGACTGAAATTCCATTGGAACAAAAGCTGTCACTACCTTAGCATACCACCACCAGTGTAGTTAGTTTTGTCAGTTTTAGAGCTGCATCTCAGGTTATCAGTAGAGTTTTGTACATTTTTCAGGTTTGATAAATTGTCCATTAATCACATTGAGTTGCAGATGAGGTATCTGCAAGAATCAAGTAACTGATTATTAACACTTTTAAAGGTCTATTTTTTCCTTTTTTTTTTTTCCTGCTTTTAGCAAGAATAACTTTTGAGCAGTAATATAATGTAAATACAGTTAATGTCCATACTTCTGGGGAATGCAAGTTAGTCTATGGTATCAGATTGGGCAACTTTCAAAGGGAATCGAAAAAAACTGTTGCTACACAATACTAACAAAATACGTAATTTATCAGGAGGGAATCTACAGAGCTTTGCCAAAATGAATCTGCACTGTATTTTCCCAACATAAGCTGAATGGGGTCTGTAATTTACCTATGGTGCATATTCCTTTCATTTGAGCTGTAGCATAAAAGATTTTGCAGTAGGCTTGTCTTGTTGAGATGTAATAGGTATAGGTTATGATGAATAGGAAATAGAAGTTGTTTCTCAGGAGCATGCCTGCTGCATTTCTTAACCCTCTATTCCATTCCCTCCAACTATATTATATTCACATATGTGTGTTTGGTTTTCTGGTGTTTTTTTTCTGAAACAAGATTTTAATTGGTTAAGAGAACTTGTAATTCACTTTTATTTGCATATTACAAGGACTTTTCATATTGATGACTGTGGAAGTGGCTTATTCCAAAAAAGAATTTTGTAATCATTTTTTGTAGTTTAGCACATTCTGCACTGCACTTCTCATTAAAAAAGATCACATTAAACAGGCCATGCTTTCAAATAATATAATTTTGTACGTAATGCCAAATTCAATGTGTTAATATAGAAGATATACTAAACAACATAGTGAAATTTTAAAGAATTTATGTGTATACTGGGAGTACATATTACAGGATATTTGTAATAGGAAATATTTTATTAAATTTGTGCTAGAAATGCCTGGAGAGTTCCAGGCTTTTTATGAGAAGATATGAGTTGTTCTGTGCATATATTTTCTATGGCCTCAGAAAGAGTTAACCATAAACTCTGACACTTTAAAAATATTTATGTTTAGCAATAAGAGGTTTGACAATGTTTTGTTCTAAGGAATTCATTTGTCTATTTGAATTGTTACATATTGTTTATTGTTTATGTTTTGCATTGTTTATATAAGCTGAACAAAGCAAATGTTGGCTGATAATCTGAAGGCATTTTTTGGTGTGCTTAAAGGACCAGATTCTAATTAGTTCTCTCAGATGGCTTAGATGGTGTTCTTCAAACATGTAGTACGTTTTTCATTTCATATAGCACTGAAAAGCACCATGCAACTTAAAATATGCAGTGTCAAAACACTCCACCATTTACATAATGCTTCACTGATTTGACAACTGCAATTCCAAATGTTAATGAAGCACCACGAACATTTTCTTTAGTGGTAGTATTTGAAACATTGCAAAAAATGCTTTTTGCTCTGTGGAAAGAGAGAAAGTGTTAAAATCAAGATTAAAAAAAAAAAAAAAAGAAAAAAAAAAAGAAGCTATTTCTAGGTAAAGCAGCACCTAAGATTTTATGAATTCTTTTAAAAATCAGCTAGAATTTAATCAGTCTTTTTTCATCTGATACCTTTTTTGAAGAAAAGCATACCTGGATGTGGAGAGGAACATGATGACTTTTAAAAATGTTTTAAAAATAACACGCTTGTCATATTTCTTAGAAAGTAAAAGGAAAGAAGTAACAGGAAAGAACTTGACTATGTAATATGTTCTGTATTTTTCCACACACATTTCTATTCAGGTATATGGAAATATATCAATTTAAATTTCTGATATCAAGAAGCATTCTGTAAAAACCACTAAAGATAAATGTATTATCAAACTAATTACAGGAATCTTATATTGGACTATCCCTCACTGTATCATTTTACTACAATCAAACACTGCAGCTTCAAAAACAAAATCAGAACTTTTCTATTTTTCCATTTTTTATGGCAGTGTAAATAAAATTTGTGATCTACCTTGCTTATTTTCATTTCTAGTCTGTTAGACTGATAAAGTTTATACCTGAATCAGTTATATGAACATTGCTTCTCCTTCTCCTAATTACTTTGTGAATCTTTGGGGTTTTTTTGAAATGTATTTGTTGTACTATAGTCATCCCTATTACTGAAAGCAACCAGTAGACACCCTACTCTGAGTTCCACTTGGCAGATAAGCATATTTATAAAGCATGTTCTAGGTGTACATGTACAGCCCATTAGCTTTAATTTATACATTAATTTCTGAAGCCCAATTATATTCCCATTGATGTGGTAAAATGATAAACTGATAATTTTTTCTTTCTTAAATGTTTAGATTATATTTAGGGATAGTGGCTCCATCCTATGGTGGAAGAGAAACCTGCATCAAATCAATTAAGTTAGTTGCTATAGTGATAAATATAATGTAATATTATCCAACCAAAGAAAAATGGTCTGATGTGGTAGACTCTCAACAGGAGAAGACAAAAAATGTAATAGTAGAAATAGGCTGTTTATAGTCCTTGGTGTCATCAGCAAGGAATTAATTAGTTTATTTAGCTGAAGCATCAGTCAAATTAAAACACCAGGCTGTCCTGGTAGAGGGTGGCCACATTCAATGGCAATTCAGAATTAAAAGAGTTGTGACATTTCTGGATCCCAGACATGCATTTTGCATACTTGTTTGATGCACAGTAGTAGACCAGAGAGAAGTACCTACAGTGAATGTCTCACATTTGTAAAGGTACAATGAATTATTTTTTCTTCTTTGTAACTGCAGTATGCATTTTATGGTGTTAGAAAGTTTGGTCAAACTAAGGAAATTTTCTGTGGTATCACAGCTGCATGCTACATTGATTCAGAACTACTTTTTAGTGCGTTTACTCAGTTGACTTTGCTGTAAATACTGAGGAGCTTTTTATGTGTAAATGGTAATTTTTTTAGCAACATAGTATTCAGCTTTTAGCAAAGTTGTGGCTCTTAAGAGCTTTTGGTTTTCCTTATTCTATACTGTTTTATAAGCATCAGTAGAACATTAAAGCCCTATGCTGTTCTGTTATGGTAATACTTCTAAGGCTGAGCAAATGAATTTTTTGAAAGAAACCACCAAATCTGAATGATACTTGGAGAATTGACCTTCTTGTCTTAAATGCTGTGTAAGGAAGAGAGCAGTATGAAGCCCAGCATTTATGTTGACTAAATGGTGATAGTACTAGGAAAAAAGAATCTAAAACTCCATAACTCTACAGTTCTGCATTGTAAATGCAAGTTCTTTCACAGTAAGAAAAAATGGAAAGAGGAAATGTTCTCTTAATTCATTATTTCTTTTGCTGTCAGAATACAAAGTAAGTACATTATACATACCGGTAGGTTGTGTTAAATGTCTGGTCTGCAGCCTACCATTTAAATCTGTGGAATTTGTTGAGCAGAAAAATCAAGACCTTAGCATAAATAAAAAAAAGTTTCTCAAAGATTTTATGTGGAACCATGAAAAATGCAGATAGTACTGGTTTGGACTGAGGTAGACTTACTTTCCTTCACAGTGGCTACTATGGGGTTGTGTTTTGGATTTGTGCTGAATATGCCATTGATAATAAAGAAATATTTTTGTTACTGCTGAGCAGTGCTTACACAGAGTCAGAGCCTTTTCGGCTTTTTGTACTGCCATGTTGGTGAAGAGACTGGGAGTATGTGGGAGGTTGGGAGGAGACACAGATGGGACAGTTAACTCCAACTGAATAAAGGGATATTCCGTACCAAATGGCATCATGCACAGTATATAAAGGGGGGGTGGGGGTGGGGAAAAGGAGGAAGAGGCAGGAGTTTTGGAGTGATGGTGTTTTTCTTCCCAAATAACTGTTATGTATGATGGACTCCTGCTTTCCTGGGGATGGCTGAACACCTGCTTGCCCATGGGAATGGTGAATTAATTCCTTGTTTTGCTTTGCTTGCATGCATGGCTCTTACTTCCACTATTAAACTGCCTTTATCCCAGCTCACAAGTTTTCTCACTTTTACCATTCTGATTCTCTCCCTGATCCTGCTGGTGGGGGAGTGAGACAGTGGCTGTGTGGGGCTTGGCTGCTGGCTGTGGTTAAACCACAAGTTCCCATGAAAAATATTCTATTGACCTTACCTTAAACTGAGATCCTGTTACACCTTGGATAGACAGTGCTCATATGAGAAACATCTTTTCATTGACCTGTTATGGAATTGCTTTCTGTCTAGAAGACATAGGCTACTATGGTCTCTAGGTCTTACTGTTCCTTTATGCTATTTGAGACTGTCAGCAGGGCACTGTGACTGTCACCTGGACACCTCTCCAACAGGAGCTCCCATATCGTCATGTACAGGCTGCTAAACAGCTGCTGGATAGTAAATGGTCACTGCTTATTTACATTAAATGAAAACAAGTCACCTCTGAATGAAAGCCTACAGCTCCTATCACTGATCTTGTATTGTTCAGATCAGCTTCTCTGTTTTCATAAATGAAAACTACAGATTTTTTTAATATTTTCAACTGATCTATAATTTTATTACATTTTCTGCAAGAATTGCTGTATATGTATTTTTCCCAAACTTTGCATACAGAGTAAATGTGACATAGAGAGCAACTGTCATTAGTCAAACCTTTTTTTCAGTTTAATTTGTATACAGAAATGAAAAATAATTCTTATCTGACATTAAATAAGAAAAGGAAAATATTAAAATCTTATTTCTTTATGTAACATCCCAGCTGCTCCTTTTGTAGTAGGTTCAATTTTTTGAGATAAAACCAGTGCTTTGAATTTAATGGCCTCTACCACATACTACCTGTGAACGTGAGTACCAAACTGACACTGAGATTGTCTCACCAGTTGTGTTGTAGTCTGTCCAGATGATGTATTACATAGAAGTTGTTGGCATCATCATAAGAAATGTCTTCTCACTGTTTTTAATGTTGAATTAAATAGATAATGTTGAATTGAACTTTGAGCATAAGTAAGCACCATTTACAATTTCAAAAGTGAGTTTGAATTCTGGTAACTCTTACTTCCATTGCGAGCATAACCACTAATATAGATGGATAAAATCGGAAACAGGTATGGAGGGGAAACTAGGAGATGGATATTTTCTAGTGCCTCAACACCCTCACAGTAAAGGATTTCATCCTCATATCTAATCTAAACCTCCCCACTTTCAGTTTGAAGCCATTACCCCTTAAAAACATTGTCCCTTGTCTTAATGCTACATGCCCTCTCTTTAAGCTGCCTCAGTCTCTTGCAGCCCGAGTTAACCTGTGCCTTTATCTGACCCTTGTCTTTAAGAGTCCAGCACCACTGGCATCTCCTGTTCTTCCATCAGTGGAGTGTTTTACCAGGATAGGATCTTACAATGTTTTTAGGATCACATACCTTACATAAAAAAGCATCCTTCTGCCTTTACCTGTGACTGAAAGTAGAAATTTATGCTGTGACCGCATTGTTCATTTTGGTGTTTTGAAGGTGTGTAATTGGGACTGTCTCCGTTTTTGTTTTGTGTGGAGGTTAATTCCAGAGCATAGTTCACAGATGTGTTCTGTTTGTATTTTCTGTACCAAAAGCTGAGTAAAAGCTCAGTACCGAATGCCTAGGAGATTGGTAACATTCAAACTGCAAGTTATGTTGGTTGGATGAATTCCTGCTTTTTCATCTGTTATAAAGAAGAACTGTAGTGACCAGCTGTATTTAAGCATAGCTGTAGAACCTGCTGGTTCTGTTATACATCATCTGAGAGAAAGAGCCCTAATTCTTACAGATACGAGAAATCAATACATACGAAAAAGAAATTTTGGGTTCTGACATCTAAAAAAAAAAAGTAAGTGGGAATTCTTATTGTGTTCCTGTCAATCCCACAATAATTTGTGGTGGCTTTTGCCTTTGCTCTTGGAAGTCCTTTTTTTTTTTTTTTTTTTCCTTTCTGATTAGTTTAGAAGTCTGATCTTGACTAATGTGTTCTAAGAGATGATACACTGGCAAATTGAGATGCTGTTAACCCTAAATACCACTGTCACTTTCTTTGCTCTGAGATGTCAGTATTCCTTTTAGTAGATATTTAATTTTTCCATTGTACTAGACCAGTGCCAAGTTTGGCAGAACAGCTTAGCCAGATGACAGAAAGTTGTTTAAGCTAAGCTGTTGCAGTATTTATTAAATGGTTTGATTGCAAGCAGAAATGTCAAAATGGTGTAGGAACAGTGACCTCTGGCATCACTTCTTGCAGACCCAGAGGAAGCCCACAAAAGTGGTCAGGGGACTGAACTCTTGTATGAAGACCAACAGAGAGACTTGGGGTAATTGAGCCTGGAGAAGAGAAGGCTCTGGGAAAACCTTACTACAGCCTTGCAATATACAAAGGGGGCTCCTAAGAAAGATGGAGGGACATGTCTTACCAAAGCCTGTAGTGACAGGGCAAAGGGCAATGTTTTTAAACTGAAAGAGGGTAGATTTCCGTTGGACATAAGGAAGAACTTCTCCACTGTGAGGGTGATGAGGTGCTGGAACTTGTTGTCCCGAGGAGCTATGGATGTCTCATCCCTGGAAGACTTCAAGACCAGGATGGATGGGACTCTGAGCAACCTGGTCTAGTGGAAGGTGTCCCTACTCCTGGCAGGAGGATTGGACTAGATAATCTTTAAACATCCCTTCCAACCCCAACCAATCTATGACTTTTGTTCTCTTGTTTTAAATGAAACTAAATACAAGTGTAGCAGGCATGAGAGCTTGCTTACCTGTTACTCATAGCATTCTCTGGTCTTACAGAAAGGGTTCACCGCTTTCTAATTTTTTGAACCAAAATGAACCTTCTATCCCATTATACCTTGGACAGACACTTTTCTTTTGTGCAACCTAAAAGAAATGTGGCTCTTTGTATTTTTTTTTTTTTTGTATACTAAATGAATTCCAAAGTAGTTCTGCCTATATGCTTGAATCATAAAAAATATAAAATTCTTTTCTGAATTGAACTAATAAAATAATCTGAGTTAATATTAAAAATAATTTTATTGAAAAGTATCAGAAAGGTGTACGAGGGCTTTCTAAGTACCTGCTGTCAGTAGTGTTTTATTGAACATTCATTTTAAGATGAGAGTCTATGTGTGGCTTTGTGTATATATATGCTCAGTTTAAAACATGTTAATATTTAAGATAAAATTAAGAGGTTTTAAAATTTGTAATCACTGTTTCTTAAAGGTAATAATTTCCCTGAAATTATCTGCTATAACGCATTTGACCTAACATGTCAATGTGGAATAATGATTCTTTTAAGAAACCATTTTTGGGAAATTTCACAGATGTTTTCTTTCTTGACTATAAGTCAGATTGGACCATTTGTTAAGATTTTAATATATATATGTTGTAACATGAATCCAGTCCTTCATTACAGCATCTTTAGAATGTTGCTGGTTTTACTTTCAAGGCCCAGGCTTATTATTTAAGTGTTTAATGTCAAGTATCTGGTTCAGTATTTCTGTAGGGAATAAAAAAAGTAGAAAAAATGGGCTTGTGATACAGATTCATTAAGACCATAGGTTAAGATATTGAAATACTGCAACAAAGGATTTATACAATTCAAGGGATGTAGTTGGCATAAATTACTGGGATCTTCTCAAAATATCTTTGGAAACAGCTTGTATCCCAAATATTTTTGCAATGTGTTTTGCCTTACTGTAAAGTCTTCAGTTTCTTTGCCAGCATTGTCATGCTCTAGGCACACTAAAAATACTGGGTTTTCCCCAAAAGTCGGAAACTAGGTCAATTTTAGAAAAGTGTACCAAAAGTTACTAGTGTTACCATTATTTTTTTCTCATTTGTGAAGCCCCTTCCATATGGAATGATACTGAACACATATTCCCTGTGCAGCCTTTTATAGCGTGATTAAAATATTTTAATCACCTTTATCTACTACTGATTTAGGTTAGAAAATGTTTAAAGGTGAACAGTATGTACATGTATATAAGAAGCGACAGGGGCAAAGAAGACTAAGAATGCTTGCCTTGAATATAGAAGCAGATATGAAGGGCACTGAGAATTGAAGTGCCATCCCCTTAACTTCTGCCCTTCCTTCTCTCTCATCTGGAAAATAAAAGCTATGTATCAAAAAAGTTTATGTTATGCGGTTAATTTTTGGGAGAATATTGTGCTTTATGACCATAGATATTCTTCCAATTCTTCATTCTTTGCTGTGAGTGCTATTTTTACAGTCCTTTTCATTTGGAGAGATTTTTTGCCTTCAATATCTCATTTTTATCAATATGTTTTTGTTTAAGGAATATATTACTTTTCACCTTTTTCCACAGTACATACCTTTGTGTAAAAACTGGCCAATTCTGGTTGTGCTGCCTGTGTAGCTAGAGGTCTCTACTTTAATCCTGTCTACAAATTTGATTATTTTCTAATACAATTTTCTTTAGAATGCCTTACTTGTGGTTTAGAGATGGTATTCTCCAATTTGGTACTCCCACTAAAAATACCCAACATGCTGCTTCCTCTTCTCCCCCCTCCAATTGGAGGTACAAAAGTCAAAGATCATGGGTTGAGATAAGAATGATTTACGGGAAATGGTAATGAAATAAGCAAATGAACAGTAACAGCAACAATGTTAATAACAAAAGTGTACAAAAGAGAGAGTGATTCACATGCAGTAGTGCTCATGGTGGACCCCATGACAATAAACAATCCTGGATGACTTCCCCCCACACACACACTCAATGTTTTCTCAACCAGAAGGAACTCCTTCTCCCTGGATGCAAGAGTCCTTTACCCCTGCCCCAGCAATGGGCTGAGTGGTATAGAATAACCTTTGTATCCTAGGCACACCACCTCCGGGCTACTGCATAAAGATTAACCCTGTCCTGGCCAGAACCAGGACATTATTGAAGAGATCTTTTAGCATTTATAGTGTTAGAAGGGCTTCCTTTCCCAGTGTTTTTGCAGAGTTCTCTGTAGTGCTGTTGTGAACTCTTATGATGATAAGTTGCATGAACTGTCAGTTGTAATTACAATAAATGGATTTCAAGTATTTTGGATATAATTTCTATGAATTAGTTTAAAAACTATTTATAATACTTGACTTGGTGACATTTCAAAAGCAATTCCTATGAAACAGCTTAATGCTTATCTTTTTTCCATTCTGACATTTGAGGGCAATGTAGATATTCCAGTATATTCTTTGGCACAAATATTACAATGGCTTCGTAAGATTGACATTGTATAGATAATATGCAATACTAAAAGTCATTGTCTAGTGTTTTCTCCAATAATTCATCTTTCTATAGAGGAAAATGGTGTCCTTTAGAATCCTCAATTTCACTGAGTTAAAGTAGCATTTTCCTCTTGGTATTTTAATACAAACACAGATGCAAAATCCAATGAATTGCCTGAATGTCTCATTGTTTTAGTTACTTGCGTGAAATTTATAGGGCGTGGGTTTTGTTTTTTTTCATTTTGTTCCTCCATCCAAGGCCAAATATGTGGAACTCAAGAGAATATCTCCTACATTATCTTATTAGTGTGCATTCCTGATACATTTCCCTACCTTTTCTTTCACTGTGTGTGATAACTGATAACCAATTCCCTCCTGAGAGCCTCTTTTAGAATTTAGTGCTTGGTGTTGCCATAGAGTCCCAATATTAATTTTCTATATTTCTATGTTTTTCAGTTTTGCTTTCGTATTTTTCTTATCTAAGGTCAGGTGAGTTGGCCCTACTGTTTGTCTTGCCACTTTCTGAAGTGCTTTTCTGTTCATTGGTATGACAGGTACAGCTATGTGAATCGCAGTTTGCCAGCGACTTCTCAGGCAAATTAACTTGATATATGTGTGGAGACTTTTTCTCCCAACTTCTGGATCTTCAGAGATTTGAGAATTGGGGTTTTTTTCTTTTATTTATTTTTTTTTCTGTATCAGGTTCTCTGAGACCAATTATAAACTCTGTGATACAGCATACTGCAGGCCTGAGTGTAAGTACCTTATTAGAACTAGGTAAATTGGCAGTGTGCAGAAAATATAATATATCTAAAATTGGAGTTTTAAGTTTTCTTCTGCCATTTTCAATTATTTTGGAAGTATATTGAGCAACAGATATGATTTTGCACAGAGGGTGAGAATTGAAGTGCTGTGAAAAAAATATGCTTTCAGTTTCAGTGAATATAATTTGAACAAACCTTTTAAGTTGCCAAAATGCTGGAGAGCCTTGGTGGATATGATGGTTATGTATCATTTGTTATGTAAAGGGCGTCTGAATTTCTGATGCATGTCGATATTACTGAGGTCCTACATATTTTGTGTAACAAAGAACACCTATCTTGAAAGTGGGTGTCAGGAAGCTAAAACTTAAACAAGAGCTGATTAGTTTTGGACTTTGTTAAAAGTGGTGAAAATGTAACATTTTTTTCTCCACATTTCTAAGTTTGCTCGGTTTTTGTTGTTGTTGTTGTTTTTGTTTTTGTTTTTGTTTTTCCCCTAAGAGATCAGGGTTAGTGCCATGAGTTGGGTTTGGTTTTGTTATTGTTGCTGCTGCTTTAATGCCTTTAATTTTAACCTCACTTAGAAGGAAAAAAAAATACATTTGAAGAAGTAATAAAGGAGTAAAATTTTGAATTAAATCACATACATGTGTGTCTTGGGTTGAGCTGGCAAAACGCCAACTGTCTGAGACAGAGTGAAAAGAGTGCCTTCCCCCCCCAACCAGCCAAGGGAGAAAGAAGAGGGAGAGGAAAAAAAAA
>JAWWEV010000043.1:15665886-15715873 GCA_035583235.1 Hafferia zeledoni
TGTATTATGGTATGGAATACAATATTATTGGCTAGAAGAGGTCAGCTGTCAGCTAGCCCAGCCCACCTCAAGTCACCCGACAACCCTCAGGCCTAGTCCAAACTTTAAAACCCAAATTTAGGCCCCACCTGGCTGAAACCATGACAATGTGATTGAGAACTGTCACAGAAAATTCTGTCCTTGAGTAATGGAAGCTTGTGAATCCGTGCTGACGCTTGTTTATGTATGTTGGTTGCTTCTCCTCTTACTTACATCTCCCTCATATTATAGATAACTCTTATTTTCCCTTTCTGTTTGGTTCTCCTCTTCTGTTCCACATAGTGTTGCTGACAGACTTGCACAGTTCAGATAAAACAAAATAAGCAGAGGGATACACATATGAGGAGGCCATATGATACTCTGAATCATCCATGGGAGTTTTTCTTCATTGGAAACAAATGTATCATATTGTTTAATTTATACCTTTTTGGGAATTTTTGAGAGGAGTGATTTTTGGTTTTACGTAGAGGTAGTTTAATCAGTAAATAACTGCAATATTGTTTTCTTCAGTGGGTCTTTTCTGCAAAATTATATAAAAGCACTTAAATATTTAGTATTGATAAGAGTTTTTTCTAGGTCTGTAAGATAAATAGCTTTATTGTTTTGTAGAGTATGAGATTTGTCTAGGACTACAAGTCATTTAAAGAAAGCTGAGTTGAGTTGGGTTGAGTGTTTGCTTTCAGTTGTGGATTCTGTGCCCAGCTTTGTCTCTCTTTGCCTTTTCAACAGGGACCTGAGTCTGAAATATTACTGCTACTCAGGAAGGTGTACCTGCTGGGAGCATCCACTTCTGTTGTTGCTTAATGCTGGAACTGCCGTAGCAGAGTAGTTAAAGTGGTTACAGTCTGTCAAAATGTTAGTTCCTAGCTTTGGTAGTGTTTTGGCTGAGAGACAGGAAAATCCAGATCTTACAGAAAGTGTATTGGCAAACTCATTCAGTTGCTGTGTACACTTAACACGAATCTTGGCCATGAAGTTCATCCACTGTTGCAATGGAATATAAAACACAGTAGTCATAACAATAGAAATGTATTCTCTCTCACATTGAAAGTAGCTCTTGTTGGGACTGTACTCAGGTAGAATGAAGGCTTGATACATTTAAAACCTACATATGTTAGCAGTTGATATTATTCCAGGAAAATTGCCATAATGTTTAATTCGTGATCACAAGGAATTTGAACAGGTTTAAACACACAAGATGAGGAATGATTTATTGTCTGTAAACAATTGAAAAGACTCCTTTTAAATCAATTTCCAGATAATGAAAGAGAATTAATGGTGGAAGAAGACGACTGTTTTTTTTCCCCCTGAACTTGGATTTAATATTGAAACAACACATTGGAAATTTGTAGGAGTGTCTGAGCCAGTGGAGCTAACAGAGGAAGAAGAGCTTTCACATCTGAAATTCATGCAGATGGTATCAAAATATATACTAAACCCAATATTTCTTACTTCTGTTGAGATTAAGTATAGAGCTTTTTTTGAAACCAGCTAGATTTCTTAAGGTAGTTTTGAGGTATGACTTACAATGTGCTTAAGTTTTCTGTTCAGTTTAGTTTCTCCAAAATTTGAAAACTTTTTCATCTATATGTGAAACTTCTACATCTATATGTGATACTGGGAATTAGTATCTTTTGTTCCTACATCTTGTTTTGGGGAGTGATTCTGTCTGTACTGATTAGAGTACAAGTATGCACAACATAGGCCTCATTTTATAGTAGCATTTCTCTCCATTGCCTGACTAGATTCTGTACATACCAAAAAACAGATTTATCTAAGATGAAACTCAGTTTCCCATGAAGAATGTTGATCTTACATTAACAGCATGTTTCTAAACATCAATGCATTTTCATCATATGTGTTCAGTAACATTGGAAAACAGTGGTTGTGGCTTGTGTTTTTGCAGGATAGGTGTAATTCATCTGTTATTTTTGCCTTTTATAAAAGACTTAGTACTGCAATGAACTTAAATAGTACTTTTTTTAAAGAGAAGAGAGTAAAAATCTATAACACAAATTCTTGTGACTAGCAAATTTGGCTGGTAGATGAATCAGGCAAGAGAAACTGATCTTTTTTAAATATCAAGTACAAGTTACAGACTAATTTTTTGAAGTTCAAAAACACGCATCAAACAGTTTTATGGGTCTCATTACCTTTCAGATTCATAAAACACTGCAAACAAGCATGTCCTTCTTTCCTTTGGAGAATAGCTCAATTAATTTATAGGAGTTGTTCCATTTTGTGTATAAAAGAAGAAAATTAAGCTAAATTAATCTGTATAAATTGGATTTGTATTTTATTCCATTAATCTTGAATTAGTATCACAATGATGCTAATACTATCATAAATTTTTTGTTTGTTGCACTTCATTGTGAAGAAAGGCAAACATATTTGTTTTGTTGGAATGGCGTTGAGGTTAGAAGTTACTTGCAAGGACCAGTGTAGGCCTTTGAAAGTTTGAACTGGACTTTGAACACATTTTTATTGGTTAGTTGATGCTTTTGAATTTTGTCTCATTTGATGAGTCATTTCCACATGAAATCACAATTCCCTCCTCCTCGCATACATGCAGTGGAGATCTGGATGGATGAGTGACACTTCACCAGGACCTCCCTGTAAAGCAGGTAAGCTCCAGTAAGTCTCAGATGAAAGCCAGGCAGACATTTTTGCATTGTTGATATCTGAGCCCAAGATGAGAAAGAAAATAAGTCTTTGAAGCTGTGACCTGTTTTAGTGGCATAAGCATATTTGTGAATGGAAGCAATTCTAGAGAAAGTTTTTTGAGCACTTCTGTCAATCTTCAAGCATTATTTTGGCCTTCCTGGATTCAGTTCTTACCACCTCATCTTTGAATAGATGCTTTTTACGGAATTTGTTTATGTTCATGCAGGGTAGAATTGTATGTTGTACTTGGCTTCTGCTGCTTGCACTGATCAGATATAGATCCTGATGAGGACTGAGAGTGACCACTGTGAGTCTCTGAAGATAGAAGAGAAAAGCAATGTCTGTACTATCCAGTGTTTGTGGTCTGATTTAAAAGACCCAAGTAATTTCTGGCTATTACTATTTCCTCTCTGCAGCGGCCTCTGGGATGAAAGTAGGAATATTTGGAGACCAGCTGCATCAAAGGTGCCAAGTCTGTTAGAATTTATGTGACTGCTTTCTTTTTCCCTATAATGCAGAGGTCATCCAGCAGTACCATAGGTGCTGTCTCAGACTGGTGGCCTGGGCTGAAGCCCAGCTGACAGGTGATGTTAGACAGGAGGGTTTTTTACTACCTCACTGAATATTTTGCTTAGAAAAAGGTGATCAGATTCTTGCCAGCAGCTGGGAACATGTCCAGCACTGGGGTATCAAACTGTTTCATGGTTTAGTACTTTTAGTGCCCGGGCAGCAGTCATAACCAAACAAATAGTCTTTCTGAGCTAAATAAATGCAATGTACATTTCTGCACATGCACACTAAAACTCAAGATCTAGGTCTTGTAACTGCATTTACAGAAAAACGGTTACTTCACTAATGAGAAAATACTGTGTCAGATTCTTTACAGGAAAATGATTGGTTTGACCCCTTTTCTAAAGAACAGTACACTTACTGAAATAGAAGAAAAGCTATCAATATCTTCTTGACATGGGGACAGAGAGAATAGGGTAAGGCCTAATCTTCACTGAATCCCAGCATAGCTTTTGTTCCTAAACTGCATAATTTTTCACTTAGAAAAATGATGGGAAAAAAACATCATAATTTGGGGTATCTTGTTTCATTGATCAAGTTCATAGAACTCGCAATGAAAGAGAAAGAGTGACAGAAAGGGATAAAGTGGTTACTTTCTGTTCATACTTCAAAGCTCCCTTTTGTAACAACTTCCTGATACATTTAAGTAGCTACTAGTCCCAGCTACCAGTGAGTGACTGGAGAATTAATTTAGGCTGGAATTGTGTATTCTTCATGTATAAACAGACTAACGGTTGATAATTGTAATTAATTTTCACATTGACAATTACTTAAAAATCTACTGAATTTTACTACATTTTATTTCAATGTGTTACCGGTTGTTTTCTAACAACCTACCAGCAAGAGCAATATTCCTAAAGTTGAATCCATTTGTCACTAAAAATTGTGTGATTTTTTTAAACAGCTATTTCTCCTCCTGTTTTCCACATAGTAAAGAATACAACTATTTCCGACTAAATGAAAAGTATTAAATATTTTCTTTTACACATAAAATCAAATTGCTGTTGCAGAAGTGTCTGTATAAAGAACTTGCTGTTTGGCTGATTTCCCTGTTTTAGAACAAATTATTTGACCGTGGCATTGCTTGCTACAATATGAGTCTGGGATATTTTGTATTGAAATAAAGGGTCTCAATAGTATCAGAGTGCCTTGCATCCGTCACTATAGACAGCATTGTTGAGACTTAGCAAAACTACAAAGGATTCTCTTTATTTGGAAACTCATAAAAAACCAGGGAGAAAAATCATTGGATACTCAGAAAAAATGGAATGTCCACTCCAGAAATGAAGTTTAAAATTGCTTGGCTTGTCTAGTTAACAACTGAGAGATATAAGGTACATCAGATGAAAAAAAAACCCAAAAAAACAAACAAACAAACAAAAACAAAAAAACCCCCACAACCAACCAAACAAAAAGGATGGAAGAAAAAAAAAAAACAACCCAAAGAGACAGTGTTAGTTCAGTGGAAGCAGGATTTAATTAATTTAGAAACAGGATTTTAATACAGAGAGGTCTGTGATACCAAGGCACTGGATTTGACGACTTGAAGAGATCTTGACTTTTTTTGTCTACTGACTCTTTTGGTCAAATTGTTTTTCAGACCTGTAGCTTCCTTGAGTGCTATGGCTGGCATAAGGGTGTGTAGGATCATCTGGCTGAGATTACTCTTTCTCAGAAGTCTTCACTAAATCATGGAATTACCTGTGAATTACTGTCTCCATCACCTGATATCTCTTACAAGTTGAGTAACTCCTGACTGTTTTATAAGGCTTTTTAAGTTCAAGTTTCAAATTACAGCTGAAATAACTTGTGTTCATCAATACTATATGTTCTTATCCATAGGACTTCCCAAAATGAATCCTGGGAGAGATCCATGTCTTTTGCATAACATTTCTTCTGTTGAGAAAATACATTTAGGTACCCAAAGTTGTTTTGATATAATTTATTTATCATTTTATGGGTTACAGTTCTATTTACTTCTGTTCTTTATTTATGCTGAAACATAGAAACAAATTTACTTGGTTACATCAAGTCATTCAGCCTGATAGAGCAGTAGCTGTAAATGCACATCTAGGGAAATCCAGGGACAGCACAAGACTGTAGGACACTTGTCTCTAGAGTCCTCCATCCCCCAGCTATTTTCTACTCAGAGAGTCCTGGGTTGGATGGGATTTAGGGACATTTAGTAAACCACAAATCATTTCCATTAACTCCATTTAGCATGACTGCTGAGAAATGAAGTTATTTTTTGCCTCTTGTATTTAGTGGAGTCACTGAACACCACTGTAACTGGTGTAATTTAGAATAGCAATACTATGACATGAGTTGTATCCAGCTGAAATGGGCAACAAAGCATAAAGATTGGGAAAATTCTGTGATTAACTCTGATGTTAAAGTTATGTAATGTTTTTGGGTTTTTTTCAGTATGACTGATACCTGGTTTGTTAATTCATGATCAGCATATAACATTCTTTATTACAAACATGGCTGAAATCTGGAATAGGGAATGAGAACATGTAATACTATATTTGAGAATGGAAGTATGTTATGATGATGAGACTATCATGCACTTCCCTACCAATAATATGTTCTAATATTCTCCCTTTTTTTTTTACTAAGTTGAGAATAGTGTTTGTGTGTTTGATAAAGTGATTCTTATACATCTGTTAAGATGAAATTCTGTTTTAGAGCCTGTTTTTTATATTTTTCTTGTCAGTTCAGAAACACCAAGGGAATTAGGGTTTTTAAGGCCATAGGGAAAAGTTCAGTTTTGAAAGACTTTGTTACAACATTTTTTTGTTGTTGTTTTGTTTTAATAATACTTTTGAAGATAAGCAACACAAAGTAATTTTTATCTAGGATTTCAAACAATAATTAAGTCTTTTGAAAGTCAGCAGGAGTGGAATGGTGAACTCCACTAGGCCTCCTTAAAGTTTGGACTATGCAAAACTGATTGAAATCACTTTTCAACTCAGAGATGTTGAAGTGAATCCTTAAATCCCTACCTTCCCTCTGGTATTACAATGAATAATGAACACTCTGTATTTCACTTACCTAGTTGATCAAAGCAGTGGATTTCAGAAGTCTCACTGGGCATATCTTTCTTTGCTGAAATAGACACTGAGATTGACTCCAGAATTTTGACTCTTTAATCAACATGACTTTTATAAACTACAATTTATTTCCTTTTAGTAGAAAATCCTGTAAGACCTTGTGGTTTTAATGTCATCATATCTTCTCAACAATTTTTACACTGAAAATTTGACCAAAACTCTAAATTAAAGGAGCACTTCAGATTATGACTAAATTCTTCCACTTAGTGAGCAGATTTGAGACAATGTAGAGGTGATGACTCTCAACTAACATCTGTCAAGCACTGGCAGTAACATAATGCTTATGCAAAACCTTATTACATTGACCTTATCGTCAGTGGGTTTAAGAGAAACATCCTTGGTGAAAAATCACATCAGAAATGTTCTTTCTGATTGGTTTAACACTACTGTTACTATTAACTTTATGGTGTGCTACCTAAGGAATAATTAAACCAGATGGTGTGTTAAACCCAACTGAAAGAATAAAGACATTTTTACTTTTAAGTTGATCAAAATTAGGTAAAACAACATATGTTCATGTGCATTGCGATTCCTTTAACTGCATGTTAACTGCTTTCCTTAATATTCTTCCTGGTGATTTGAGAGCTCTGCCTCTTGGAAAAAAACAAAAAACCAAAAACAAAATGAAAAAACCCACACCAAAAACAAAAACAAAAACAAGAAAAAAAAAACACCAAACCAAAATCAACCACACAAAACAACAAACCAACCAACCAACAAACCAACAAAAAAATCCAAACAAAATTCCACTTTGAATTCTTCCTTTTGGGCTCTCTGGTCATTCATACCCCTGTGTTGCTTTGTGCTCTATGTAGTTTAAAAAACATATGTTGTATACTGCAGAATCCTCAAATTATGTTAAACTGAAATGCAGGCTATTTTGGACCACATTCAAATTGTACAAATTGGGGCAGGTACATGAAAAAAAAAGGATTTGGAGATTGCCTCTAAAGCTTGCTCAAATGAACAAATTACATTTTATGCAACAGATGTTGAAGAGGGAATTACAAATATTCTAGTTCCTATTATATTAGTCCTGACTTGTCACCATTTCTCTTTAGCATTGCTGTGAAGGGCTAATAATACAGAATAACACACCACACCACAGACATTACGGCTAAAGTCTCTCTGCTGCCCATGAAGCAGAGCTGTTATTTTTATTCCCCAAATAATTATCATGTTATTTTTATTCCGTATTATTCCCCAAAGCATAAAACACTACCCTTGTCATACCAGTAACTCTTTTCAACACTGAGGGTATTTTCCTCCTGAAGATTGTCTGATGAATGGAATGCAGCTCATGGAAATACATAGTTCCGTTGCCTGAACTGGTATAACACTAAAAGAGAGTGGAAACAGCTAAATGAGATTTATGATCATAAAGCATTATGGTTTTATCTTCACAGCTTCTCCTTATCCAGTTGCTGTTAAAAGCACTGGAAGAGATAAATAAAATGAAGTTTACTCTGTTCTGATTTTGTAGAGGATTTTGAATGATGGGCTTTCATTAGCTTGATCATTACACTTCTGTCTTCCTAATGTAAATTGCACCTTAGTCACAAGTACCTGTTCAATAAACTTACAGAACATAGTGGTAACAGTGAGTATATCTTATGACTAGATGAGTCTTACTTTTTTCTGGAAGATCTTCAGTTGGTTGAAGTGGTAGTGAAAATTCATCTTAATAGGTTATCTGTAATTATCTATTATATTCCTCAGCTCTAAATTTTTTGCTGGTTATAATGAAATCCATAGCACTAGTATCAGTTGTCAACCAGTCCAATAATGTTAATGTTATAAAGTACATAGATTAATTTAAACAAAAAAAACCCCTTGATCTTTTGTTTGTGTCCAAATGGAGGAACAATGTGATAAAAGATAAATTAATGTACACAGGTATAACATTTTCCTATGAATATGCCAAGCAGGACATTTTTGTCAGTGTTTATTTCAAGGCATTTCTCTTATCAGAGTTTTCACACAGCGACCAAACAATTAAGTATGTTGCTACTGGTACATGGCAAAAGAGTTTATTCAATTTAATATTTGTTTAAGTGCAGGATTAATAGAGTCAGCTAAGGCTAACCCTAATGTAACTAAACATTTCAATTTGATGGAGGGTGTTGCCACCTTATTTTTTATTCTGCTTTGAACTGCTATTGAATTCTATAGCTTCATTGGGCTTCAGTCATATATGACACAAGTCTGCATTACAGAATCATAGACTTGCAGAACAGTTGGTGTTGGAAGGGACTTCTGAGCTCATCTGACCCAACAGCCCTACTCAAGCAGGTTCACCCACAGCTTATTGCAAATGATTATGTCCAGATGTTTTTTTTTTTAGTATTTCTGAGGATGAAGACTCCACCTGTGTCAGCGCTCAGTCACCCTCACAGTAAAAATATTGTTTCCTTATGTTCAGAGGAAACCTCCTGTGTTCGTTTATGCTCATTTTCTCTGGTCCTATCACTAGGCACAACTGAAAGGACCCTAATTCTCTCTTCTTTACACCCTCCCTTCAGGTATTTGTATACGTTGTTCAGATCAGTCTGAGACTTCTCTAGCCTGAGTAGGCCCAGCTCTCTCAGACTTTTCTCACAGGAGAGAATCTCCAGTCCCTTTATCATCTTCAAGGCCCTTTGTTTAAACTAAACAATATTAAAATGCGGAGGAATAAGGACATCACGCACAGACCAATGTGATCAAGCGAATGCCCTTTATTACACACTGCACACGGTTTATATAGGGTTAAGGCTATGTTCTGTTGGCTAAATTGAATCTCACACTATCAAACTACAAATCCTAGTTGGTTATGATCCATATCTCACAAGTCCAGTGTTTTGATGAACTCATCCTGACTGTTTTCAGGTACACCTCTGGAGTCCTGTGGGAAGCTTGAAGAGTTCTCATGAGAAACTTCTGGGGAGTAACTGAGAGCTCCCAGGGAGTGATTTGCTCCCTACCACTCAGCAGCAGCTGTGGCCCTGTTAATTCCTCCCTGGCAGCTCTTTCAGTCCCAGAGGGTCTAGAGAGATCTGAATTGTTCACATTTCGTTTCTCAGTACCAACATTTGTTGATCTCTCTCCAGTGTGTCCAGGACTTACACTGAGGAGCCCAGAACTGCACATAACACTCCAGGTGTTCCTCACCAGGGCTGAGTAGAGGGGAAGGATCACCACCACCACCACTCTGCTGTCCACAGTCATCCTAATGCAGCCCAGGACACCATCAGCCCTCTCTGCTGCAAGGGTGCATTGCTGGTTTATGGCTAGGCTGTTGCCCAGCAGGACACCGTGGGTCCTTCTGCCAAGCTGTTTTCCAGCTAACTGGTCTATTCATGTATGACATATACTGGCACACTTATTCAGTTTCATGAGGTTTGTGTCAGGTTGTTGCTCCAGGCTGTTGAGGTCCCTCTGGATGACAGCGTGACCATTTGGCATATCAGGTACTTCTTCCACCTGCAAACTTGCAAAAGGAACGCTCTTCCCCGTCATCCAGATCATTAGTGAAGATGTTAAAAGGGACTGGACCCACTTTTGACCCATGTGGTACACTACTAGTTACTGGCTTACAAATAGGCTTTATGTCACTGATTATGACCTCTGGCCCTGGTAATTCAGCTGTATTTCAGTTCACCTTACTGTCTGCTCATCCAGCCTATACTTCAAGGGCATCTCTGTGATGGTCTTTAGAGAGAAAGTGTTAAAAGCTTTACTGAAGTTAAAGTAGACAACATCTATTGCTTTCCCCTTGTCTGACAAGTCAGTTATTTTTGGTTAGAAAAGAGACCCACTGCTTTCATTGAGCGTGGATTAATGTAGCTTAGAGCAGTTTAGTAAGACTTGGGGGTGAAACTTTACTAGACAAGGATGCAGAGTAAGCTATAAAATGAAAGAAGGCAATGCCAAATTCTGCCTGCCTAGAAATCACTAAAAATAACATCAAGAAATGTTCTGTTAATGTAATTTGAAGAAATTTATGGTGTTAGCCTACACAGAGTATCATAAGACTTGTAAAAGACCAGATGGAAAATCTTTGCCCAAGTCCTCATTAAATTTGGCAGTGATGACTGATTTGGAAAGTTGGAAATAACATGTTGTAGAAACCTAGGAAATGAACCAATACTCAAAGGCTTTTGCTTTGCATCTCATATCCTAAAGCATGTCTTCTACTACAGATATGTCCAGCCATGTCACAGGATCATCTAACATTAGGTGCATTTTCAAGCCAGTGTGGTAAAGAAATGAGAAGTTTGTAAAAGAGCTACACAGTACGGTATCACAATTACACCACCACCACCCCGCCACACCCAAGATTACACTGAACTACAAAGTTTGCATTTCTAGCAATGTGCTTGAAATCAATCACCACATTTTGTTGAGGTGCCCTAGAAATATTGGTAGAGATGGAACTAATTAAAGCTTTCAGAAATTATGCTGAAATAGTATTCAAATTCTTTCCTAATTCCATGTAACCCTCCTAGAATTCTGCATTAATATGAATCTATATTAAATTCAGCAAGACATTTTCAGAAAAGTTTGACCTTGTAGTACTGTTAAGCAAGAAATATTGCCCCTTTTTTTCTTTAGTTATTAGTAAAAACCAGGGGGTCTTATTGCTAAAATATTTTGCTGCCGTGATTAAGGGAAGCACTCAGTGGTCTGAAAGGAATAGGGTGTATTCCAAAATTGTTTCACACTGAACAGTAGTTTTGCTCCCTTGCCTTCATCTCTCAGTTTCTTCTATCAGTTCTGTTCACTTACTTACTTAGCTTTTTCTGTAAAGGATTTGAAATAAAATACTCACAGGAAAGATACAACACATATTCTACAGCATTAAGTGCTGCATAATTCTGCCCTTTATACTGTCTCAAGGTAATTAAAATGTAAACCAATAAAGTCGCGCAAGCTTGTTCTTTACAAATGAGTCAACACTGATTTCAAGTAGACTTGTCCTGATTTATGAAAAACAAGGTAATTTTTAAAAGATGATATGACATGTGTAAGCAAGAGGGAAAAGAGTAATGCGAAGTCACAGAATGAGTCTTACAGCATATCAGCAAATTTCATAGAGAGACAAATTAACAAGTTATATCTATGCCAAGCCTGCTTTCTCACTGAAGAGGTCTTCTTATCACTAGTTGTTTTTCCTTAAAAAATGTGGTAAAATGTGCTGATATTACAAAAAACAGCCAAGCAAATCCACAAATCTTAGTAGAACAACTGCTACTATAAGTATAGATATGTCTTCCCTGTAAAATTCGGGTCTGGAATAAAGTAATATTTTTTCTTTTTGTGCATCTAATTTTCTTCTCAAGCTCCATTTTTTGAAAACTGAAATAGTGAGTGGGTAGTTGTTTGCTGCAGTGTGTTTCCCAGAAACTAGTACTGTCAAAAGTATACAGAAGTTTCCCACCTTGCAGAACAGAGATAAAGAGAAGAATAAATGCAGTGAAAACACAGAAGATGAGGAGGAATTAGTACAACTTCCTATAGATATTTGATTCTTCCATTCTAGGTATTCAGTCTTATGTATAAGATAAGGGAGAAGTGGCAAATGGAATGCTAAATATGTTTGTTGTTGCTCTGGATTAGAAGGGCTGGGGACAGCAAATCCTTGAATAACAAATATGCTCCCTGACTTCCTGACATAGAAGTAGTTCAATGAAAATTCCACTTAGAAGTCTTCCAAGAAAGAGCTCATTAAGAATAAAAATCTCCTTTAAAATGGAAAGTTCCTAATGTAGCTATCTCTAAATTCCCCAGATTTGTCTCAAGTGTCTGAAAGATCATCAAACAATTCATTCTTTTCCTTCTAAGGTGCTGGAAATATATAGTATAGAATGTCATAGAAGATAATGTTCTCATTTGAATATAACACTTGAAAATTGAACTCAGAGGTAACAGTATAAGAAATGCCCCTGACAGAGACTACGGTTTCAAATAGTTTAGTATTCTGTCTCTGACAGTGGCAGGAGAATATGCAAGCCTGGCCATTTACTGCAGTCTGGAGTCTGTTAGCATGATTTATTTATCCTGAGCATCTGTGTCCACAGATAGCATGAAAGTCAGAAACCCCAAATACGTATGAAAAGTTATTGCCTTTAGAGCTGAATTACATGCTATCTGAAGAGCACAGCATGATGTTCTTCCACATCTGTGATGACAGGCACAAACTCTAAATATGACAAAGAGTTTGTTTTGAGTTAAAATGGGATTTGAACACTTATCTCTATAAACATTTGCATAATAGTGCAAGTAGGAGAAAGTGACCTATTCTTGTATCCCATGAATATTCACCACAGAATCACAGAACCAGAGAATATGCCGAGTTGGAAGGGACCCACAATGATCATCAACTCCTGCTCCTGGCCTCTTCCTGAGAGTATCATCCAGATGTTTCTTGGACTCTTGTCAGGCTTGCTGCTGTGACCACTTCTCTGGGGAGCCTGTTCCAGTGCCCAACCACCCTCTGGGTGAAGAACCCTTTTCTAATATCCAACCTAAACCTCTCCTGACACAAGTTCAGGCCATTCCCTTGGGTGTTATCAATGCTCACCTCACAGAAGAGATCAGTTCCTGGCCCTTCTCTTTCCCTCATGAGGAAGTTGTAACTGCAGTGAGGTCTCCCCTCAGTCTCCTCTTCTCCAGGCTGAACAGACCAAGTGACCTCAGTCACTCCTTACACATCATCTTCTCAAGGCCCTTCATCATCTTCATTGCCCTCCTTTGGACACTCTCTAATAGCTTAATATTTTTCTTACGTCGTGGTGCCCAAAACTGCCCACAATATTCCAGGTGAGGCTACACCACTGCAGAACAGAGCAGGACAATCCCTTCCTTCAACCAGCTAGAGATGCTTTGCCTGATGGCCCTCAGGACAGAGTTGGCCTTCCTGGCTGCCAGGGCATTACTGACTCCTGTTCAACTTGCCATCAAACAGCACTGCTTTCCAGTATCTCATTCTCAAGTCTGTATGAACATCCAGCGTTGCCCCATCCCAGGTGCAGAACTTGGCACTTCCCCTTGTTGAACTTCCTATGGTTGGTGATTGCCCAGTCCTCTGATTTGTTGAGATCTCTCTGCTGGGCCTCTCTGCCTTTGAGGGAGTCAACAGCTCCTCTGAGTTTTGTGTCTTCTGCAAACATTCTTAGCATCCTTTCCAGTCCTGTATTCAAGTCATTTATGAAGATGTTGAAGAGCACAGGGCCCAAGATGGAGCCCTGTGAAAGCCCACTAGTAACAGGTTTCCCGTCTGATGTTACCTCATTCACTATTATCCTCTGTGCTCAACCCGTGAGCCAATTGCTCACCCAGGACATAATGTGTTTATCCAGCTGTGTGCTGGACATTTTGTTTCATCCAGTTTCTTAAGGTCTGATACTTTTACTTGTGAGACAAAGGTAACTCTTTCTTTAGCTCTTTCTTGAGTTATTCTTGAGACATATACTCTTTTGAAGGAGCTGAAACAGGATGCCTGAGCTTCTTGTGTTTAAGTCATCTTGTAACTGAAGCATTTTATTGTTCCTCAACATTTAACTCAATTTTTACTGTTGGTGAAGTTTAGAAAGTGAGAGAAACTTAGGCCAATGGTGGTTAAATGTAAGCAAATTTACTGGTGGTGGTTTGGGTTTGTTTTTTTGTTTTGTTTTGTGGGGTGTTTTAGGTTGTGGGGTTTTTTGTTGGTTTTGTGGTTTGTGGGGTTTGGTTTTGGGTTTTTTGTTATTGGTTTGTGTTTTTTTTTTTGGGGGGGAGGTATTTTGGTTTTGGTTTTGTTTTTTTGGCACAATATTCTAAAGCTAATCAGGGCAGCTATAAAGTACCTTTGATTGAAACAAACTGTAGATTTTCAAAAGTTTTTGAAAGCAACCAGCATTCCCTCCCCCAACCTTCCTTCTGCAGATTCTGGTAGTATTTGTGAAATCTGTTCTTATGAAAACCTGGACTACTTCAGAGATAATTTAGAAGTGCTTAGTCTTCAGCCTTTGTACTTCAGTATGGAAATACTGATATATATTGCTAGAAACACGGCTATAGCCAGCTTTATATTATAGTAAAAAACCTTCTTCGCAGGAAGGATCACTGTCTTTTTGTGACTCGATGTAAAATTTTCCTTTTTAATGGGAATTGGTGTAATAACCATAAGAGAGTTCTGCGTCAAAGTCCAGCATAGGACCTATCCTCCTATTAGTTAAACTCTGATAGAGAGGGCCGGAGCATGAACCTTTTCCCTGTAAATTTTACCTTTGCGAGTGAAAGAAAATAATACTTATAGCCCATCTGCATTATTTTCAGTAAGCCAATATTGCTGTAAGCCATTGAGAACAATTGAGAAAAAATGAAATGCAGTCAGATTTCCAGGAGGAAGTTAAAATCTTGAAAGTTCCCATCCTTTCTTTCCTGTTGCAAACAATACTTTAAAATGTGCCCTAAATACATGACTACAGATTACCTTAATTTGAAAATTCACACAGGATCAAAAGAGATAGGGTAATTTTTCATTCAACCTGAAGTGTCATTTAATTTCTGAACTGGTACCTAAATTGCCAATTATATGATGCCAAAAGGTAAATTATTTTGAGTTAGATGTAGTTTAAATTTCATTGCATGTTTTGTTTGACATATGGGATTTGGCATTCATTTCTCTTCTTCATTTTGAGGATATTTCACTTCTAATAATTGTGTTGCCTAATGCCCTAATCTGTTTATTACACTATAACTTAACTTGCACAATGCTGCTTCTGTTCAAAATAAACAGATTTGGTATGTCTGTGAAATAGACTTATGTGTAGTAAGATGCTTTACCATCTAGAAAAGCTTGGAGGTTTCTGAATGCTTAAGAAATTATAATGCCAGCAGATTTAGCATTTGTATATCTGCAGGCTCATGCTTATTCAGTTGTATCAAGGCAGCTTAAGCTAATGTCTAATCTTCTTATGGAACACTTCTTCCTGTACCAACAGGATTGTGCATAACAAGCTTGAGCAACTGTATGGCTCTAACTGTTGTGTGAAAGGAAGGTAAGGAAGATTTGCCTAACTATTTATTCTTTACAAAATGTCTAATTATCATTATCTTTGCATATATAGGATAGCCTAAAAGTCTTACTGTGATACCATGTATCCAACTCATACAAACCAAGAAGTCATGAAGAAATCATTGAATTTTTTTCCACCTCGATTCTCTCCTTTATGCCACTATTCCATCAAAAGGGGAAACAGACAAAAGGCATTGAAAAATTATTTTGGTACTATATTAATCTTAGATATATATGACAATGGAAAAAATAGATTAAATTTAATTATCCAAGTATTAGAAGGGAAAACAAGTGGAAAACTTTTGGGAATGTTTTCCTGAAAAATTACATTAATTACATACTTGTATTCTGTTTCTGGCAAAAAACCTCAAACCTGCTTATGAAGCATGAAGTAGAAATCTAGATAACATTGTTTTATTTCAAATTCATCCTTTTTAGAAAAAAAATGAGCCAACTTAGTTGTACGCAGAGATTCTCTAGGTTCACTGCTCATTCCGCTCAGCACTTTCGATTGTGCTTTATTGGCATAATTCCCTTAGGCTTCAAGGAAAAGTGTAGATCCTGCCTTTTGGAAATGATAAGCTAAAGGAGTTAAAAACTAAAGGAGCAGCATGCACTGCAAAAATCTAGAGGGAGTTTCAAGGGGTACTATAGGGAGGGAAATGGTGTGGGGAATTTGCTAGCTTTTGCCTTTTTTGTAATACAAAAGACTAAATAAATCTCTCCCTTGTGCATTTCATTGATCTCATTGATGAGCTGAAATAACATAACAGTGAAGATTAATCTACCTCCTGATCTACGTACAGATATTTTCTTCTCTTTAACAAGTAGTGCGGCTAAAAGTGTCCAAGGAGAAAACCAATAAGATAACTTTCCTATGAAGCTCCTGATCAGGTTCATATCATCTTTCAGAGTAAAATGACTTAATCTTCTCCCTCTTGTTACTTCATATACAAACCCCATGTTTTCCTTCCTGCCACTCTTTTCTAAAGCCATACTCATTTTAACTGTACTGAAAGAATACTAAGTAACTTTAGGAAGTTAAGTTGTAAACCCATTGAATTATCTTAGTTAAACTGAGAAACAAAAAGAGCATAGTATGAATTTTCATGGGTTTTTGTAAGCTGTACTAGTGTGATGGGAAGTCATAGGCTTGTGATAAAACTGATTGTGTCCTGTGTTAATAGCAAATGTGTAACACAATATGTGATGTGTTTTCTGATATTAGATAGAAAAGGGAAAGGAGGATCGTGCTATTTATTAAGCTTGTATGCTTATATGCTTTTCCTTACTCAAAAATGTGAAAAATAAAATCAAAAGTTTTGTTTATCTGTTTGTGGTAGAGATCCAAGAAATTTTATTTCCCATTTTTTGGTGTTTTTTTTAGGACAAAAGGAAAGTATTTTCATATTATGCCTTGAAATGTACAATGTAGCAACTTCTGAGTGTAGGATAATTTGTAAGAAAAATACTGGCACTACAAATAATTTATTTGGTTGTTCAAAAAGCATGTTTTGCATGTTTTTTCAAGTTAAGATTTTGTCCTCTACCCAATACATCTTTAGTACAGCAAAACTATAAAAAGGTAACAAAATTCAGACAAGAAGCTTCTTGAAAGTGGTATTTAACATAAATCTAGTTTTCTCTTCATCTTACTGGAAACTAATCAGACTTCACTTTGCCTGTAGAGTTACCTTAATTTAGATAAAACACAGTCACAATATGCAAGAAGTGCACATCATCTCCTTCACAATTATTGCTGCATACAGGCAATTTGCTTTCAGTAAAATATAACTTGATTTCCTTTTAAAAATTAATTTCAGTATACCAGGTTGCCTCAGACTTGTTTTGTTTTGTTCATAACACAGTTGAACATAAGGTGTTTCTGTAAACAGTTTAAAAGGCTGCATTATGGATAAGCTTTGGAATCACAGAATAACTATGTTTTTGAGTGCCTACAGAAAGCTCTTTGCAGCTTGCTTGACCTCTCATTCATGTAGCATTGCTGTATATGTCTCTTTTTCTCCCTTGTCTTCAGCTTTTGTTCCTTTATTTCAAACACCCTTAGTAATATTTTATTCTCGTCACCAGATTGAAGGGAAAGGATAATAACAGATCCATTAGACTTCATTAAACTGATGATAAAAGCCAGAAATTCTAAAGGACTATTTACAAGATGAAGAAGTTATATTTAAAAGTATGGCTTCTTGGATCTGTCATATCCTAATACATCTTTAGAGCTGTAACTAAAAACCAGCAGCAAATGGTTCTAATCTATTAAATATGAAAGAAAAATATGACAGAGAGATTAAAATTATAGTCAAACTCAGTCTATTTGTCATTTTAAAAATCATTAATTGCTCCAGGGTGTTCATTGTTATCAGCAGTTGAGATCTTTTTATTTCTTTGATTTTATAGTTTGTAACTCAGATATCTGTCTCAAATTGCATCCAGTGGGATAAATTACAAATGTAATTATTAATTCTTTTCTTGAGTTTGTAAAATACAAAGAATGAGCTCCTTGAATGTTGTGGTTTCTATTTCATATTGGATAAATGAAAATTTAGCATCCAAATAGAACAATAATTGCATGTATACTTTTGTGGATCAGGGCTCACCATGTATTACATGTAAGCAGAGACAAAAAGTAAGTAGCATATTGACCAAACATGGACAGACTATGCCCTGCAGAGTTTAGGTGCTGGAAAGCACAGCAGTAATACAAAGATAACTTTTTTTTTTTTTTTTTAATAGAAGATTTATTGTAGCTTCCTCTTTTCTTGCTAATAATTTAAAAATGAATGAATTTTAACAACTATGAAAAAACCCCTCAAAATTACTAAAACAATCCTTTTTTTAAACAGCACATGATGAACCATTCAACTTACTGCAACAAGGAAGCAAGGATATAGAAAACTGAATTAAATTGAAACTATGTATGTTCCTTTATATGGAAAACGTAAACATCATTAATTCTTATAAAAATAAAAGTAAAATTACGCTTAGAAAACCTCACAGCTTACAAGTCTATCCATAGCTTATGATGGCTACAGAGGGGTCTCTACATAGACAGTGTGTTCTGCATGTCTTAGAAGCAGAATTTCCTCTTACAGGAAGGAGAACCTGGCCATTGTCAGCAGTGTAGTGTTAGACTAGATGAATGACCTGCCTTATCTTGTCTAGTAACTTGTTTCTCGTGTTGCAAATAAGTGAGAGATGCTTTATAGAATTACTGAGAGATAATAGGATGACTTAGTGAGAAACTGACAGAGGTCAGTCGGCTTAAACTTTCTCTCATCTCTTAGTGTTAACTGAATATATCGGATGCACATCTGAAAGTATAACAGTGTCAAAGAGAGAAGCAATGTCAGATTATTGTTGAATTTCTGCTGAAATTCTATAAAGTTTTGTTCTTGGAACCTTTTGAAACTTTCCAGGGTTTGATTCAGATTAGTGCAGTTGCAAATTCTATCCCTTTTATGTTGCTCTCTGCTATTTTGCCACAGATCTGAATTATCTCTCTTTTTTTTTTTTTTTTTTTTTTTTTTTTTTTTAATAATACATGAGTCCAAAGATCATTTCAGGGATGATACATGTATTTTAGTTTTGCAGACTTCCACATTTCCTAGCTTTCCTTTCCTCACAAGTTCCATCATGCTGACCTATTGTTCCTATTCACTTTAACTATATGTGTCCTGTGCTTCTTAGCAATGCACCAGAGATACAATAGTTGGGGTTTTTTCCTCATCTTTGCAAGGCACAGCTGAAAAATTGGACCCAACACTATGATGTCTCAAAAGCTTGTATAATCTCACCTCATTGTAGGTGTAATATAAAGAGACTTCTAGTACAATTCTGCATTTCAGCAAGGTTAATTCTAGTTTTTCATTAAACTGCCATTGTGATCTAAGCTTCTAATGGAAATTTAGTAATCTTTCATCACCTGCATATTTTCAGAACCATAGCTATTAGACCAGAAGTGCTAGTTTCTTACATAGGCATGAAGAACTCTTTGAACATTTATGCTAATTGAAATAGGGGTTTGAATTTTTAAATTTGAACTACATAGTGTTTGCATTATATGTTTAGAAATGAGATTCCCCCTCATCTTTTGCTCTCTAGAAAAGGAGACAAGTTTCTTAAAGAAACTTTCTTAACATGAAAGTAAATCTGACTAGTGTTAATGATACCAAGAGTTAGGAAATACCGTCAGGACCCCCAAATGGAGAAGGAACAAAATGTTTAGAAGTATTTAGAATAGCAAAGAGAAGACATGAGAGGATATAGGCTGTGTGACTACAACAGAAAAAGGTGAGGATGCCCTTTGGTGTCAGATGTGAGGCCAATATGTGAACTTCTGGTGTAATTGGTTTATTTCACTGAAGAGGCATCATAAAACAGATATGCAACAAGTGCTCGAAATGTATCCCATAGCTGTGGTGGCTTTCTGCTGCACTCTTGTGGGGCTTAGTTTTTTTATTATTCTTTGCTCCTTCTTGGGCAGATGGACCATGTTGTTCCTGCATCAGATTCTCTTGGGAGAGGAGGAAGGAATATGGAAGCTGTGACTGCATGGAGTGCAAATTTGCAGGTCTGAGCAGGTGGGAAGATAAGCTTAGAGCAATACACATTCCCACCTTTCCTAAGGCATTCATGGTGTATACTGCAGTTAGTAATGTAAGCAGTTGCTGCTGCTTTTTCATGTCTCAGGCCCTGGGTTCTGTAGTGTGAAAGCTGTGTAACAAATCCTCAGCAAAAAGCATTCCTCATGAGGAAGGGATATGACAAACTCAAACACTAGTCCATTTATGCTCTGGTCCAAACTGGCTGTAGCTTCATCGTCTTATTTAAAATTATGGGATTTTTTTGAACAGACATGCCAAGAATTGTAATTTCTTTCCAAATATGAACTAAAAATCTACATAAAATGGATGCAGAAAACAGCAAAAAAAGCCCAAGAATTTTTGCAAAGATGAATGTAGTTCTTTTCAAATTCACACTTGAGCTTGGGTTTACTTAATGGCTCAAAAGGACACTTCAGTCTTGGTGACTGACAGAAATCCAGTGTCTGTGACTATTAAAAATGAGTTCTTAGGTTCAGCTCAGTTTCACTTAGGAAAAGCAATCTCTTATTCTCTGGTGAAGTGGTGAGGCTTTTAATGGGCTCAGACATAGAGATGAGTTAGTGAACATTCCTTTACAATAGAGTCCAGTGGTTGTGATATAAATATTTTGTTCCTCAGTGCCTGCGGTTTTAATACAGCTCTTTTTAAGAAATGGTCTCTGCTCCTTGCATGGTCAATGGAGCAGTTCCCGGTAATTTCAAGGACATTTAACTTACTCTAGACACTATAGTGCATTTCCAAGGAGAGAATTCAGGATATTTTGTGTTAAAACATATAAAATTAACAGTAGTTTAAAAATCCAGGAGACCTTAAATTTTAAGATTTCTTTCCAAATTATGGAGAATTTCTCTTTGAAAATGGTGGAAAAGTAACAAGTTCATAGTCCTGTTACTAGACTGCCCTCATCAGACAATGCTCCATTCCTTCATTTATGGAAAGATTCACAGACCATGGGAGCCTTGAGGTATCTGGCTGTGTTCTGTCAGTTACTGTGTCTCATGTTGTCATTGGTATAATAAGAGATAAAATCACATTTTTTGACGCTTTCTCCTAACATTAGCTTTAGCTGTGTAAAGACAACATGAATCTGTTATATGCACAATTTGGGTAAGGTTTTGCTGAATTACAGTCACTGCTTATACAGCAAAATAGCACATTAATAGTCATCATACAATATGTTCCCAAACTACTCTGTTCACAGGATTTGAGCTAAAGATGGCTTAGCTTCTCAGTCAGTCTTTAATTACTTCAGAGGCTTACAAGGAATCCATGAATCTAATAATTCAGGGGTTTTGAAACTGGATTATTCAAGGATTATTGGCTGTCTGTGGTTACTTGTAATTAGCCACTTGATTTGAGCTTTTTCTCTCTCTAGGGGAGAGAACGAAGTGATATTAATATAGCACAGGACTGAGACTGGAGTCCTGTTAGCTTAGCTCTCTGATTTGCGTATAGAGTATACTTTAAAAGGCGTTTGACTTTTCTGTGTCTAAGTTTCTCTGTTGATAGCAGTGAAGATCACAATACTAAACCTTCTTTGTAAAATATATTGTAAGTATTGGTAAAAGCACTGCATAGGACTAAGTACTTTTCTTATTGTGTCCAGTTCACAGAAATAGATGAAGTGGGAGAAACACTGAAAGAGAGAAAATAAATACCATGATAAAGTTGTTACATATAAATGAGTTTTGCAATATGACTTGATAAGAAAGTCATATCAATGTTAATAAGGCCAATCCCTATTAAGGGGGCAGTTAATGTCAAAAATATTTTTAGATGCTGATCTGAGGTTATTTTCACATCCATCACTATACTATACGACAATCATAAATATCATGCATTAAATCAGTATTAGTAACAAATATTATAAGAACCTGACATGTATAAGCCAGTACTTATGGTCTTGCATAGCCTATATTCATAATTTCACTTAACTATCAGCTTACTTCTGTGAACTTCATGGAAGCTACATGGTTCAGTGGTTCTTCTAAGAACATTTTAGGTTGAAGTACCTCAGCTCACTGGAGACAGTAATCAGGCAAGGAAATGGGAAAGCTGATCCCACCTGAACTGATTGATGTACAGCAGAATTCTCCTTAACCATGAGTGTATCTATTCACTGATGGAGAGTGCCTATTATTTGCTGCACAGCTGTCTTACAGCAAGCACATTGCCTTTTTTTGTCTGCATAAGCTGTAAAAACATGTAAAGCTACCTGAGATCTTCTGAGGAATACATACGCTTGGCTGTGTGCTAGAAACTGTTTAATTTTGTGTTTAGAATTTTTGAAATGACAAAGGACAGAGGATAGTCAGTTAAAAAAATGTAGCACTACAATCCAAGGAGCGAATGACTTATTTTTCAGTGATTCAGGCTACCAGCTTGCCAAACTATAGAGTCATATCATCTTCTGACACAATTTCACTTTTCTCCAGCATTTTTAAATTACTCCTTTTTGTTCTTTCTTATGGTGTTAATCCTCTTTGGTTAGTTTAGCCTCTTCTTTCTCAGTGTCTATGCAGAATTTAGTAAAACCAATTGATTACACAATGATAATGTACATCTTTTTATTTATGATGTTTTCTGTATAGTTTTTAAGCATGTACTACATGTATTTATTCTTCAAATAGCTCTCCTAGTTTAATATTATAATTCATTACTGATACTGGCTTTTTGTTTTATAGATAAAAATTATTAAGTTGGTAGTAGCAATGTAAAGGAAAAAAAAGCCCATTAAAATGGAATTATGGAATCACAGAACCATAGCATCATAGAGTATCTCAAGTTGGAAGGGACCCACAAGGATCACTGAGTCCAACTCCCTTCTCCTTTTGTGTGACTGCCTAAAACTAAACCATATGATGAAAAGCATTGTCCAGACACTCCTTGAACTCTGACAGGCTTGGTGCCGCAACCACTTTCCAAGGGAGCCTGTTCCAGTGATCAATGACCCTCTCAGTGAAGAACCTATTCCTAATGTCTGACCTGAATTTTCCTAATGTGGCATTATTACTCAATTTCGTCATGTCCTATCACTGGTAACCTGAAAAAAGAGATCAGCATCTGCCTGTCTACTTGCGCTTGCGGACTATAGAAGCTGTAGACTGTGATGAGGTCTCCCCTCAGTCTCCTCTTCTCCAGGCTGAACAAGCCAAGTGACCTCAGCCACTCTTCATATGGCTTCCCCTGCAGACTCTTCGACATCTTCTAGCTCTTCTTTGGATGGTCCCTAATAACTTTGTAACTTTTTATCTCCTATAACTACACATGGTGCTTGAGATGAGGCCACCCCAGTACAGAGCAGAGTGGGACAATCCCCTCCCTCACTTGGCAGGGGATGCTTTGCCTGATGCCCCTCAGGACATGGTTGGCTCTCCTGGCTGCTACAGCATTGCTGACTCATATTCAACTTTCTATAGATCAGGACCCCCAGGTTCCTTTCTGTGGGGCTGTTTTCTGGTCTTTCATTCCCCACTTTCTGTGTATAACCAGGATTACCTGATCCCAGGTGGAGAATTCTGCATTTGCTCTTGTTAAATTTTAAACATTTATGTGAAATTGTTGATGGCTCTAAAAGATTAGACTTTCAAAGTTTAAAGTGAGGATGGCTGTTGCCAAAGACAAGATTTCACTCTCGATAGTCTACAGATATTTTGTATGTGACATGATAACCATATCTCTTGGGTCCCTAATCACCATGTGTTTTAAAATGAATATTACATGAGAGAAACACTTTCTGTCCAAACACTAAGCTAGTCTGTTACCTTTGTGTTGAGTCACCCCATAAGCCTAAACTTTAGTTCTCTTTATAATAAAACAAAACTAATGTTCGTTTATTTGTGTGCCAAATTGACCAATAAGTCACCTTATGTAAAGATTTACAAGTCTGCCTTGTGCAACTGTGTTGTGGGCTTGGAACAGTCATGGAATAGGAACTTGATTTCATTTTAGGTACTGAACAAGTGGTTAATAAAGATGTTTCCTTCCAGAGAATTTATAATTCAGCTGTAAGACTACAGATAAGAAAACAAATTCTGAGAGGACCAGAGGGAAATAATGTTAGCATGAAGAATGACAGTCACAGCATACTGTGCATATTGCTAAAGTGGAGTATTTTCTTTATACTGACTTTTAATGTAAGAAAGGGGAATGACAGTGTAGGGGCTTTTCCCATTTATGTCAGGGTGTAATATAAACACTTGATACTGATTTATGAGTCCTACAGAACTTGAAACTTAACTTCCCAGAAACTGCTCCTCCGAGGCAATGCAGTTAGCAGCTCTTTAAATGGAAGTAGTACCATTGTGTATTTCACTGAGGGATGATAAAGACTGAAGATCCTGAATCCTAGATTAGCATCCTTTTCTCTGGTGCAATCAGAGACTCTCTGGGCTTTTAAGGCTTTGATGTAAAATGTAGGCCTTTTTTTCATTCATGTGGTTAAAGGAGAGTTTAGTTACATAGATCTTGATGGATGAATTATATCAGTAGTTTTGATATATCCATTTTTCATATTAAAACATGAGGCTACAAAATCTGTAATTTTACTGTTTTGAACAAGTGGATTTTCAAAAAAAAATCAGTTCATATTGAAAATGAAAAGTAGCTGTGTTCTAGTTTCTCTTATGTGATGTGATAGGATAAACAGGGATTTAGATGAAATGTGGAAGTGCATAATCACCTTGCTTACCAATCCTGCTAAGTGCCTTCACCTCATAACAAATGATATGGAAGATGGGGAGACTCAGCATCAGTCTGGGTAAGGCTGTAAATGCTGTTTGTCTTCATTGTCTCTCTATTCATTAATTTCATTTCCAACTTTGAGATCATCACTTTTAGGAAATTCACCCATATTGGATAGTGAAGAAAGTTTCTATGCTGCTTATTGTTACATCTTTCCTGGTCTTTACAAGATTAGACAATGCCTTGTAGATTCATTTAAATGTTGATTACACTGTCATTATGTGTGCTCTGGGTTTTTTTGCAGGAGAAGAATGAGATGATCAGTGTGGTATACTGTGAATAGACTTAACTAGATTGCAACATTGCACTTATATTGGAGGACAAGATTTCATTTAAAAATATACTATCAAATGTGTTCTTCCTAAATGCTGAACTGATGATTCCTTTTACTTTGCTTTTGTTTTTTGAATGTGTCATTTAGGAAACTAACAGAGATCTGTTTGCTGGAACTGTAGTTTGTCTGATAGTGAGCACTCAAGGCATTGGGTGATTTTTATGTTCTGCAAATTTTCTTCCTTTTTTGGTTGATACTTCTATATTTTGACTGTCCATCTTTTATAAAACATAATTTTTATGAAAAGAATTCAGTATCACAACTTGTAAAAGCAATTTGAACTGGATGGAAAAGTATATAATGAAAAAAACTTTGCATTAAATTTCCAGTGCAGCACTTTGGTTTCTCTCAGTTGTTTTTCCCAAGTTGCAATTATCCTGTGTTGCCTTGTAGCCAAGTTGTTGTTGTATGCCCTCTGATAAACCCTTGTGTAGTGCTTAATTACTATGCAGATGAGGGGGAAAACTTTTCATAGACCGTATGCTTTCTTTAGGATAGGAGCATATATCTTTAAGTAGCTAAGATAAAGAATAGTAATTATTAGCTACCTGTTTATAGGGCAGGTAAAAACAAAAAAAACCCCAACAAATAAACAAACTAAACAAACCCAAACTAAACAAACCAGTGGGATTCACAGCTTCAGGGGGAAAAAAACCCCAACGGTGCCGAAGACTTCTCCCAACACCTAAGTCATTGCTTATTTTAGAGAGGATAGAAGTTGCTGGAATTAATATGAGCGGGTTTTATGTCTTATTGCCTGATATTTGTTTGCTAGACATCTGGAGTATTTCCCTGTAGTCTGTGGCTTAGTCAGAATTTACAGAAATGTAAGAACTAAATTTGATCTCAGAACTTTTATATTCAAACCTTCTTAATTCTCTTACACTTTGCTGCATGAATTTTTGGTTGCCAGGACTTGTGAACTTGAGAAAAGGAGGTTAGTGTGTAAGAATGTAATGCATGTATATTTTTTGTTATCTAATTAAGTAGCTAAGTTTGGAATGGCTTAAAGGACAATAGATTGCAGTGAGATCTTTTCACCCTGGTCAGGACTTCACTTTAAATGAGCTCTTGTATCAAACTTGGAATGACTTGGATGAGAGTCTGTAATCCTTGTAGGTAAATGCTTAAAGATTTTGATATATTAGGTATGAGGCTCTAAAAATAGTGGCAGAAACAAGGAAACATTAGGGATGGTGTACTTGTAAAAAGCTGGGCAGTTAGTTCCCTCTTAAGGATTTTTTTCGGTGTCATTAATGTTAGTACTGTGGACTGCACCTGAAACTTACTCAGAAACTTCTACTTTCATCCCTCATTGCAGGACGTATCTTAAATGATTTTCAAAAACAAAAATGATAGCTTTACAATTGCGTGTTTTGGATAAAGTATTATTAACACCAAAAATGTTGGTAGAAATGTTTTTTATTTCAAAGTCTAAAGACTGGCATTTCAGTTGGAGCATAAGGCATCTTGGTTACAGTGTTGCAGCTGGAAGTACTGGTTCATTATGATTGGAATAACAGGGGCACTCACACCCTGTTGAACACTACTGAAAATGCCATTTATTGAAGCTTAGACTCTAAAGAAGAAGATCTTTTGAGATTTTACAGGATTCTCCTAAAAGGGTTCTATTAATAAATTCTACTGTCAAGAAAGAAAAGGGATGTTCACATGTGAACTTCTTGCCTCCTTTTTAGCTAAATGCAGTCCCTGTACTGCCTACAGGCTCCTGTGTTACCCTGGGATGGGCTAAGGTTATCCTGCAGCCAAGGGATGTACACAGCACAGCACAGGTCCCATGGCACAGCTGTACATATGTGTAGCATAGAACAACACAGGTATGTGCCTACCCAGGTTAAATGTTGTGTGGATTGCTGACTCCTTGATGAACAGTGTCCCTGGTTACGGTCACTGCAGTTACAGTTCTGGAATTTGAGAGAACTCTCTTGGTGTGGTCATAACATAAAGAAATACCATGTTACTTTGTAGAAGTAATTTTTTATGCTCAGTTTGAGATTGAGTTCAGTGTTTCTGATAAAGTCTGGCCTGTAATACTGGCCTAACCCCTGTTCTGTCTGAGGATGACTTTTTCATTAGTCCATTCTTAGCAATGGAAACAAATATTTGTTTGTTTGTTTGTTTTAGTTTGTTTGATTTTTTTGGCTTTTCTTTGGTGAGTTGAGGACCATCAACTGCACATTTGAATTTATCTGATGGTTTTCAAAGTCTCAGGGCCCACACTTACTGTGTGGTAACTTCTAAATTGGGAGCCATGGGCTTGCACATCTCAAACTAAATGTAGTTGAAACACAGGGGTTGTATTTGCCCTTTCTTCTCTTTTGAAAAGGTAAAAGTTCCTTAGGTTAGCAAGCCACAGCGTTATGCAGCATCTAAAACTGTAGGCTGTTAGGAGGATGCTGTAGTGGTTTCCCACCTCCTAAGGTACTTGGAGACACAAACATTCAATTCCTTCCTATCCCTTGAAGCAAAACTAGACTTCAAGTTCCTCCCTTTTAAGTGCCTCACTTGATTGTTTATGCAGCCATTTACACTCTGTCTTTCTAGAATCTTATGAGATGAATTCTGGCCTGCCTTAGGTCAGACAAAGAGTGTGTCCTTAGCTAGTGCAATGTTCTGGCTGGAGT
This sequence comes from Hafferia zeledoni, assembly GCA_035583235.1. Taxonomy (NCBI): domain Eukaryota; kingdom Metazoa; phylum Chordata; class Aves; order Passeriformes; family Thamnophilidae; genus Hafferia; species Hafferia zeledoni. The sequence continues at coordinate 15,693,660 of JAWWEV010000043.1, forward strand.
GTTCATCTATGAGAAATTACTTGTTTTCTGCTGCCAGGCACTAAGCCATGGCATGAACAGTGATCACTGCTATGGATATCCCCTTTGGCTTTTCTTGAAAGATAACACTGTCCATTTTTTGGGTGAAAGGTCAGGACATCAGGAGATTGTAGCTGTGAATGAGGAATCTGTTTTTCATAATTTTCATCACTGTACTGGTGTTTGCTTTTTATACTATTAATGTATAGGGTTTATACTGTTAGTTTGTAGTGTTTATCTGTGTAACTCAGGTAGCTTTTCTTTATTTGCCCTTTTTGTTTCTTTTCTGGAAGGCCTCACGTTTTTGATTCTGAAAACAACAAAAATATCAAACTGTAACTACTTTTATTGGTTTGGGACAATTTGTAGACATCAAAAAATTTCAGCTTCTCATTTAAGCCATTTCCCTAGACCTTCTCCACAGTTAATGAAAAAGAAGAGGCAGAACCAGCTCTGATTCATCCTGATATTTTGGGCATATATCTTATGATAAAACGAATAGATTTTTTTGGTGATGGTGGCCCCTGATTGAACCAAGATGACTAATGTCCAATAAATGTCTTTTAGACTGCTGCTGTAGCTGAAGTTAAGCCTCAGCTAAATGTTTTGCTGAAGGAAATCAAAACCCTATGGCAAAGAAGGGGTTGACAGTATACATTCTTAACCATTTTACTACTAGCTTGGAAAAAAAAAAAAATAATTGTGTGTTTATCCAACCATCCTACTCTTTTTCAGATAGTTGGATTGCAGTATATGATATGGATTATTTCATCTGTCAGTTTATTTCACATTCTGTTAGTTTCTTTTATATAATAAGAACTCCTTGGCCATGACCTTTCATCAGAAGAAGACTAATCACTTGAAGAATATTCTTTGAATGCTGGCAAAAACCTACCAGGAGTGTGCATGACAAAGAATAATTAAATGCATTTTGCAAAAGGAAGCAGAGAGCAGGACATATGCAATGAACTTGTGACTAATTGTTGGGTTTATTCTGTAATTGTATAGAAAATAAAATGTTTGTACTATACTGAAGTACTCAAGCACTAGAATATCAATCGTACCAGTAGATCTTTCAGGGAGACAGCGAAATCATCTTTGTGTCTGAACAAAATGGATGAATCATTCTTTAAAAAAGAGTAAAAATAAGTAACTTATGTTAGTATTGTCTCACTTTTCTTTGCAGTGGATTCACTTTAGTGCTTTAAGTTAGTCAATCCTCTGATGATCCCTAGAATATACAGTTTAATTTGCATATAATTGTTCTGTAGACTGCTTTTTTCAGTGAAGCCTTTTATTTTTTTACTCTGCATTGTGCAGTTTCTACAGATCTTTCTGTGCAGGCTCAGTTCTAAAGTCTGGGAGAGGAAACATTCATATTGAAAACAAACTGAAAAAACTAAGCCAATGTTGAGAGAAAGAAATTCTAGTTTGTGTGACTGCTCTCATTTCATCAGTGTCTATAATGGCACTAATAATACAAAAATATTCCATTTTCAGATATTTTTTTTTAAATTAATCTTCTTTCATTGGCATATGGGTACAGACTGTTTAGCATACAATAAGATGTCCAAATAAATTTATGTTATTTGATACCTTCTGACAACTGAAATGTTCACAAAGATAAAGTATTAAGCTCTATATTAATCTTCAAAAATAATTGAAGATCCGGAAGGTCAAGATTCATCCAAGAGGCTTCTAAATCAGTGTGAGTTAGAAGTGCAGTCATGCCTTAAATTTTTGGTGTCTTAACTTTTCAATTTCATACAAGATTATCTGTCCTTAAAGAGCTAAATATTCCTCCCACCATGTCCATATTTTTTTTTGTTGATCAGAACATGTTATCTAGTTTGAGCCATTAAGTTATCTGCACTAGATCTCAGTGGTCCTTATTTTCAGCCGTAATCAGAATTTTATCAGAGCAGAGGCTCTTTCAGGCCTGCTACATACACCACTGATATCTTACGAGAGGAATATTCTACTATATGGTGGTATATTTGGAACAGCAAGTAAATCAGAGACTACGGATCTGGCTTAATCTTTCAGATTACAACTGCAAAAGAGGAAAAGTTGACCCAAATGTGTTCTGTAGAGAACTTCATTAAGTGTGAAATTCTGTATTTTTTCTCTGTTTCATTAGAAATCACACTTCTTTTCCATAGATGGAAGACCACAAGGGATTATTACAGTATCTAATCACTTCTCTTGTTAACTAGACCTCAGAATGTCACCCAGTTGCCTGTGTACTGAACATAATGTCTGTTTGCTGGGTTTTCCCTAAAGCATTTTGCTGAAATCTGATATCAGCAATCTGTCTAGCACATCACTAAGTGAGAAATTTTCTTAACCTTACTTCCTTGTTCAAAGAAATAGGATAAACAAGTGTAAAACATATGCTTTTTAAAAAATGTCTTAGTTTCAATCAGTTATTGGATAATTATACGAACACATCAGAAGTTGAGGATACATGATCTTCTGATCAAAAAATTTAGGAAAATATTTCTGATTTTGTTTAAAAGAGAAATTACTTTAAATATTGCAATAATATATACTATGCTAGATATGTACTTGAGAGTATCCAAATTTTTAAATTCTCTCATACAAAGTTTGAATATGATTTATTTGAATCTAAATTTTAAAAGATCTCTTTTCCCCTTAACAAAAATAAAAACACTTTACACATAACAAGGTTTTTAAAATAAGCTTCCTGAGTTCTTATCATGACCTCAAGTATCTATGATAAGAAAAGAATCTGTGATGATTAAAAAAACTCAAGACCAAGTAATCAACAAAGAAAACCTGGACCAAAGGATTAGTGAGGAGACAGGATAAAAAACAAGTAATCTGCAGAGAATAAGTTCTTTACAAATTACCTTTAAATATGGCAATACAAGGAATATTATGAAAAAAAGTAATTGATCCAATTCATATGATTTTCCAAAATGTTCCAGGAAATAAGATCAGATGAAGTGGGAGTTTTGCTAATACTACCTTTTTGACACAGACAATACTAGTAGGCCAGCAGGGAGAGAAGATGCTGAGGTATCGTAAGTCTGCTAACTACATATTCATATAGAAAAGCTAAAAAAAAAAGTACTGCTGCACTTAAGATTACTGGGGGGACACAGTATGAAGAATAAAGTAATGGAGACATTTAAAAACTACCTGCTGTCTGCCTCAGACTATAGCAGAGCCTGTTTCTCCTAATTTGTGTCCTGTGTGGCAGCTGGGAAAAGGGCAAAGAAGAACATTGAATCACCCTTTCTGGACTATATTTCAAGGTGTTATTGGTGTAGTATGAAGTACATAGATGAGAAAAAACCTTAAAAGCTTTCCAACATAATTGAAACTTCTTAATCTGAAAGCTTTCTGAATACCTACAATTGAATGTATCATTTGCGCCATGCAGAGTGGTGATAAGAAAACCGCAATTCAGTTTTGATAGCATTTTGTAGCCATCTTGCACAAGCAGAAATGAAACTGAAAGCAGAGAGCAATCAGACCAAAGTGCTCCATTTATGTTTCAACATCTTCTTGAAGCCCAGTCTAGGAATTTTATCAGCTGTTCGGAGGGGAAATGTATTAGTTGGGGTACAGAAAATGTAGTGCAATTGGCATGCGCCACTGGACAAGCCATGGATAGAAACTATGAAGAAAAAAACATTTCAGGCATTTGTCAAAAATTACTTTGTGTTTTATTTAGAATTTTTATTTCCCATTCTGATTATCTTCAAATGTTCTGAATGGTTCCAGAGTCCTGCCAGAAACCTGTTGTCCAATGTTTTGATATAGCAAACCCTCTTCTGTACATCTAGAACATGAACTTCTAATTGCAATTAGCTACTTACAGAGTTGTATCACTGAAAAGCTTTTATGTTTCTCCTACCACCCTGTGTAATTCTGTGTGTAAGCATCTCTTCAACAGCTATCTAACCATGCTGTCATGTGAAAGAATAAAACGGCTAACTTTTAATTTTTATAGGACAGAGCAATCTAAACCACGTGTAATATATGAACAACTCTATGAAATTGAAGCATCAGATTAATACTTAGAAAAGTAGGGTATTTTTATGTAGGTGAAAAGAATTAAACACTTTTTCTTAGGAGATGTTTTGCTAATTGAAACAAAAAGAAGGAAACATTAATCAAGAAGTCTTTTTCAAATCATATTTGATGAACTTTGCATAGAATGTAAGTGTTTAAAAAATTAACTAATACCTAAGCCTTTAGAATGAAAAGACCACTATTTCTGTGGGAAAAAACCAAACAAATAAACTAAATTAAGCACAGCTAAATAATTCCAATTCATAATAACAATAGACTTTTTAAGAAAGCACTGATCTTAAGGACTTTTTCAAACCAATTGGAAGAATTAAACATATCTTTAGAGCAGCATGATCCTTAAATTTTCTTTTTATTGTATGTGTATTTATGTGTGCAAGACACACAGGTATGTGTGAGAATTTTTAATTAATTTAATTTAATTAATTTAATTAATTTGGATCAGTAGGTTACCCAATCCTCACTGTTAAGATTGGGAATGGTCTTGGAGCTTGTAATTTATATTCTTTTCGAAAGTAATTCAGAAGGTGTGGGACCAGGCTTGATCTGGTCAGGAACATAAATTTTCCAGGTAGATTTATTATGAATCACGTATTTCATACCCTCTGTTTTTCAATGCAGGACTTCTTTCAGACTATCCTACTTGCTGTTGTAGATCTCCCATCCTCTCTGACATGGCATAGTTTGCTCACTTCCTCCATAACTCCTCTGCTGGTGATACAGCTCCTCAACAGCAGCACATCCCCTCAGGAGAGGGGAGCACCTCTCCAGCCCCAGGGAGAGGCCTCAAGCACTCCCTGCAGCCTGGGCCTCACTGCTTCTAAGGCAGTATCAAATTTGGGAGCATGAAATCTGAATGCCGTCATGAAACATCTTTCTGAAACAGTGGGGTAACAATTTTTGTTCTTGTTTTGTATTTATTGTTGGATATTTAGTTTCGAGGTGAAAAAATAAGATGGTGACATTTAAATTATAACATGGATACCACCTGTATTTAGCTTGGCACCAAGTCAAGCACTTGGACTTAGCAGAGTCAGCATTTTTATCCAGTAGCAAGTTTTTCGTATTAGATCATTGAACCAAAATGATTGAATAACTCATCTTCTTTGTGGTACCTCATTTTCTACTGCTCTACGGTTATTCCTTCCCTTTGGATAGAATGTTTTCCCATTTTCTCACCATGTCCTTAACTTCAAAGATGTCAGATAAATGTGATTTTCCCTGACATCCAACTGATCCTCAGGGGAGGAAGGAGATGAAGAAGCAGGAGAGGGCAATAGCAGTGTTTTATTCAGTTGCCAGTGTGTAGCAAAATACAGCACATACTTCATCGAGGAATTTATTGTGGCTTTCCTTTTCTATGATGAGATAGTTGAAGTATAAAACAAAAGTGAGAAAAGAAAGTATATATTTCACTTCTCTGAAGCATTTCTTGATAATGTAAAAAACATTGCCCCTATTATTCTAAGGTGAAAACTGAAGTTGTAGGAAATTAAATGACTTTTTCTGAAATCACACATTATTCAACATAACATAAAATTAGGTCATCTTGTTCTGATTCTGGTGCATAGTTCAACACACCCCAGAGAGAACTCTGCTTCAGTAGGACTTGTGGAAAAGCAGTAATTCAGGACTTCTCTAGTTTTTTCTTCTATGTTAAGATACTTAGTTTATACAGTTTTCTTATGCATTTGCTTATACTTTCTAAATATTTCTATGCAGCCCTGCCAACTTTCATGTCTTTCATTTTTTACTAGCAAATTAGTTATTGTTAAAAGCAAAAACATCTTAAGGAAAGATTAGTAATAGGAACTATAATCTCCCAAGATGAGAAAACCTTCCTTAAAGTTTTTATTTTTCTTATTCTAAGAAGAATGGAAGCAGAAGGCAAATAGAGCATGTTTTTGTCAGGAAGATTATGTGTTTAGCACTAAAGGGTTTTACGTGGATGTTTTCTGAAATGTTGTCCCAGAAGTGATCACTTGCTGGTAAAAGCTTTATATGAGATCCCATGAAAATAGAACTTTAATCTTTCAAGCTAATCTAAATAATTATGACAAGTTTATTTACAGAAAGATTTTCACAGAACACAATAAGGTTTCTGGAAACAGACTGCTTGTGGTCTCTTTTGGATTAGGCTGAATTTTGAAATGTCATGTAAAATATATGTCCTTTTCTGGGTTGTTTTGTTTTATTGTAGCGGAATGACTTCTCCTCGTCACTTGCTCATTTTTTTCCTTTCAGGAATCTATGAATATTTTTTGCTTTTCTGAAACTTCTGTTTTGAAGAAAAAAGTTAGAAAAGTATTTTGGTGAAAATGAAGTTAAAGGAATGTGATAGATCTCCTGCTGGCAGCCAAGAGAATTAAATGACAGAGTTGTGTGAGCTTGTCTGCTTTCTCTTGGGGCAAACCATCTTGCTGTTCATTGATGTGGCATATCCTTTTCCTAAACATTCCCAGAGCACTTATTTTCAGACCTTTGTACCTTCCTTTTCTATATTTGGGGCCTGAAGCTTGTTTTGCAATCATACAAGAAGCAGAAGGATTCACTTGTATGTCCCATTTTCAGAGCCACATGCAATCCAATTTTTACGCCAATATCGTTGCTGCCATATTAGCCTCATAAAGTACAATTTAAACAGGCAGTAAATTTTGTTTATCATCATCGCAAGAAGAAAGTACAACAGTGAAGTTTCCAGGAAAGTCACATAAGAATGGCGCTCTTTTCAAAAAGCTGTGCAATAGAGAATACTCTTGTTACAATGCTGAAAATGGAGTGACTGAGGTTCTTGTTAATAATAGATCCCTTGGGGTAGATTAGAGTGAAATGACACTAAATGATCACTGTTTATAGGTGTATGTATATGGCAGATTTATTTCAGAACAATTTGTTTGCAAGGGAAAGGAGGTATGTAGCCATTTTGGTTAGTATCTGTAGAAATATAGCAATATTAAAGCATAAAAATAACACTTAAGAAAATTTATAAGGAAAAGAAACAAAGAAAGGATAAGAGTAGAAAGATATCACTATGCATGAATCCAGCAGTGAGACTTGATTGTTGCAGTTTTTGATTGAGGTGATGGTCACAGCCTTGATCTGTCTGAGGTGGGGGAAGCCCATGCAACACATAGTTCAAGGGGGTAATACATGTTTAGGTTCAGGTGGGAATGCCCAGGTACCTTCCCTGGGCTGGGAGTTTTACAGTGTTTGTTTGGTGTAACACTTTGATTGACATGCAGCCTTCAGCTGGAAGGCCTCTGAAATGAGTCTGGGGGTGCTTCGAGGATCTTTGATGGCTTATGACACCTTCTAAGACATGCCAGCTGCCTCTCACATCAGCATAGTTGAGCCAGTTATGCCCCATTAGGCTACATGTGAATGTGAATGTCCTGATACCTCCCTGAAGGTGGGTGTGGGGACTGGAGCTTTTACACCTGTGTCGATTGTATAAGGGGGGAAATTAGCATGATGAAAAGCACTATTCCACCTCCACAGGATCTGCTTCTTATCAGCCTCTTCCCTTATTTAGCTCAAAACCCAGCTCAAGAAAAGTTGGTTTGTTGTGGTCATCCTCTGGGGCTCACCCCCTCTGCACCTAGGCTGTTCTTGTGCTGATCAGAGGTTTTGTCAGCACAGATCCAAAAATTCTCCTCGTCCCCTTTGATTGGGGGCTGCAAATCTAGCTTCAGCAAAACACCCCCTGCTTTTGCAAATGGCTGAGTCCTTAACCTTTAACATTTCAGTCTCACAATTCTTCAGTTACAGGTGCATGTTATATACAATGTGCTCCAATCTGGCTTTATCCCCAATTTCACTGTTATATCATGAATTTAGCTCCTTGATGCTTTGCCTCCCCAAAATATTCTTTTCATATTCCTTTTCTTACTGATGCCTAATGGCAGAAATAACTGAGCAAGCCAAATTCATTACTGCTACAGGCAGATGAATGCAACATCACATGCTGCTTTAAGGTTCTCCATTCTTCTGACAATAATGAGCCTGGACTGCCCTCTGCTCCCTTTATTTATATGTAAGCTTTGACAACAAAGAAGTTTTTGGTGAGTTCTCTTCTATTATGTAACAAGACAGTTTTTTGTGGCATCAGAATTTTTAAAGGATGGAATAATTGGTTTGTCTTAAATTTTAGCTATTTTGATTTATTTTTCCTGGGCCTGCACATATTTAATGCACGGATCACAATGGCATAGCCATTTGTTCTTAGAAAACTGCCAAGTGGTCAAAGTGCAAATATAAGGTGAATGTGCTGTATGTCAACATACATTTTATTCATGCAGCAGGATAAGGTAATATCCATATTTTTTTAGTGTTCTTAAATTCATCATCATGGCTAAGCTTTATGAATGAAAATTTGGGAAGGGCTCTCCCCACGTAGGTGTGTCCTTCAAGCCTGTGCAGTGGATTTTTTAGGTGAGGCACAGTGTGCGTGGAACTTGCCCCACCCCTTAACCTAAAGTTCATCTGCCATGGCCAAGCGAGCTTGGACAGTGACAGTGAAGTCCTCAGGACTAGAACCTACAGCCCCCAGTATTGCCAGGAGGTCTCCTGTTCAAGTACTAACCAGGGCTGACCCTGCTTGGCTTCCTAGATCTGACATGATTGGGTGTCAGGGTGGCATTTAACTGCCTTTTCTTAAATTATATTACAGGTCAAAACTTCAGCTGATGGCTCACCCAACTAAGCATCTAACCAAATTGACTTTTTTCAGAGAGAAAGAAAAATGCTCCAATCTGTCAGTCTTTCCAAATATTGATAAATTCCAACATCGTTAATTCTTATTTTTCAGTTCCTAAAGAATTAGGCTAGATGGCTGTAAAACAATCAGTGGGGTTTTTTTCTTCTTAAAAAAGATATTTTGACATTAATCTTAACCTCATTTTGTTTAGCAGAGTTTTTTGTAGCTCTATGGGTATTTTATTCCTTCATAAAGACAAGGTACATTTTGAGAACACAACATTTGAATATTAAGCAGTCAAGCTAGCAAAAATGATCCTTCCTTCCTGGAGTAAAACATCTGCTTAAATTACTGAAGAGTCTTATTTTCTCTTAATAATATGATGCATATATTACTTCTATTGATTGAGTTTCATGTGTGTTTGAAGAAAAAAAATAAAATTCTAAGTAAGCCTGAAGATATTTTTTCTGATGTAGTTTTATGTGATTACAGAATTACTAAGCAGTTTGTCCATAGATTTCTATTATCATTACTTTTAAGTGTGACAGTACATGGACCTTGGGTTGGAACGAAACATGTTGTTCTAAAGCCATTCATATTTGAGTGCAGCACTTCTTTTATGTCTTTTCCAAGGATAATGATTCGTTGCAGATCCTCTCTTAGGCATTTGGATAGTATAATTTCTTTCTCTACTGTTCAGTTACAGTATCGTGGTACTGTTCATGCCACTAGCCTTGGGGAAAGACAGTGATGAGAGATGTTGCTTTCTACACTTAGGTCTTTTGCGTGGAGATCTACTGCATAGTGAAGGACCCTCCCAGTTTTGGAGTATACTTGAAATCTGTTTCCCAAATTTTAAATACAGCTATCAGGCTAGACACAATCTTTCCCTCATTTGTCATAAAATAAAATACTCCTGTATGGCATACGTTTAGCTTTGCAAATGAAAAAAAAAAAAAAAAGAAAAGAAAAGAAACATCCAAGATGTCCATGACTCTGAAAGCATAAGGAATTTTAAGAATAACTATTTGCAATAGGCTGAAGGGGTTTTGGTATATTTGTACTTTAGTAGAATGTTTTTTCCTTAATATGAATTATCATAAAATGTTGATGTCCTGGAGATATTTCTGCCTCTGCAAATCCAACAATACCCAAGCAGAAATTACCTACTAGTGAAAGTTTTGATTCTTTTTTCCCATCTGTAAAATAAAAAGGATGTATAATGTCTTAGTAGTTCTGCCAAATCTATAATGGCAGAACTCCCTCCTCTCCTCCACCTAGACCATTGCAACTTTCTTATAAGAGGAAAAGTAGACAATTAAACGTTCATCTGCTGTTTTAAAGTTAACTGACTTTCAGCTGAAGCTGCTTCATCCTACAGTTGATTCTGGAGGTAACTGGACTTTGCTCAGCCTGCATGTCATAGCTGTGTCCCTTACCAGACCTCATCCAAACTATTGGACTATTCTCCATTTTGCTATGGCAGCTATTCACAACAGATTTGATGGGAGAATATTGTCCTTCTTGCAAGCATGCTTCTCTGGCCAGCTTCATAGAGGAATCACAATTCATTTGAGCCAGCATTAGGGAGCACTGAGAACAGATGAAATATCTGAGCTAAGCAGAAGTCAATTAGTAATGGTGCTGGCAGGCAATGTCTTTCTTTTTTCTTCTTAAAATAACTAAGTACTGGTACATCCAGATGTGCAGGTGTTGGAATATTTTTTTTTTAATAAGTCATAGCTACAGTTCATACCACCTTTTATGATAAAGTGTGACTACAGAAATTTGCACTGCTGGGAACATTAAAGTGAAAACTTATAAATGGTTGTTAGTCTATATGCAAACAAGGAACTGAATTTAACTTCTATTTGAGGCTTACAGGCTAGATGATCTTCTGTAAAACCCAAGTAATACTTTTGTCAAAAATGACTGGATATCTAAAATTTGAGTTTTATATGAGAATGTTGATGTTTTTTCTCCACTGGGCTGTCCAAGGAATTTGAGAAACTTTCGCTTTTGTATTACAGTACAGTGTAGACATATGGCTTTGCTAAACCACTGAAGATGATGTGTTGTCAAAGATTCATGCCAGCACTTGTTTCAGCAAATAGTTTACTATGACAAGGAGGGAATACAACCTGATTTACCAAATCTGATGTTTTGAAGGATCATGAGAAATTTTAACTGTTATGTTTCCATGACAACAGTTTTTCTTTTTTCTAGTTGTCTTGATGCTTTATCTTTGTCATTTGTCACATGACAGGGCAGATTTTGTCAAACCCTTTGGTTTCGATTAGTCTGTCTGTGTCCTAAGAGAGTTGAGACCCTTGCCCAACCAGTCTGTCAGCATCCCCTGGGGACATATGGGGACCCTTCACCAAACAGTCCACTGGATTGGAGGGGCAGGTTCAGGTTAGTTTTTCAGGGTCACATGCAAAGAGAAAGGCCTCCTCCTGGGTTTCAACACCTTTAATTGGCCTGTCAGTACGTCACAAAAGACCAAGGGACACGTGCAACAGCGTAAGAAAGACCTGCTCCTGGTCCTGGTCAAGTATGTTACCCGCTTCTGGCAACTGTTAGCGCCCTTGAAGGACTCATGCCAGTATATGGAATAATACTCTTTATTAATATAATAGAAAATTGTGACAGGTTGAGGTTTGAGGATTGCTGGTCATAGTATCTGGCTGCAAAAATGTGTTCAAAGCAATAGACTAACAAGCTCTAATCCCTAGCAAAAGCTACCTGTGTACAATCATTCAGTGTGCATATAGTATGGTTCTTACCCAGCAGGCATTCTTATGGGCGAGAACACAGGTTCAGCCCATTGACAGATCCCAGAAGTTACGATTGAGTCTTTAACTTCTTCCCTTTTTTAACTTAGCTGATCTGGAGTGACTCTGGTCGTACACGTTCAGTGATGGGCAGTCATACCTTGGAGGTGGGTAATGTCAGTATTATATCTGACATAGCCTTTAGGATGGAGGTGTACATCTTTGATCTTGCTATAGTTCCAAGAAATCTTCTTTCTTCTCCCTTGACTGACAGCTGCTTTCTGGCTTATCAGCTAGAGGCACCACTTAGTCCCTCCTCTTGGGAGGATTTCAACAATGTGTGGCCACTGTGTCTCTACTCTGCTCCATCCTCAATTTAATCCACCTTGGCACGTATTGTGCGGAAATTTGGGCATGCTGACTTCATCCCATCCAGGGAGTAACCAACTGCATTTTACCCAGGGAGAAGCAATTGTATTTAACCCTATAATCTCATGACTGTTGTAACTTTTGTTGGACTGTGAATATAACTTCCCATTTTTCTCTAATTTTACCCTCTGTCATTTTCCCACACCATTCACGAAACTACAAAGTACACTGTTTTATATTTAATCATCATGAGACTCATTTGCCTCATCTTCACTACAGAAAATGCACACAACTGCAATTACTGATTTGTGTAAATTGTATAGAACCTAAACTTTCTTGTATTACTGAGGCCAGAATATTTTTCATGTAATCAACCTGATTAAATGATAATCAGGCTTCAATGATACTTTATGTCATCAATTAGGTGGGTAAAGTTTTAAAGTAGGTGATACAAGAACAAGATTAAGAATGTGGAGGTCAATTTTCTGGTATTCACTGTGAAGATACGAATAACTGTAAGCCAGAGTGTTGGTTTCTTCTGAGTGTCTCTGATTTTGGATGATTAGTTTCAGGTACTGAATAATTTTCATAGTGCTGAGTAACTTCATGTCTCATTTAAAAGAATTTGAAAGTACAAGCATATGCTAACTATTTTTCCTTATAAATAAGCCAGCTTCTTACCATTATCCTAGCCAGAGAAAATCACAGTGAAGTAACCAATCTTCTTCCAATTCTAAAAAAAAAAAATAAAAAAATCTGAAAACGGAGAGAGAAAGTGTCATTTTTTCTCACTCTGTAGTCACTGTTGTTGCCTTAGGGCTGCACCAAGCTTACTAGCAACACTATCCCCTCTGCAAGACAAAAGAAGAAATCAGTTGTGTCTGTAGAATTTAATACATTGGCACCTTGACTGAGTGCCTTGAGCAGGTGATGCAGGCACAGGTGCAGGCACCCATATTGTCCTTGTCTAAAGACAAAGCACCATTTTTCCCACATGTTCAGAAACTACTTTGATAGTATTAGAATGAGAAATATTTTTCCTCTCTGAATTATGTGCACTTTGTATGTACATATAAAAGATTGAAAATACCTTTTTACCCTTTCACCAGTGCTTTAGGATTTGGTTTCTCTGGTGACAGTTAATAAAAGCACATGGAAAACAGTTCATTGCATGAGAAGTGGAACTGACAACAATCAAGTTTCTTAGGGATTTGTATTCTATATCCCTAATTTTTCATTCCTTCCTGCTGCAATAAGCATAGCTGTCTCCTATGGGAAAACCTCTAGGCAAGAGACAGCACATACCGTGGCTCATTTAAAGCTGTTCATATATTGATCATCTGGCTAATATACATATCTGATGGGCCAGCTGGTTGCTGTCAGTGTGTTACAGGCTCTGCACTCCCTACATCTCACTTTTAGTAAGACTCTTACCTGACAACCCACTTTTATGAAAGCTCTAGAAAAACAGTGGACTATGTTTGTCAGATAGACAGAAATTATCCAAAAGTTTAAAAAGTTAAGGGCTGCCAGATGGAAAGACAGACATTCAAAGCAATTATCTATGTTTTGTTCCTGTAAGAAATAAGCTAAAAATATACTTCATCAATGTTATTCATGTCTCAATGTCAAGCACTCAGAAATTAGGAGATATAAAAATTAAGGTTGTCTCTGTAATGTGATTTTAACCCTTTTGTGAATATGCTTAATTTTTTATAGCCTTAACCATTTGATAAGATACTGTATTTTCCATCTTTACCTGGAATTTATGTAGTTACTTGTTGAAACTTGTTGAAATATGTTTCACATATTTCTCTGAGATTTTACACACAATGGTCAGTCTCAAATTCAGGTCCTGGCAGTTTCCTGTGCAGGTGCAGGTGCATACACACACGCACACACTTGCATAAACAAAATCTTGCCAGTGTTTTGTTTTAAAGTACCAGTACTTCTTTCAGAAATATTTAAATTGGTAGCTATTGATTGGGCTTGTTTCTGCTTTTACTTAATTGTAAACAGGGGTTTCTCTGACTTAAATCAGTAGGGAGCACTGACCTGTATCAGTTTTGTTTTACGTAGAGTTTAAACACAGACTGCTGATTTTTTCACAATTTCCATGTGAATGGCAATATGTTTCATAGTAATAAGTGGATATAGGCTGTTGGCATACAAAGTTTGCAAATCCTGTGATTAGTTCTGATGTTGCTAAGGTCATTGGGAGACAAATTATATAAGTGGCGGCTGTCTTTGCACGTAGGCCACATTTACATGCCACTTCAGTTATTCTTCTAAAAGAGAATCATCTTGGGTATGAAATTTATCATTTGCTATTGTTTAATTTTAAGTAAATAACAATTATAAATATTTAAGATCCCATCTGTATATTAAGTAGAGTTTTCAAGTAAGATTTTGTCAATATATTAGGCGGTTTAAATCAGTTGCAGCATTTTGAATTTGATTCAACTGTACCATGACATCTAAGCCATTGCTTCTAATTTAGCTGATCTAAGAGGGAAATTAATTTCTTGCATGCCTCTTACATCTTGTGAACCCTCCATCATGGAGTCTGGTTGATTTTGGCACCTAATAGATGTAATGTCTGGTGTTTCAGCAAGGTCTTGAAGATGAATGCAGGCAATGATTTGACAATCTGTGTCCTACTAATGTATGTAAAGAAAAAAAAATGTTCCTTGAAGCAAATATGTCTCCTTTCCTTGCATAAAAATTTGCTTCTTTCTGAAATGACATTCATCCATTCCTTGTTCTATTTTTCCCTTAAAATAGGTGAGAGGGATGATCATATTTGTGTTCCAAATTGACACTGAAGAATGTAGTGCATGTATATTCTGTGCAAGGATCATTTCATATTTAGGAAAGAAAATTAAAGGTATAAAGGGGATAAAGTCATGTCTTGTTCTTGAATACAGAGATGTTTTTAAAATTTCTCTATAGTTTGATGAAGGAACCTCTAAGTCTAGACACAACAAATATTAGTAGGTTTAACATGAAGGTGATGGGAACACAATGGGCTTGAGCCTCATCTTTCACTTGGGGAAAACTGAGAGTAGTTCTTCTGAAATCTGTAGAATTACATAAAAAAAAAAAAAAAAAAAGTTTTGTCTATAGAAGGGAAATAGATAAGAATTAAGTTATTCCCCTGTAATTATTTCCTTGTAATTCTCGTATGAATCATACATTCCGGAAAAATGTTATTAAGAGTAATGCTAGTAATTTTTTCAGGTAAGCCACTCACAATGCCTTGATATCAGGATTTTTTAATCTGTGGAGATCAAGCAGTCTAAATGTTAGCGCTATGATACAGAGCTATGGATATTGAGTTACTAATTTAATTCTAAAATATGTTCTGTTAATTAGGAGCTTAATGTTGACTCAGTTGGCAGGATTAATCCATCACCATATCCTTTATCTCAAACACTTCATATTTAGTATACTACTTGACTGTTTTAGTAGAATAATAGAAGACAGGTTTGTTATTCATCACTGAAAAAAAAAAAATATATATATATATATACATGCTGTAGTATAATTACAGATACTAGCTAACTGTAAAATTTTGATAGATGCATGTATGTTTTTTTTTTCACTGTTATATAAACATGGGGTCAAACACATAGTTAAAACTTTATTTTTATAGAAACATATCTCTGAGAGACAAAATTTACTGCCTGGAGAGGAAAAAAAAAAAAGCTGTAAGGAAGCTATTTTTGTCCCTTCCTTCTTATGACCTCTTAAAACCTTGGGCTGTCAGTATTGGTTGTCAAGTTATGGGATCTCTTCACACTTCTGCAGGGACTGTGGTTTCAAGAATATGTCTGTATGCCAAGTCTTATCTGACTCCTTAGCAGGCATTATTAAAACTGTCTTTTGTAGTACCTGCACTAGCAAAACAGTCCTCAGTGTGGCAATGTGACTCTGGCCTTTTTAGACAATTCTAAACACATGATCTACACCGTAATTACAAAGTGTAGGCACAGATGAGCTTCACCCCACCTAACACAGCAATCATGGTGTACACATTTGCATCTGAGCTAGTTCTCTTAAGTTTCCTCTATAATTAATGAAAGGAAACAGACACTTCCGAGGGCAATTCACAAAGCCTTTCCAGACATGCCTTGTGAGAAGCAACAAGTAGCATTTCCAGAAATATTCATTTCTCTCCATTGGCAATCAGTTGAATCTAGGCAGGAAAGATATTTAAACATCTGTATTCTGGAAGTCTCAGTTTTAGTGGGAAAACTTAATTTGAGTGTCACAATTTCACCCTTAAGATCATCCTCACTTGCTTTATAAGTGAGCTGATGACTTTAGAGACATCTAGAAGCAAAGGCACAAGCCAGAATGTGCAGAGGAACAGTCAGATGCACATGGTAGGCTGACAGCTGTGCTGAGAACTGTTCATGCACAGCAGCTCTGATGAAGCCAGCAGGTCGTGTGTAGGTGGGAAGGGTGCCTCTATCCTGGCAGGTACTGTCCCTGTGCATTAAGTAATTCTGCTACTTTGCTAATCTTTTCCATTGGTTAGCATGCTTGGGGACAGGTATCAATTTATTTACTCTAATCAGGGAAAAAGGAGTTTTTATAGTTGTTACATGTATTTTTTATAGACCTGGCTACAAAGAATTAAATTGCCCTTCATGACTGACTAACTGCCAGCATTTGTCTTCTGCCTTCCTTTGTCTACCAGGTTGAAGACATGAACCTATCTGATTTTCCAACTGGTCAGTTTGCTACTGACTTAGTGTCATTAAAGTAAATGATACTTGCAAAATTAGCCCTACAACCTGCATAAAAGAGTATTTCAGTATTGAGCTGTGTTATCTACTGCATTTTAGATGTTTGATGGGACAAGGATACACTATATTCTGTCTAGTACCCTGATTTTAAATGTGTTTTGCAATTCATAGAAAAACGATCAGTCTGAGTTGAGTTGAAACATTACCTTTCATGGTGACAGTTGAACAACTTTTGTGGGGATGTGATACCGAAGGGGCCAACAGGATGATATATAGACAACAAAAAAGTAGTACTATAGTTAAATCATTTGTTTGATGAGTTTAAAGATTACTTTGGACATTAGCAAATTAACTTGAAATAGAGTGAAATGGCTTCTATAAGGAACTAGTCAATCTAAAACTGTGAAGGGAGGAAGTTTAAATGTTAGACCCTCATTTGCTGGGGTGCTGACATTTGTTAGTGTTGAACTGCTTACTTTAGAAAATGAATATGACTTTCTAAGGATGTTTTATGTCTTGAAAAATATAGCTTTAAATTTAGTTGTAAGATGGAACTGTATTTCACTTTAAAACCTTTGCTCTAAACAATACATTATAAAAGATCTGATATAAAAAATTAGTGGAAGTAGTCCAATGAGTAATGAACTCATTTACAGCTTGACTATACTGATGTTTAGGAAATGTACTTTTTTAGATACATGCTAACTAGACTTGGCATGGGGGGAAAATATATATATATATATATATATATATATATCAATAACTATAGATTAGGTACTAGAGATGACCAAGTTACATTTCAGTAGCTTTTTTTCCCTTCATTATTTTCACCTTTTTAGTTGCAAATATTTCAGACCTATTCCTGTTACAGGTATAATTGGAACACTACTGCAGCAGAATACAATCAAAACCTGTTTATCTAGGGAGACTCAATCCAAATCTATGTTAGTCTGGACCATACTTCCTTGGATATTAATGTAATCTGTGGGAAAGTGCTACCTAATGAGCAATAGTAGGTAAGAGATTTTTAAAATTTTTATACCTGTAGCAGTTAATTTGCATAATTCAGAAATTCCTTTGCCACATAATTGGCAAGTGATTCTCACCAAGAGGGTGGAATCAATGCTTGCTTGTCAAGGTCTGTTCTCCACTGCTGTCTGCCCTGACAACACATGTTCATCTTGGCAAGGTTTGGAGGCAGTGTGGTAGTAGTGCTTTCTGTCTCAAAGTTGCAAATGGTTCTGCAATTGATGCATTGTTAACCTTGATGACAGTCATGGACTACTATCATGATGTTATTCTTCAAGCTGTGTTTTCCAGGGTGAAGGAGCCTGATGTTATAAACATCTATATGTGTATCTCTCTATGTTTACATCTTATTGTTGGCATTTAATTGTGTTTGAAGCATGCAGATGGGCAGCTCAGTTCCATTTACCTCTGGTGAACATTCTGTCATTGGCAGCTGATATGAGGAAGCTACAGGGACACATCTCCATACAAATGTGATTTTAAAAAGGCAGTTTTCTTTTTTTATGGTGGCTTTAAAGAGTTTTCACAAAATTTAATGTGCAGATGACTTGCTACAGCATATTGAAAGTCAAAAGGCCTCATTCAACTTTTGTGTTTAACAGATTACATGATGTCTCAAAATTAAAATAGCTGCAATTGTAAAATATTATTTGTGATCAGAGACAGTGGACTCCTTTGCAGAGTTTGTATTTAATCATGCAAGACATTCAGCTGCTCTGAAGAAAAAAAAAAAAGGCAGATATTAAAAACAATCAGTGTAATTACTATTTAAATGCAGGTTTAAAGTTTTAATGCCTTTGAATTATGTTCCATTATCCTTCCAGTGAGAGAAGCCTTGTACATTGTAAGAAATATTAAGAGTATTTGTAAATATAGTTATTACTGGTTTTTAGTACTGTTGCTCTGCTAAGTAGTGCTTGAGCACAATGTTCAGATAACACTTGCTGTGGAGAGGGGAGACCCTTCTGTGGGCCAAGGTAATGGCCCCTTTGCCTACCCTGCACTGGGCTGTGAATAAATTGAGATAATCTTCCAGTCTTTAATGCAGTTAATGGCAGGAGAGTCAAAACTTCCATCTAGCACTAACAGGGCTCTGGGCCAGTGGAAAAGATGTTCTCATGCTTAGTGTTTTCCATTTCTGTAATATCCATTCCCTGTATATTGCAGGATAGCAGGTGAGACAGATGTATTTGTCCCATAGATAATCATATAGACTGTACTTATTATTATTAGAAATTGACTGAATAAGAAGAGACATGAAAATTATCGTGTGTT
Source organism: Hafferia zeledoni (assembly GCA_035583235.1). NCBI lineage: Eukaryota > Metazoa > Chordata > Aves > Passeriformes > Thamnophilidae > Hafferia > Hafferia zeledoni. The sequence continues at coordinate 15,712,637 of JAWWEV010000043.1, forward strand.
AAAATATTTATAAATTCATTTTCAAACTCTTCCTGTGGTTATATGTTCGTAGCTATATGTAGCTATGAATTCTCAGTAGTCTGTGAATTTATAGTTAGCTGACATGAGAAATTTACTCTTTAAAAATTTCATGTGCTGTCACTCTTCTTAACCCTGCAACATATCCAAAACAGTAAATCCTTGACACCCCTCTTATTAGAGAATTCTTGCTTTTGCAAACACCTTGCACTTGACTTAATGTTTGATAATTACTTTATTGGCTTAACAGATAGTAGTAATAGAAGAAACAATACAATCAGTCATAGATGTTTGTGGAATTACTCCTTAAAAGAAAGATGCTATGGAAATGGAACACATGGCATCACAAAAAATAATTTAAATTATACAATAAAATAATGTTCAATGCTTCTGGAAATGATGGAAAACATCTGTCTTCAGAAGTTTTGAATGATGAGTAAATTTTTTTTAAGTTCAGTACATTGTAAATAGTTTTACGATAAAAATGTTTTTTAGTAGAACCATAAGTATGCTATTCCTGAATTGTACAGGTCTCATCAGTTATTTTAAGATACTAATATGACTTATGTTTCATACTGAGCAACTTATAGGATATATTATAAACACTTTTATTAACTTTCCATTTACTATTTTTCTTCCAAAATAATTAAACAGCTACAGACCCTTACCGGGCATTCATTTTTGCTTACATCGGCATGACTGTTCTCCCTGCCTTGTGTAAACATTCACATAATTCCAATTAAATATTGACAATTCCAGGGACCAAATGATTTTGATGTACTGGGAATAGTTATGTGTGGTACTTTTGTACATAGTCAAATTCTTAAAAAATACTTATTATAAATGATGGTCATTTTTATAGTAGCATACAGTTAAATAGGAAGGTGGCATCATGGAAATTTTTTTCTAAATTAATTTTCCAATAATTTTTTGAGATAAAATGTATTACAAAATCATCCCCGGGACTCATAAAATTATCTTACTTGCAGACATGTTTATGTCTTGCATTCATTGTGTTTGGTATGTAGTTCTTCTCCACATCTGTTTGAAAGAGCATTTTACTACATGGAATATTGGATTCATTTCCCTTGTTTTGAAAACCTCAGTATCTCCACCAAATTGTTTCCTCTTCCCTTTTTAAATATTTTTAAATCTGTCACCTGTTCATGTAAATATTGGGTCTGGACAAACTTAGATCCTGTTTAGATGAATCAGCTTCAGAGAAAATTATTCAGTAAACAGATTCCCCATGGAACTGGAAATCTAAAAGATTTTTCACACTTTTTTCATTGGTCTGGCAAATCAGTGAATTGGGAAATAAGTGAAAATAAATCAGTGGAAATCATTTCTTTGTCGTGACATTTCAAATTTTATTGGAAAATAGTATCACTGAGCATTCCTTAGTCCCAATTCTAGTCCCAATTCTGGTGGCCACCTACTGTATGATAGCCAAGTCACTTATCTTCCATTGGAAGCCTCTATTCTAGAAGCTGAGATCTAGAGACATGCAATCATAGAGTCATAGAAAATCCCAGGCTGAAAGGGACCTCAGAAGATCCCCTAGTCCAATTTTTCATGGAAAAGAGAGTCTAGATGAGATTATCTAGTACTCAGTCTAAGTAACACCTTGAAAACCTTGAGTAATGGGGACTCTACCTTCTCCATGGGGAAGTTGTTGTGGTAAATGATTGTTTTCATCATGAAAAATGTACTATTTGCACTGAGATGAAACCTCTCCTGGTGCAGCTTTCACCTATCATCCCTTGTCCTCTCCATATGGCTCCTTGTGAAGTGAGATCCTGTCTTTGTAGCCACTGTCACTGTAATTGTTAATAATTGACTAGTACTGCAAATTCACTGTATTGTGTATTATCTGATGTAGAGAAAACTTGCTGACGAGACTTACAGAACATAGATCAAACAAAAATGTGACTAATCTTTCAAATTCCAGAAAAGTAAAATTCCACCATTTCCAAGTTATTGAAGTACTTGCTATGAATACAGGACAAAAAAATGATGGAATATTGAATAATATTTGAACCAGGCCTCTTCTATTTTACACTGTCATTACCAGTGGATCAGAACTGTGAAGAGAGAATATTATTGTGACATACATAACACATAAATTGAGCATTAGTTTAAGCAAGCTGTTTGTATTATTGTTTTACTAATCTCTATATGAGCTATGATTACAAAATGTAGTTTAATTTCTCCATTTTGAGAAAAAGTGGGAAAAACTGAGCATATTCTATCACATCTCCTTTTATCTTTAATTATATTTTTTTCTTTTAGGATTTCTGCAATTCATTTTCAATTTATGTTACACAAATTTGTATCATAATCTGCAATTCATGTTTTTCAAAACCAAAACATCTGGAGTCACAATAGGATCATGTTGTCTTACTGATTCATAAATCACATGGTCTTTAAAATATCATCTAACATTATCATGAAACAGCATTTTAAAAGAATATTATTAAAATAATAAAATAATGTCATGGACCATGCCTTATTCATTTTAGTCATTAATATTTAATTGGTTCCAGGAAAATAATTCAGTTTCTTGGCATGGCTTTACTTTTCACTTCTGGCTTTTTTTTTCTTTTATTCCTTTTTTTGGTCTTCTGACTATTATTAAATTGTAATATTTTTAGTTTTATTCCTGATCAATAATAGCAATGCAGTTTGTTCCAAATGGCCAACATTAAAGATTCTTTGTAAGGCTTCTTTAGACTTGACAGCTCTTCTTCCAAATCTTCTGTGAAAGTAGGTTCATTTGCATCTATTTCAGTACAAACTGTTGTTAAGCTAAGGGATTGTTATATTTTTGAAACAGGAATGAAATGAAACATTAAATTTACAGTAATAATATAGATTGTTTTTGTAAAAATATAGAAATTAAAGGAACAGAACCTGAGTGCAATCACACAACACCTTCAGGATTAGACCCAGCCAGCATGGGTTTAGGTCCTGTCTGACCAACCTAATCTCCTTTTATGATCAGGTGACCCACCTGGTGGATGAGGGTAAGGCTGTGGATGTGGTCTATCTAGACAAGTGTACCCTCTGCTGGGTTAGGGGCTGGCTGGAGGGTTGGGCCCAGAGAGTGCTGGTGAACAGAGCTGCATCCAGCTGGTGGCCAGTCACTAGTGGTGTTCCCCAGGGGTCTGTGTTGGGTCCAGTCCTGTTTAACATCTTTATTGATGATTTAGATGAGGG
>JAWWEV010000043.1:15715973-15727899 GCA_035583235.1 Hafferia zeledoni
TCTTTACAGAGAGAGTAATCAGGCATTGGAATGGCCTGCCCAGAGAGGTGGTAGATTCACCATCCCTGGAGGTTTTTAAACTGAGATTGGACGTGGTACTGAGTGCCATGATCTATGATTCTATGGTTCAAGCTAGTTTTCAGGGTTAGTACCCTGTAATTTTATCCAGTAATGCCATAAAAATTTATTGAGAAAGGTCAATGAAACCACGTGCAGAGTTTAGAATAGTTTCCCAATGCACTCTAAAGAACTTTAGACTTGGTAAATGATGATGCATTAACAAGAATTGAGGAGGAAGAATTTGGGTACTCCAAATGCTGTCAGTCTCAAAAAAGAACAGTTTTATACTGGCATATAAAACATTTTTGTTAGATGAACTGCTCAAATAAGAAGTTGAAATATAGGCAATGGAAGAGCCAACATTTTCTGCCCACTTGACAAAAGGAAAACCTTTTCCTAATTGCGAGTCCTGTGTCTGATTAAGCCCTGAATGTCTAAGACACAAGTACTTCAGAGGATACCTGCCAAAGCAGCAGCGTAATCTACCTTTACCTTGTTCTTCTTGTTAATCAATGCCCACTCATTCAAGGGAAAGCATTCTTTAACAGCCACATTGTGTACCAAGAAAAAATGAAATTTTCAACCCTTGCAGGTAGAAGAAACGTTGAAACATGTGGTTCATAAGGTATAAACAATCCCAAGAAAAGAGAAATCAGTATTGCTTCTTTCATATGCCTGATTTAATTTTGTTTGTTTGTACATAAAATCCAATGTGAAAAAGTTCAGTTTTTACTGTGGTGTTCAGATATCTTAAGAGGTAAGTGAGGTCTCAAAGGCTGAAAGATGGTGAGGCATCTAGGACAGAAAATGTTGGATCAAGATATACTATGTGCATATTACTTGTCATGAAGTGATATGAAATTCCAAAGAAGAAAGGACCAGAGATGAAACGGTAGTTTCAAAACTACCTATAATTTTGTCCCAGTAAAGCAGAATTATACTAGTATTAAGTGCTGTGGAGAATACTTTACCAGATGTGCTGTGTAACTGGTATTATTCTTTTTTCATGGGCTATGCCACCCTGAATTGATTAATCAAAGTATTTTTTTTAATTGCTTTTTAACATAGAACTGCAATGGTACGCTTCTTTAGAAGCATTCAGTTCTTCATTTCTCTGAATTGTACTTCTCTGAGTTGTTTTATTGCTTAATAAAAGAACCTACTTGAACTTGAATTCATGTTTGAGTGTGTGATAAAGAGATGGATTTACTTTCCATTAAAGTTAACTTACACTGGAATACAGAAAAAGCAAATGTCCCTAATTTCCAATAACAGCAATAGGGGTCAGGTTCTGTTCTGTTTTGTAGCCTGAATAGCCCCACCCTCTTTTTATTTATCAGCATCCTGCAGTACTCTGAAGTATCTGCCTATCTACCTTAACACAAAATTTTAATTCTTGGCAGTGATCCTTTGTTGCTTTTTAATGAAGTAATTCTTTTCTATGTACTATGCAAATGGTGTAACTGTTACCTAGTTGGGATGGCTGGGACAGTATCATTTTTCAGGGGTTAAAAATTGCAAAGTGATACAAAGTAGGTTTAATGATGTTGGTTGTTTTATGTCTGACTTCAGACACTATGGTCATGCACTTCATTTTACCTCTGTTCCTGGATGTGAAAAGCAGAGAGGCAGCAGCTCAGTTGATCTTCCCTTTGGTTTAGCATCAAATACTTTGGGTACACTTCTAAAAACACAGTCTCTGAGATTATCCCAGACAACATTATCCCATCCCACTCACCCCTAGATCCAGCTCCTCAAAGGGAAAAGTGTCAGTTGTGAAGATGGTTAGACCTATCCCATCTTTATTCCCTGGTCATACTATAAACACTACCCAGAAATTTCCAGCTGTTCTAGCACCCATCTTGGACAGCTCTCAAAAATCTTACAAGTTCCTCAAGGAAGAATGTGAAGAACCATCTAAAACATATATTTAATATGCGAATTGTAAATAATAGTGTCTATCAGCATCATTCCATGGAGGATTGTGAAAAACTCACAGTCATGATGGCTTTTGTGTCATTGCATCTGAAAGTGGAGTCTGATTCGGCAGTCAGCGTGCATTGAAACCCTTTCAGCAATCAAAGATCAGTTGTGTTAGGCTTCAGACAGAGGAAGCATAAGCCTAAAAGACATCAGTTTTCTGTCCAAGATCACTTAGTAAGGACAAAAATTGTCTTATAAGGGTGTGAAAATCATTATAGTGACTTAATTAATTCAGACTACTGACTTTTTTTTTCTTTCCTCCATAGCTTTCCTAATGCAGATATGTAGAAAACTGAAAAATTGTTATTTTTAAAATGTTTAGAGTTGGAATTTTTTCATTAATTAAATATGCACTTTTAGAAAGAACTAGGAGATTGGAATGAGAAAGTCTTTCATTTGATTATCTTTCTAAAAGGTACAGTTGCTGTAGCTTTGTTGACATTAAGAAACTGGAAAAACAGACAAATGCTGTACACAGTACTTAGAAAACTCATTGCTATTTCCTGTATCAAAACATTCTGTATATTTGGAATATACTATTCAGAAATTTCAACATACAGACCTTCAAGTATTGCAGCTAAGGCTGAGAGTATAGTATATGGTTAAGAAAATATTCACATTGTTTTTTATCTGAAACTGTTAAGACACTTACCATTTTGAGGGACTTTTTGCCATTTTTGAACATGTCATAAAGGCTGGAATTAGTGTTGATCTTTTCTACTTTTTTGGGTATATATATATTTATGCATACAGATATGTTCTTTTAGCATAGTACACATAAGGCTTTTTAAATAAATCTTAATGAATTTGTTTAGTTATTTAAGAATGGAATGGGTTTTAAGGCTTCCATTTCATGTTTACTGTATCTGTGACAGCAGTGCTGCTGGTTTTGCTTTTGAAGTGGGAAGTTTTAATAAATGGTTGAAAATTCTGACCTTTTTAAATACTCTAAAGTAACTTTTTTTTATAATTTGATTGAACAGCATTAAGTTCTGCATATAGGTAAATCTATTTCCAAAGAGGCAAATAATGCTCCTTTTCTTGTACTTCAGTGGTTGTAGACTTTTATTGGCATTTGCAAAACTGCCAAACTTTTAGATCTCCCTATTGGATTTATTTATTAAATAAATCTCAAAATTTATTTTGAGATTCTTGTGTGTATTCAATGATGTATTCAACCCAATACTCTCCATTTTTAGTTTTGTTGGGAATGATCAAAAGGATTGCAGGGAGAAAGTCAGCTAATTGCCATCTCCAACTGCCTTGCAGGACATCTGCATTAGTTGACTTACTAACTGTGCTAGTAAGCAAATGGAATTCTGATTTAATAGAAAAGTCAATGGTGACACTATCTTTTCTGTTAATTTTACTTTCTCTTATTGAGTGTACATATTTTTAAATCACCCCTTGTCTTGGTCAGTATTTTTCACACACACTCAAAGTATCATGACTATTACTTTCAGCAGGATATTATTACTGCTATGGTTGCAGATCAGGATAAAAGCCTTCTTTGGTGTTCAGACCAATAAATAAATTACTAGGAGGGCTTTAAGCTCTATATTATAAAATGAACTGAAAGTAGGGCAGAGAAAGAACAACCTTTGTAAGGAGCCTAGCCTGGGGCTACAAGTTCATTGTGTATTTCAGAAAATGGTGCAACAACAGTATGAAGGGTTAGCGACTGAAATTTTTCATTGCCTCAGGATACTGGTGATTCAGCTGTATATAATGATAGGGAATGCTAAGAATGCACTAAATAAATCCTGTGTCCATAACTTGTAATTTCATACTGGAGCTATGAGCAGGATGAAAGGCCTGACAAGGGTTCATAGCCAGGAGGATGCAGTATGGATCTGGTTGCTGTACTTATTTGTTCACTTGGGAACACAGTGTATTTTGTTAGTGTGATTATATAAAAACATATATAAGAAGAAACAGAAAAATAAGGAATGAATTGATGGCGTATAAAATATTTACTGGAGGATTAAGAAAAGCGCCAAAGTTGCAAATGGTAACATGTCCTCCTGAAAATCAGAGGTGTTTAATCCACCTGCCAGTTGAGAAGCCTCAAACTTCAGGGTTCTGCTTATTGCTTAAGAGTATTTCAAGATGTTCCACCACATTCTTCTTTCAGCTGTGTATGTTTTACTTGTGAAACTGTGGTAAACAGCATGTATGTGCATACATAAAACAATTTGAAAAACTATGGACCTGCTAATTTTTATTTATCTGCTTGCAATTTCCAACAAAATTAAGGTGTTTGCAGTTCTGCATTAGGACTAGATTTTTAATCTGAACTATTGGATTTTTAATCTGAACTATTGGAACAATTTTACTAGGACATGATTTTTCATCCTTTTCTGTTTTTTAAATTTCTCTGGTCTTGGTTTTCTCCTGCTTTCTTGAACCTCTCCAACTAGTAATTATTGTATCAAAAAGGTTGTTACTAGGTTAAAATACAGGAATATTTAACATATTTAACATATACAAATAGTGTTTTAAACAATTGATAGCTGAACTATAGTATTTTGAATTGTGAGTGCATGGAATTTCCCCTCTCACTACTGTGATCTCTGTAGAAAATTACCAACCCCTTGGAAACAGGGGAGTTCCCCGTATGTAATTCACAGTAGTGACTGTGGTAATGCTGTTCATTGTGATTTTTGCTTAGAGGCTGAGTGAAAGTAGCCTGCAAGAGTGTATGGGTATAATTTAGTGACAGACCTGAAAAAAACATACTGCTCTGCCTGCCCAATGCCCTAGCAGCAAAATTTCCCCATGATGAAGATGTTCATTTAAAATGAAAAGGATCCTTCTGGTTCCATTATTGTAAATAACTGATCTATTTAAATGGGGTTGCTGCTTTTTTCTCTTCCTATTCCAGTAATTCCCATCTCAGCTTCCTTAACATGAAATCCATAGCACTATTTCACCTAGAAATTTAAAACTCAGTCATGTGAAGTGCTCTTTCTAACCTGCTGCTACACTTTTGCACAAACATCAATCAACTTTTTAAAACAGATTCCTTGGGGCAGTCGGCTTTTGGCAGGCAAGCTACTTAGGCTAACCTGGTAAACTAAAGAATTAAGCTGGCATGAAGCAAATCTATTAATCTGGGAGAAAAGTCTTTGTTAGATCTTTAAACTTTAAAATGCATTAGCTCCTGATAAGAAATGCTGTAGGTATGAATGTCATTTGCTTCCCTAAGGAGGTGGAGGAAAAGTTCTTATGTTCTATGATGTAGCTATATTCACACAGCTACTGGTGTCAAGACTACAAATACTCCTGCCAAATGGGTGAGAATGAACTTTTTAACAGCCAACAGGCCTGTGTGGAGATGAAAGATGCTGGGGCAGAGGTGAGCATTGCATAGTAGTGACACTCTGCACTTGTGTGGCCCTCAGTAAACCTTTGCCCAAGCCTGTAGCCTGTCTATTCAGCTATGTGAACTCACAGTTGTATTCCTTTAAATGTAAACTTGGTAATTTGAATATGAATTTGTATACTTCTATGGAGGTATTTGATCTAATAATATATGCTTAATTTCTTAAATATTTTGTGTGAGATGTGTACTCTCCAATTACATTCATTCTCCTCCTCTGCCTTGGAAGAGACCTTTTAAGCCCACCTAACACTTCTCCAAACAGTGGCCCTGTAAAGTGGGCTTCATGGAAGAGAAGAGGGATGAACCATTTGACCTCTACAGATGTAACACTGTCCCTGTGCAAAACAGGCTTACAGAGTCTTTGGGGTAGAAAAGAAGCAGGTGATATCTCCAAGTAATATCTGTCCAGGGCCTATGATATGTAAGATGTATAACCATATCACTGAATACCCTAATACAGAAGGTTCTGCATATTTTCCTATGGTTCCATCTGGGTAAAAAAAACTAGCTCTAATCTGCGTAAGAGAAGGATTTTTAGTGGGTTTGCCATGCCTGTATGTGGCCAGGAGCAGATTCCAGAGTCTGAAAAGCTGGATAAGTACTTATCTGCTATGTAGCTTATGCTGAGGTCTGGCTTCTGAGACTGTGTTAATTGTACCATGTTTAAAGTCATCTGGGTTATGTCCTTGTAAGCTGTGCAGTAATTAAAATGCAAAAGGTATCCTAGATCAATTCTGAAAATGAGATTTATCCTGTGTCACTTTGGTACTCTCTAATAAAGTTTCTCTCAAGTTCTCCATGAAACGTCTTCCTATTTCCAGTTAACTTAATACTGATCTAATGCGCATTTAGTTTTGAGTTAAATTAGCCATAGTCATATTGTATTTTGGCTTGTAATTCTTAAATAGCTTGTGACATTTCATTTTATAATGCTGCTTTATCTATTAGAAGAAGAACATCAATAGAAATTATGTTACAATTGCTAATTTCCTTTATTAATGTCCATAAAGAGCAAAAATATACATTGTGCAAAGCAAAATGCAAAAAGTAAATTTCTACAACACTGTAGTAGAGAGTTGAAAAGCCTCTTATAGATGTTTCTAAAACAATGAGAAGATAAAAAACTTGGAGGGGAAATATTTCCATTATAATCAGGAGAAGACGTGGATTTGTGTGTTTACATTTACAAGATATAGTATTTGTTTAATACTGAGTTTAATGCTAGAGAGTTTACAAACCTTCTTCATTATATTAATTTCTCATCAAGATATTAATGTTTTGATTCATGTTTATGTGTTTTAGAACTGAGTCAAGTTAGCAGGGAGTTAAGAGGGAATGGCTTGCCTTCTCCTAAGCTGCTGTGTGAAGTAGGAAGGTATGGGTTGCCTTTCCTTTCATACTACTTTCAGTAACCATCCTTCCCCAAGTTCTAGAAATGGTGAGTCACTGCTGCTTGGATCACAAAGAGGGGCCATTTCTTAAGGTAGGATGGGGAAATGCCATTGCTGTCAGGAATTTGTCATATTTCAGTGGGCTCATTTTTAAGCAGCTTTGCAACATTTCTGTGCTAAGGCCAGAAAGGCACAATAGTTATTTTGTGCCTCATTCACCTCCAATATCCCCTAATTGTTGCTGGAGGGTTCTAAAATAGATACACAGCAATAAATGAATGCACATAACTTTTTGTGGTTCTGGTAATAATAATATATTTAATATTTATTGCATTAATGGCTGGTAATGGATAACGCAATTAGTTCAGACTTCATTTATTAGGACACCATTCAAATGGGTAACTCTAACAGCTCATAACTTAAAAGATTAGAAGATGACAAATAATACATGAAGCTAAAAGAATAGAGAGAGGATAAGAAAGATAATTAGAGGGTTTAGCACAAACAAGTAGTGTGAAATACTTGGTTGTTAAGCTTTTTATTACTGATTTTCTGCCAGTGTGTATGCCAGCAGGAGAAATTTAAGGGTGAACGACATGCTGGTATCATAGATTCTGACTGGAAATTCTTTATATGTGGAAATTTTTTTGGTTAGTATGACTGGCAGCAAAACATAGAGACTGGCCTTGCAGGAAGTTAATATGATAGGGAAAGTACAATTAATTTTGTGAGAGGTTTGCAATTTTGGGGTAAGAATTATTGTGTTCAAAAGGTAGAACTGACATCCAGTGAAGGAAAAGAAAATGAAAAAAAATTATATAGTAGTAAGTGCTATTATAGAAAATTATTGTTCATACCTGCATTTTAAAATTATTAAAATAGGAATGACCAGACAATATATTAAGCTCTCAAGGCATCAAAATCAGTAAGAAATTGATGACTAACTATTAGATGCAAAATAAAATAAAATAAAATAAAATAAAATAAAATAAAATAAAATAGAGACAAGTTGTGATGTTTGAACAGTTAGGACTCTTTCCTGCAGAAAACAGCAGTTCACTTAGTTGTACTTTACTCTGTAGCTAATTAATAGCCTACATGAAATTATTGTAGCTAATTATCTGCTCATTAATATTCCACAAAGAAGGATGCTTGGTTTCAGTACACAAACTGCTGCAAAGAAAGATTCCAGTTTGATTACAATGAGCACTAAAGCAAGAAAGAGAAATCATTGTTAATTATATTTAACACCACGTTAATTCTTTCCTATCTTTCTACAGAGGGACATGTCATGAGATATACTGGGGTTTATTGTCACGGGTAGCAGCAATATTTTACTGCTGCAGGCAATTTTCCTTTCTGCTTTTGGAACAATCTTTTTAAAATGGTATTTTAAGTATTTCGTATGGTTCTCTTGCTTTAAAGATGATCTTAGTATTTGTTAACTAACCTAGTCTCTATAATTTGAGAAATAATAAACAACCACAATGCCACTAATTAAAATCAAATTTTCATTTAAACTAAAAAGGAAAAATGGGCTTTAGAAACATTCTAGTAGAATTAAGTCTTGCTTAAAAATTAGAATAGGATACTCACTTTAAGATTAGATGAGAGATCAGTGCTGAATCATGTCCAAACTTGGAATCTTCTGTGTTGTTTTTAAGAGAATTCTATCAACTTGGCTTGAAAATAAGCATGTACCAAACTGGCAGAGAATCAAAACTGAAGGGATGAATTAGTTTGAGACATTTCCTGTTCTTAATTATTTATAGTTTCCCCTATTTGATTTAAGATTCCAATAACTATCTTATCCTGAAAGATTTTTATATCATACACATGATTATAATGCCTATTCAGTTATGTATCTTGCCTCTTGGTTGACAATTAAATAAATAAGAAAGGGAATAAAATAGTACCTTCATGCCTAGAGTACATGAAGTTTAGTAATAAATAAGAACTTATATTTTTAAACTGCATTTCCTGTGATTTGTTAAGTTTTTATAATATATGAAGTGTGCACAAACATTCTATATTTAAAAAAGAAAAAAGGGCCTGCCCATAGTATTTTGTGTTTTTCCTTACTAAACTGTCTTCTAAAACACTAAAAACTTGGCACCAATGTAAAAATACATAAAATCAAGAAAATATTGAAGTATGTGGAGTAATCATTAAATACAGTTGGATGATTATATTTACTGGCAATACAGATGTAGTCTGTAAAAATTGTACTTTACAAGGGTTTAGATTTTTTTATTTCAGGGCATGAGGGCTAATTTATTCATATAGTCATCAGTTTTTATTATTGAAAGGGATTTATCACTTTATTTATTACTCAGAGATTAGTATTAATCTTCTCCCTAGTAATCTTTGCCTCTAAAAAAATGCTGACTTGAGATCAATTTCCGCAATTTTCTCAGCACACCACTACTGCTACTCTCATTGGCTTTGGCTTAAGTAAAACTCAGTATAAAAGAGAGGTAATTGGACCTAAGCTTAAAAAACTTGCTGTGTCTCGGTCATTGATCTGGCAAGACCAGATCCCTCAGAATGCTCACTACACTGAACTGTCATTAAAATATTTGAACCATAGGGTATGTTCAGCTGAAAAGCTCTTAGAAATACAAGGTTTCCACCTCACTTGACTCACCAAGATTGCTGGGATATCAGTAAGTGTACAATCTATCTCATGCTTTAACTTTAAAATATATGAAAGGAAGGGAGTTCTTAGAGATGAACTGCTTGACTAAAAACGTTCTACAATAAATATACCCCACTCATTTTCTAAAGATGCATAGATATTCTCTGCGAGTATTTTGACCAGATTCCATCTGAGTATTTGAATGAAGTTTTGGGTTTTTTTAGCTTATTCAAGAGTAATTGTCTTCAAGCCTGTATGTCTGAAGTAGTCCTTTATTCCTCATTCTGTTGTTTACAAAAGTACTTTTTGTGTAACATTTTTGCCATTAGCAGCTTTTAACCATGTAAATATCATTAATAGCTACAAAACTATAAAATGCAAAGATCTCAATGTAATTTGGTGCTGCAGTTATGCATAGCTTTTCTCTGTATGTATACACTTTTCTGTGATGTTAAAGCATTGTATTCATATCTGAGGAAGAAGTCTTATATTGAACTACTCAAAATACTCAGCATTATTGTATTACTGCTGAATATCAGGATATTGTAGTTTGCATAATCAATTTATTTTTAATTGGAGACTTTCTAAAATAGAAATATTAGTATATGCAAAAAATAAAAATTATATAGTTGTTGTAGTGTGCACACTCTTGTAGGTGCATCTCTTAACATATTAAACTCAATTATAATAAGAAAATATTTCAGAATGGAAGTGACACAAGCTATTTAGGAATACTGCAGCCTAAACTAAATGGCATAATATCCCATACATCGTTAGAGCAGCTATAGAGTAGTGATGTAATATCAGTCTAAGTGTTCATTTCTTTCTCCTGTTGGTACTGATACTAATTAGTACTATTAACCGTAGGCAATGTAAATTATTTATGACCTAGAGAAGAATGCATTTCTCAGTGTTATACCTGGATACATGCAAAGAAGAAACACAGAGAGGCTCTTTTTCCCACCTCTAAAAAAACATGAGGCTGAGGGGTGTTGCTCAACCTTCATGAAAACTGTTACGCTCTAAACAACTACTAGATAGAAGACAGATCTTATTTCTTTTTACTTACAGAAGGTGGTTTATCATTCTTGTCAACATCCTGTACCCTGACGTCATCCTAGGTGACTACAAGAAGCAAAACATCTACTTTTTAAAAAAAGAAATTGTTATCCAACTAGTTTACCAGCAGTTCAATGCACTTTGTAGCTCATACAAGCCTTGAAACTTTTTTTTTTCTTTTTTTTTTTTTCAGGAAATGATAGCATGGTAGAAAAAAATATATAAGTGTGTCAGAACTAACAGTTACATGGAGATCCTTTCCCTTCTCTTTCCCCTTCTCCTTCCTCTCTCCCTTTTCCTTTTTTTATCCCATTATTAAAAACCAAATAAACCCTGGTTGTCAAGCGTTTCAAGGAAGCTAAAAGCAAAAAGGGAAAAATAGCCAGACCTACAGCATCCTTCTTTTGCTTACTACATTATGAAGGGTAGCTTTTGAATGTATTAAAAATAACCAGATTTTTTTTGTCGACATTCTTCTGTGAGAACCACACTAAACAGCAAGAAATGAGCTTTCTCCACAGCAGCTCCTAAAATAACTTTTATTAATACAAGTATATGACAGTTATTGTGGGTTTTGTGTTGTCGGTGATAACGTTAAGCTGCAAGATTGTATTTAATTGATGACCAAAATACCCCAAAAGAAACTAGCTAAAGACATTCAACAGAAACAAGCAAACCAAACTTTAAGTGTCAATACAGCAGTATACACCACCACCCCCCTCCCCCCTTCCCCCCCAAAAAGACTTAACTAATAACAGAAAACTACTAACCAGAAACACAACAACCTAAACCACAAATATAGAACCTCCCTCGGTAACACAGAGCAACAAAATGACCTGCACACCTCCATCTCTATAACACAAAGCAAAAGGAAAGAATATAGCTATTTCCCTTTAACACACATGTTAAAGAAAGAACTACACACTGTAAAGGAACACAACTAATATAAGGTAAGATATATACCTAGTAAGTTACGAGGTGTAAAGCATGTTATTGTTATTAGTATTAAAGTAGCAAAGCACAGTTTGTAAATAAGGTGCCTATAGAGTAAAGATATAGCCCAGCAAAATTAACATCAACGTAGCTGTGAGGTAAAAGTGAAAGCATATTATAAGAATATAAGGTACTGTATCAGGTATAACATAACAGGCATAGTATAAGGTATAAGATACAATACATAAGTGTCTTGGTTTGAGGGGAAAAACCAAGATGTTTACTCACAAGAGGAGGGGGCTTCCTCCTCAATAGTTACGCCACTCTTTATCAAATTTAAGAAGGAAAAAAACTTTAATACAAGAAGGATAACTGTTCTTAACTGCTCTCTCTCTCTATATATATATGTATCTATATATGTAAACAGATCAGAGCAAACAGCTTCCCCAACACCACAAGAGGAAAAAAAAAAAAAAA
>JAWWEV010000043.1:15734454-15754123 GCA_035583235.1 Hafferia zeledoni
CCCAAACACCTTTTCCTTCTAATATTAAAATCTGTAGTCCAAATATAGAATGTTAACTTCCTCCCCTGTACTCAGTTCTTGTGAGGCCACACCTTGAGTACTGTCTCCATTTCTGGGCCCCTCAGTTTAGGAAAGATATTGAGGTGCTGGGGTGGGTCCAGAGAAGAGCAGGGAGGCTGGTCAAGGGACTTGAACACAAGTCCTGTGAGGAGAGACCGAGGGAGCTGGGGTTGTTTAGCCTGGAAAATAGGAGGTTCAGGGGAGACCTCATCACTGTCTACAATTACTTGAAAGAAGGTTGTAGCCAGGTGGGGGTTGGTCTCTTCTCCCAGGCAACTATCAGTAAGATAAGAGGGCATGGTCTTAAGCTGTACCAGGGGAGGTTTAGGTTAGATATTAAGAAGTTCTTTACAGAGAGGGTAATCAGGCACTGGAATGGGCTGCCCAGTGAAGTGGTGGATTCTCAGTCCCTGGAGGTTTTTAGTATGGTACTGGATGCAGCACTTAGTGCCATGGTCTAGTAACTGTGGTGGTGTCAAGGGTTGGACTTGATGATCTCAGAGGTCTTTTCCAACCTGGATGATTCTATAATGCATGAAACCTTCCTATGGGTGGGGTTAAATAATATTAAAATTTGAATTTTAGGAAACTTCAAACTATGAAATTGATGAAAAATCTAGAATATATAGAACACATTACTGCTAGATATTTACCAAGAAGATTGAATTAAGAAATGAAAAATTCTTTCAATATTACTACTGATTTTAGTTCACTATTAAAAACAAAATAGGGCAAATCTTCATTGTGTGAAAAAATGCATTTCACAAAAGTGTGGATACCACATATTATATTAGAGAACAGATAGCTACACCTGTGTCAAATGAGTTGTATAGTGTAGAAGCACTTTTATGTGTGTGTGTGTGTGTGTGCACAGTGGTGCAAGACAGAAAGAAGATCTGATCTCTCTGTTCCATGGTCCAATTTGTAGAGCTACACAACTAATCAAACCTTGCTTCAATATTCAGTACAGTTTGGATTGGTAGGTTGTGTAGGTGAGGGTATTACAATTCTCTCTCCACCTCATTAGCACCACATGGACCTTTATTTCTTATAATGGGCTAGGGAATTTATTGCTGTGCAGTCTTTTTTCACTGTCCAAGTACTGCAGTTGGTGCTTCTTTAATGTTCATTTCTGTGTACCTTAAACAGCAACATGTTGTTGTTGTTTTTCAGACTGAGGTTGTATTATATATAACTACAGAAGTTTGTCTTCCTCTGCAAGGTATCTTGAAGTTCCATACCGGTGTGCTCACTCAGCATGACTCACCTCATCTTTAGCTGCTTCCAACAGGGATCTTGCTTAAGCTGAAGAATGTATGAAGGCAGAGGCATGATAACACCAACCAAATGCAGTACTAACTGTACAGTACTAATATTCTAGACCAATGAATCTGAATACTCATATTATATCTCTACCCCAAATCCTTGCTTCCTCCATGTTCTTAGACTACTATAGGTACAGCAACACAGCTAAACACGTAGGCTTCACTTAAACTCGAGGAGAGGCATAGTTGTGTATATCTAATGTGTATATAAAGCTAGTTCCTTCAATCTGTCATTTTAATAGTCATTAACCAAGGCTATATATGTCAGCAATGCATGAACTCATGGTGGAGTACTTAGATAATCATGAATGTATTTTAAATTTTGTGCTTACTTTTGATATAATAGAAATATTTCCCATATAAGATGATGCTAAGAGCACTTGTGGGATTTCCGCCTTATATAGTAACATTGCTTTTAATTATATTATCCTACATGTCTTAGGAGTTTGTGGTTGTTGTTTTTTTTTTAAAGAGTTTTAGTATTGAATCACATTATAGCATACTATCCATGCTTTACTTCCAGTGAATTTTTATTTGGTGTATTTAAATGTGGCTACCAGATTGGCAGTTAGTCTTCTTTAGCTGAATAGAAATATACCTTTGGTGCCAATTAGTAACTGAATTAATACTGTTTTTATCAAGCTACACTTGCTGTTGAAAATGCTCAGTTGAATGCAATATTCTATACATATATATAAATATATCTTGAATACTAGAATTCTGCTTCTGATTTCAGTATTATTTCTAAACTATCCCTTCCCTGTATCATTGATTTTATTCTAATTAAATGTAACTTATTTAGTTGTTCTTTTAGTTATTACCCCATTCATTATTTCTAATAATCTTAATTGCATTACTTGGAAACCAAATCACCTTGTTAGTTTTTGTGGTGTCTTCTAATATGTAAAAATAGGAAATGACTGAATATGGGATCATTCCCTGATTTAATGTAAAAAAGTCCCAGTGATTATCTATAACATCAGAGAGCAGCACAAACGGACTGCTCCCCAAGGAAAGGCTAATTGGGTGCTGAGAGTGAAGCAAGGTGGGCAGCAGTGCACTCACCAGCAAGGGCCCAGTCCTACAATACTCAGACAAGGTGATCAAAGCAGGTCTGGTTGCGTTAACTAGAGTCAGAGGAGAGTGTAGAGCACCAGGCAAAACTGTAGCAATGAAGGATGTTTCAGGTTAAGCTGAGAAGTCAAGTCAGCACTTCAGGATCGGGTCCAAGGACAGTAACCAAGCTCAGTCCTTCTGCAGTGATCCCAGACAGGTCTGAGGTGAGAAGGTGGGCCAAGTCTTTGAAATGCAAGCCAGGAAGTCAAGTCCCCAGGTCTGGATCGGCAGGATACATCATCAGGCACAGATACGGTAGTACTGTAGCTCAGTCAGCAGCCAAGGGCAAGAACCTGAGCTCAAATGTAGCTTCTCTGCAAAGGAACTTGGAGGCCACTACTTTTCACAGCAGTCTGATCTGAGGTTGTGCAGCTGTACCATACCACCACTCAACATCAGCATAGGTGATTGAACCTCAGGAGGCAAAATGTACTCAGGACCCTGAGAAAGCCATAATTAATTACAAATACATTTGTTGTATTTTGCCGTTTTGTCTCTGAATGGGTCATATGGAAAATAGATATTGATTTTATTTAATGAATAGCTGGGAGAAGTAATTAATTTTGACAACTTAATTTCTTTCTTGTGTTGTTTTTAACTTGTTAAGTGCTTGAAACTTAGCAGTTAGAAAGACAACATATTATCCTCTCATAACATAAGTGTATTTGCAATTCATGACTTGTAGGTTATATTTAGAATCAGCTATGGGTTTATTTCATCCTTTCTTTGTCTTTCATGATGTTTTCTCTCTTTAAATAAATGAGATTGAACTTATCAAACCCCTTTCCACTTTCTATGTTTATACATACATTTGTACTTATTAAACAACCTGAATCCATTGCAATCGATAGTTCTAGAAGATGTCATATATAAAATACATGATTTAATTATACTTTCAAGATTTATAGACAGAGTTTGCATTTTTCTCAGTTAGATAACTCCTTTTTTCACTGTGTGTCCAGAAGAAAATTTAGTTCATTCTTGTAGAATCATAGAATCTTTTAGGTTGGATAAAACCTCTACGATCATTGATTCTAAATATTAACCCAGCACTGCCAAGTCCACCAGTAAAACATATTACTAAGTGCCACATCTACAGGTCTTTTAAATTCTTCCAGGGATGGTGACTCAGCCACCTCCATGGGCAGCTTGTTACAATCCTTGACAACTCTTTCTGTGAAGCAATTTTTCCTAATATCCAGTCAAAACCTCCCCTGGTGCTACTCGAGGCCATTTCCTCTTCTCCTTCTGCTTGTTACTTGGGAGAAGAAACTAAAACACTCACCTGGCTACAACTTCCTTTCAAGTAGTGGTAGAGAGTGATAGTCTTGCCCGAGTCACCTTTTCTCCAGGCTAACCACCTCCAGATCCCTCAGCTGCTCCTTGTGAGATTTGTGCCCCAGACCCTTCTCCAGATCCATTGCCATTCTCTGGACATGCTCCAGCACCTCAATGTCTTTCTTCTTGTGAGGGGCCCAAAACAGAACGCCGGTTTTGAGGTGCTACCTCACTCATGCAAAGTATGGAGAGAATCACTTCCTTAGTCCTGCTGGCCACACTATTGCCAATACAAAGACTCTCAATGGCCTCCTTGGCCACCTGGGCGCACTGCTGGTTTGTGTTCAGTCAGCTGTTGACCAGCACCCCCAGGTGCTTTCCTGCCAGGCAGGTTTCCAGCCACAGTTCCCCAAGCTTTATCTTCAAGTCCACAGGAAAATAACAAAAATACCTTCTCGTACACTGAAGATCTGTATATTTTGGGGGGAGAGTGGTTGTACTTATGATACTACTGTTCTGCTTAATAGCTAATTATTGAAATTGTCTGTTAGATGAAAGGACATTAAATTCAATTTTCTGCATTTCTGGCAAATGGTGTAGTAGCCAGGCTGCAGGTGCCACAGATAAGAATACTTAAACTGATTATGAGTTGACCCTGTATGCTAACAAAAGATGCAATAGTTGGGACAGAAGGTTGTAAATACCTCATTTTAGTTTAATGGTATGAGCAATTAGTTTGTATAAACTATGGATTTGGTCCTTGAGTGAATATTCATTTCCTCTTTGACATTAAACAAATGAAATAATTTCTTCTTTTAGTTACTACTAGTTCAGAACCAGTATTGCTTGCTCTCCTGGTTACACAGTAGCCCAGTTTCAAGTAATCACACGAGGTGATTACTATGGATTCCTTGTGAGACAGGGACTCAGTATTTCTGAGTTGAGGAGAGATGGAAACTCACCTCAGAATTCCAGTATGAATGCTGTGAACAAAAAGATGGTTTATATGACAACAAAAATATACTTTATATTAAGTCTAATATTTTCTTCAGAGCAAGACAGGCAGTGTGGACCTAAGCCAAGATAGCAATGGATGCAAAGGAATGTATTACACTAGAAATATGGATGTGAGCAAATATCCTAATGAGGTTAGATTATAATATACCTTACTAAAAATAATTTTATTTAATTGAATTATAAAAGTTGAAATCTTTTTGTGGGGAGAATTGTGAATTCTTCTTCTGGCTCACTCTGTGTAAATGAATCAAGTACAACTATAAAAAACTAAGTGTTTTTAAATGATTTATTGCTGATTAATTATAATCCATAGAGGAAAGATATACATGATCTGTTTTAAAAATAAAAGTAGGGACCATTTCAGATGTGGTACCCCCAAATGAACTTGTTGCAAAGAGCTTCTTCACACTAAAATTTCTCTCTATTGTACCATGGAAGTCTAATGTTCCTAATTTAATTAATTTTACCAAAGAATAAGGATTCCCAAATGTCTTGAACAAACTTTAAATCATAGCAATTTTTGAAGCACTTAACATTTATGATTGGCATTCTTAGGCATTATCTAACAATGTATTTTCAAATGGCCACCCTTCTGCTCTATCTGGAAGTTGTATCTCTGGGGAAAATGCAAAATTTGGGTCAGTTTATTTATTTAAATTTATTTATAATCTTGTTAACTTTTAGAAAATATTGACTTGAATTTATTCAGTCTATCCAAAGTATAGGATCCATGTACAGAAATATTCTAAATACCAGATGACCTTTTCTTTTTAATAAAAAAAGCTGGCATTTTGTGAAAGAAAATTCTTTATGAGTATTTACTATAAGTGTATGACATAAAACATAACTTTGTTCTGATTTCCATAAATGCTGCTTATATTATTTTTACAACATTTTTCAGGCATTTACGTTATGTTTGAAAGAAACGGTAACAGCATTACATACTAAATGCTGTAACTATGATAATACATCACCTTTGTTAAAATCAGAAATGTGTTTTCTCTTTAAGAATAATCTACAAGTATAGTTAATGCTTTGAAAGTACAAATTTCACAAATCCCTTTTGAAGCACTGTAAACAATTCAGTCATGGAAATGATGTGCTGAATTTGAGGACATGAGAGCAGACTGAAATGTTTGTGACTTATCACAAACCCATTCTGTATTTCTCAAGATTACTAAAAAGCAAAATTTCTCGGAATCTAGGATGTAAATATAATAGTAAAAAGGAAAAGTTACATCTTACCCAGTGGTAAAGAAATAAATATCTTTTATGGTGCCATCACAACCTCAGTTCAGGAATAGCTAAGAATTTGGAAAGTAGATAATCTAACAGTCTAAATCCAAAAATAGCATGTTTTAAAGGCCCCTCCCCAGAAGGGGAGCATAGTGCTAAATGAGAGAATGGACACCAGCAATGCTAGTTATTTCCAATACTACAAAATTGGATGCATCAAATTTCATAAAATTATTTATCTGTGCCCTGGAAAACTGACTTACACCCTTGGTGCACCACCTTGGAACTTCCCTTGCATTCATAATGAGCAGAGTCAGCTAAACAAAATTGATAATGTATACCATAAGCCAAGATCTGATCTTGGACTACAACTACTGTAAAGTCTCTATTTTTTTTAATTTATCAAAGATGAGTGAAAGTGGCAGTAAAAAATTGGGTTACATGCCAAGAATTTTTTTGTGTGTGGTGCAAAAAGCCACAAAAGGATATGAGCGTAATATTTTAGTATGAAATCACAATTGGCTTCCATGCTTCTACACCTTATGGCAATAAGGCTTTCCATATAGGGATATCAGAGACATATTGAAAATACATAGTGAGAAGAAAAGTGTTTAAGTATGTCAGGGACTTGCAACATAGATCATGAAGACACCAATCATATTTTCGATAAAGGTGAAAATGCACTGACTAAGGGTCATGGCCTTCCTAATCCTCTACTAATAAGCAGGAGCACTTTCAATGAAGTCTCCTAAATAGACTGAAAAAGGCTATATTGTTTAGTATGTAAAGGTGCACCTTTAAGGGTAATATGCAAGCTGGGCTGATTTTGGCAGGGGTAATTTTCTTCACTGTAACTAGTAGGGATCTATGGTTTGGTTTTGTGCTGGCCATGGTGTTGATAATATAGAGACGTTTTCATTATCACTGAGCAGTGCTTTCACAGAGTCAAGGCCTTTTCTGCCTCTCATGAGGGGGCTGGGGGTGCATAAGGATTTGGGAGGGGACATAGTTGGGACTGGTGACCCCATTGACGCAAGAGATATTCTATATCATATGGCATCATAAAAACTGGGAGAAACTGGGTGAAGAAGAAAGTGCGGGACACTTGAAGTGATGGCCTTGTCTTCCCCAGTAACCTATATATGTGATGGAGCCCTGTTTTCCTGGGGAACACCTGCCTGCCCATGGGAGTGGTAAATGATTTCCTTGTATGGATTTGCTTGTGTGCACAGCTTTTGCTTTGCCCATTAAACTGTCTTTATCTCAACCCATGAGTTTTCTCACTTCTCTGGGTGGGGAGTGAGTGAGTGAGTGGCTGTGTTGGGCTTGGTTGCCAGTTGGGCTTAATCCACAACATAACTGTAAAATGTTATCAAAAATGTTGTGGGTTTTTATTTCATTCCCTTCTTATTGCAAAGAAAATAGAAGATTTTAAGAAATCTTAAGAATGTGAGAACCTAAGAATGACTCTATGTATTCAGCTTAATGGTCAGTCTCCTTTCCTGACTCCAACAGCACTGGTTGGTGCTGAGGAGGAGTGAAAACAGGACAAGCATATATGGTATGTCTGAGTATAATCCTCTCATCTTTTTCCAGATTAGGAGTTTTTCTGACTCTGGTGTGATTTTTTCCATTATTAAGTCTCAATGAAACCTTCTGCATATTTGCCCTGTCTTCTCTTGTATCTATGCACACCATCACAAGGTGTTCAACACGTTTACTTGTTTTGAGAATCATGTACTTTTTTTCTGTAAGCATGACTGCTGCTAGCTGCGTTTGGTAATCCCAAATTCTTGCACCAGAAGAGACAAAGAATAGCTGGTTCCTATCTATTTCCCCCAAGTCATTGTGATTTTGTCACCCACCATCACATCCTCAAATGTTCCCCACTGTAAGCTGAAAATCCCTGCTGCTCATTAATGTTGCATTTCAGGACTTGACAATGTTCCCTGCTTTAGTAGTTATGTTAACATGTTTTTTAAATTTCTACAACTTGAGACATCTGCCCCAAAATATTTGACAAAGGTATACAGGCTAATAGCCATTATGTAAGTAGATTTTGCTTTTCACAATCCCCTATATATTCCAGCATGGTATTTTCTGTTATTTTTTCTTGCTTTGCAGATTATCTATAAACTGATGGGTTAGGAGAATTGATGGTATAATAAGAAATTGCTTTTAAAAGCCAATGATATTTGCCCAGTTAGTATTTACTTGA
Organism: Hafferia zeledoni; assembly: GCA_035583235.1. Taxonomy (NCBI): domain Eukaryota; kingdom Metazoa; phylum Chordata; class Aves; order Passeriformes; family Thamnophilidae; genus Hafferia; species Hafferia zeledoni. The sequence goes on from JAWWEV010000043.1 coordinate 15,742,705, forward strand.
TAATCATTATTGCTAGGGCCTTACTGAGTACTCTGCTTTCCAAATATACTGTCAGCCAGCGTTTGGGCCTGGAGGCTAGTGGCAAGAAATGTGTACGAGAAAGATGTCAATTAACAGTATTTGTAGTGTTGTTAACCTATGCTACAAGTATTCTAGTACTGACCTAGAGCTGGGGACACTTCTCACATTACCCTATTTGTATGACTTTCCTCAGAAGACCTTATATTCTGAGCTGTATAGTTCAGGCCTCAGTAAGCTTTCTATCTTTAGTACTGTTTGAGTGAGCCTGCCACTTGCCAGTTTAAGATGCAAAAACCTCAATTGTCTTTCTGTAGTTCAGCTGAATGGTTAAGGGCTGTATATCTTATTGGGAGAAATTTGAATTTCCTGTTATTTCCTATCTGGAAATGAGAAATAGGATTGTCTGAAGTTTGGCTGGTTTTTTTTTGTGGGGAGGGTTTGTTTTTTGGGGGAGGATTTTTTTGGTTTGTTGGGTTTTGTGGGGTTTTTTTGTTTGTTTTGTTTGGGGTTTTTGGTTTTGGGTTTTTTTGTTTGTTTTTGGTTGGTTGGTTTTGGTTTTTTAACTTTTATTTTTTTATATTAAAGTGCTCTTCTAAATAATAGTAGTAAACATCATATAAAGGCAGGGAAATTATGTTTCATTATTTTTCAAGTTCTCAACTATTGGTAGTTCTGATGCACAATATTCTATATTTTCCTCTGTGTTACACCTTAATGCCATGGGTTTGTAGTGGTTATTTTAGGTAGTGGCTATTGGACATCAACAAAGTTTCACTGCTAATAAAGCAGTGTGGAAAATTGTGGGGGTTTTAAAATGATTGAAAACATGAATAAAGCATTGTTTATGACCTTTTTGTTAATATAAGCCCATACATGTATGTATATTTTATGAGCAATGCTGCTTTCTGTTGGCATGATTTTCTTTGGATTTTGTATTTCCAAAGAGAATTGCAACATTTTCTTGTGCAGAATTCTGCTTTGGCACATTGCTAACAGCAGTGGATGTTCGGTACTGTCTATTACTCTGTCTGTGCCAACAACCACAAATGGAATGTTTGTATCTGCTTTGAGCCATGCACCAAATTGGAAACAGTTGTTGTGCTTATATTGTGCCTTCACAATTGACTGATGACAACTACCCTTCAGAGTATAGCAGCTTTTTTATGCCTAATTATTTTTACTGCAGCATTGGGAACTTAAGAAAATCCTGTGAACAAATCTTGGATAACTTGAAGTCAGGAATAATAGGGTAGTGAGAAGGATGAAACAATGGCAGAAATTTGTCTGAAGTCAGAAAACAGCTTTTCAGATGTACATTCGTCCTTTCACTTTGAATATTATAAATGATTGAGAAGGTCTCTAGTTGCTGATTTTTATTTTCATTTCCTTTGTAATTACTCTAAATGCAGCAGACAGTACTACACTTTCTATGACATTTCCAAGTGACATTATCTGGTACCTCCTCCTCCTTTCCTGGAAGAAAAAAGGTTTTCTATGCATTTTATTTGGCTTTTTGGAACTACGCTTAGTAATTTTCTACCAAAAAGAAAACATTATACTTACTGGCACATTTTTCTCACAAAAATTCTTCAGTTTAATCAAATCAGGAAGAAAAATAACAAATTATTTTTCTTTACATATTTACGCTTCTTTAAAAAACATATTACAGTTCATGTATCTGTAACATATATCAGAAACCAGAGATAGCAAGATTAAACCAGACTTTGTGCCAAATGAATGGTAAAGCTTTTAATCATAAATTATGCTATTTGTAATCAAACTTTGGCAGTTCAATGCCACCCTGACACCCGATCCCATCAGATCTCGGAAGCCAAGCAGGATCAGCCCCGGTTAGTACTTAGATGGGAGACCTCCTGACAATACTGGGGGCTGTAGGTTCTAGTCCTGAGGACTTCACTGTCACTTTCCAAGCTCTCTTGGCCGTGGCAGATGAACCTTAGGAGTTAAAGGGTGGGGCCAGTTCTGCACACGCTGTGCCTCACCTAAAAAATCACTGCACAGGCTCGAAGGGCACACTCACATGGGGAGAGCCCTGCCCAAATCTTTCTTCATGAAGCCGAGCCATCATCATGATATTTAAAACAAATTATTGTTTTCTTAATTTATTTCAACATTAAACTACTAAATTAATAAGTAAATTATCTGATTATCATATTTGTATTCAGTTTGTACTGAATTTGGCTTGCTTTTAAACAAACTTGAAGGTTTTGCAAAGAAAATTTTACATATTCCTAGACAGTATAAATATATATAAAATTGAGAAATACTTTTAAAAATGCAGTCATAGTTAACTTGTGTTTTGGTTTCTGTGACTGCTCCTTTAAGTCTCAATAAGGCCATTCTACAGTATCAGTCATTTTCAAGTTGTCATCCACAAGCAGGAATACTTACTGCTTCTTGGAAATGAGATCATGGCCAAGTAAGAACTTGGTCTGATGAGATACCATGTTTTAAAGGGAAAAGCATCTGAGTTTCTACGGTTTGAATGAAGCTGCTTTAGGAATAGTAGTCTAAGGTTTTGCTGTGCTTTATTGCCTGTATTTTTTACAGAGGGGAAATATACCTGTGGCTGTAGCCATATATCTCAGAAATATTTGATAATTTGGAAAAAATTTGTCTTTGGAAAATGAGCATCATTTATGAAGTGCCACATATATTCTAACAAATTTTGCATGTATATGCTTGCTAATATTAAATTGCAAGTGTGGGACTTAAATTCTCATCAGTATGAACAGTTCTCCTGACTACCTGAGAATGGTGAATAACCATGTGCAAATAACCTTTGTATTGACATAGCTAATTGTTCTAAGTTGTGAGCTTGCTTTGTCATTCACAGTACTTTGCCACAGAATATACAGATTCTGATATGGATACTACTTCGGAACTTTAGTAGGCAATTTAAGATCACTGAGAATGCCATACAGTTTCTCTAATTTTTTTTTTTTTTTACTAAAAAGTAAAAGGTGTTATGCATTTCATAAGAAACACTATGTGAAATTCGTTGCACAGATCTTACTGAGATCCTTTCCTTATATATCTGCTTGTTAGAATTTCTTAATTTCTTTTGTTCCAGAAGCAAATGTTCTGCATAAAACACTTTATTTTGTTTCATTTTGTAGGAGTTTGCTCTCAATTTTCAGTGGAATTTCTACTGTAAAGTATATTTTCATAAACTACTTCTATATTTTTTTCCCAATGCAAGGAATTTTCAGTAAAATTGCAAATGGTGGCTTTGCAAAATAGGGTAGCATCTTGCAGTCAGCAAGTGGCAGTACCAGAGCAGATGCAATACTTGGGGTCAGCCCAGGAGAAAGTGCCTAGACACCGCTCAGCTTAGCTCTGTGGTCCTTGGCAGATGAGTGGAATCCCTGAGAAACTGAAAAAAAAAAAAATCTTGTTGGGTTGTAGAAAATCTTTAATTACAGACAATCCATATCCAATTAACACCATTGAAAGCAAGCACTTATATGAACTCTGATTATTGTATCGTGTAGGAATTTGGCTTTGATAAAGGCATGTAGGCTAAGTTTGTTGAGTAAAGAATTTCTCACATAGAAATTAGCCCTAAAGCATTGTCAGTGGATTTTCCTTCTAGAACTCATTTTATCATAAAAATTGTAATAAAACATTAAGTACTTTCGCAGACAGAATGCATAGATAAACCATTCTTAAAAGTGGGTGTTTGAAATACTAAAACAAAAATAATACATTTACAAGCTATGGAAAGCCATCAGAGCCAATAAGGTAATAACCCAGTATAGGGCTTTACTTGCTATTTTCTACTACCAGAGAGAATGCAGTATAAAAAGTAGAAAAGTTACAGGGGTATCAGAGGAATTTTGAACTTGGAAATTCTGAAAATAAGATAGAGAAATATCAAAGTCCCAAAGGAAACTTCTGTCTACTTTGCTGTTGTGAGGAGAGCTCTGTGGGCAGGCCAGCAGCAGGAATCTCAGTGTAGTAGAGAGAGGGAGGCTTATTGCTGGGGAAAAGATGTGGCTGAAAGGAGAGGAGATATAGGAAGCCTTTTACTGCCCTGGTAACTGAAGCACATAAAAGTGTAAATTTACATGTTTGGAGTTTTGAGTTTGGAGAAGTGTTGGTATGATATGCTTTTCTGTTTGCCTACTTTGCCTAATGTCTATCACGTTTCAATAATTCGTACACTGAGCTCAATTTTAACCTAGCTGCCTCAAGGTAGGGTGCATTGGTCGTTGTGGGAACCAAAGGAAGACAAGAAACGTGTTTCATTCCTTCCACTAAAACCTTTATTGTCTTAAAGAGTACTGCTGCAATTACATGCATAACTTTGGCAGGCCTTCATTCTGGTTGCTTTGTTTGTGCAGCACAGAATAATGGTAGTAACTTTTCATTAAGAGGGAACCATGCTAAAAACTAATGAAAACTTACTTTTCTTTATGGATCCTTTGTAGATTTGATTCTTCTTTGGTGGGTAAAACTTTTATTCTGTCAAGACCTGAATGTTTATAGTTGTATGCAACCCTTGTAAGTAGGATATTTATTACTTTTCCTACTACTTTTATGTCAGGATAGAAATGTACCAGTGTGCATATGACTTGTATATTAGGGTTATGTAGATTTTTTTATAGGACTGGATTGATTTTAAAGAGTCTATTCATGTGGTGGTTCATGAAGTTATCTACCAGGGACAGGCATGAACTCATTTATTTGTGGAAAGGGTTTGGTCCTTGTTTTTTAAGCATTACACATTGGTCTTCTGAAATCATAGCTAGTCTAGGGGTGCACAGTGCTTGCCTGCAAACATTGTTTTTAGTGTGAGCTTTTAAGGGGCAGTGATCTCTAATGTGCAATTATCCCAGGAAGACTTTTTTAAAGACTGTATTTCTAATGTCTTCTGTAAGAAGATTAGCATAGAATAATAGAATAGAATCATACAATATACTGAATTGGAAGGGACCAATCAGGGTCATCAAGTTCAACTTGTGGCCCTGTGCAGGACACCCCAAGAATCACACCATATGCCTCAAAGTGTTGTTTAAATGCTTTTTGAACTCAGGCAGAGTGTTTTTACTTTGCTATCAGTATCCTCCTTCTGCAAGAGGCTCGTGATGGTGTGTAAGGGCTTAGAAATGCATACAAAAGAATAGTTAATGATGTCTTCTCCTTCAGTTTGTATGCAATGGTATGTAGAGCTACTCATATCTCTTGCAACATGCTGGTACTTCCAGCAATGAAGGAATATCTGACCAGAAATGAGGGTTTGCTGCTTACACTGAAAAGCAGAGGATCCCTGGCAGGCAAGATTCACTGTTTTCTTTACCTTAAACATTTCTGTGACTGAACATGTTCAAGTAGTGGCCTCTTCCTCAGGAAAAGATTTTCATTTGAATGGTAATGATTTTTTCCATGTAAAATAATTAGTTAAACTAATAGTGTAAGCAAACAGACAAACCAAACAGTATTACTAGATAAATTTATAGTATTTAGGTTTATTTTTTTTAATAACTGAGCTAATTCAATTTATATTTTGAGGAAGACATCAGCAGTAGAGCATATGATTCTGAGTTACAGCTCGGCAGTACAATGAAAGGAAACAGGGATCTCCAAAATCCATTGTGCTTAACCAAAAATAAACAGATAAATCAGAGAATCTGCGGAATTGTAGGAATTTGACATATAAACTTGCTCAGCCAACTTGTCACTCTTAAACCTCCTATTCTGTAGTATAATGAAAAATTAAACCACCCCAACATCAAGTTGTGGTTTTGTTGGTTTTTTGGTTTGGTTTTGTTTGTCTGTTTTTTTCCCAGTATGGGAATAAAATGGCATCCCCCAGAACATTTTTTTGGGGTGTGTGCATAGGCACTTTTCTGTGTGTTAGCCTAAATCTATGATCATTTTTGTTTAAGAAAATTTTCAAAGGCTTAAATTCTGTGTTGCCTTCATATTGTTTTGGTAATAAAAAGGATGAATATATTGCTAGCAGAGTGTTTACTTTTCATATAGAAACATTGAGTGATGGAATTTGTGTTGTTATCTGCTATTTATTGCACAAAGTTTTTATTTCTTTAAAGTTTTTATTTATTTATTGCATGGAAAATGGTCAGTCTGGATTTCCTTAAACAATTCAAATCAAGCAGAATGCTTGGCATTTATTCCTAGCAGAAAGCTAAAGGAACCCATAGGGTGATCTTTGTAAATATAGGTGTATGCTAACTTTCAGCCATTTGGCTTGACAGAAAAAGTGAAGCAGTGATGGAAGCCTATCTATGTCTGCAGTGAATATTACACATCTTGTTCTGGAAATTTGTTCGCAAGGTAAAGAGAACATCATATAGTTTTGCTTTGCCTTGATTATTAAGTGAATTTTAGAGGTTCTTTAAATAAACCTCAACAGAATGTATTCACCATAGTTCAAACCTGAATTTCTTCTGCTTTCCCTGATCAGACCTCAGTGTTCCTTTTTGTCTCCCCAGTTGTTTTCAACATATAGTTAAAATTATCACCACAAGATGGAGTTCTGAACTTTCTGGTATGAACAATCTCTTCATCATATCAACAGGCAGCAAATGTAATTTCTTTTTAACTATCATACTTCAGTTACCTCTGAAATTTGCAAAAGTGTTAATAGGGATAAAAAACATTGAATAGAAGACAACAGCTTTGAAACTATTTATATGGTCTATCTAGAGTCTTAATGTGGAGTTAGTGCTGGTTTTAAACCTGCATTTTTTAAATCTCATCTTGTCCTGGATGTGCATGGTTGACATTCTATGAATATTTTTTTCCTTTTTTTTTTTTTTTTCTTGTTTGTATTGACTAAGAACCACAGTTCTGCAGCACATCAAAGACATTGCTTCAGATGATCTTTTTAGTACTTATGGAGGAGAAATTTTCTGTCACATAGATGTTTAAATGCTTTGGAAAGAAAAGCTACACTTATCACCTGTATAAACAATGAATTTTTATAATGTGGGGGTTGGTAAAATTGGTTAGTTGTTAAAAGGAATTCTATTACACATGCTCAGTTGTTGAGAAGAATTTATTTCTTACTTTGCAGCTCTGACAGGATTTTCAAACACATAGATATTTATCAAATACATAGTTTTGTTGGAATTTCTTTGTCTTTTGTAAAAGTAGTGGTTTATAAAATTATCAGTGTTTCTAGTTCATTCCAAATGACTACTTTTACATATGTGCAACTCAGAACTCAATTTGAGTTGTTTAAATGTCTTTTAAACATATATATCTAGAGTCTGAATACGATGGCAGCCCTCTTGTTTCAAGAGCTGATTAACTGCTGGAAATTAATTGGTGGGGTTTAAGTAGGACAGCAGCTGCTGTGGTGGTTGTGGTGCTGAAGGGACAGCTCATGGCAGTGCGAGGCAGCAGTGCTGCAACAGGATCTGGGCAAGGGGTATAGAAAGTGTTAGCATATAATTATTGCATAGAAATGATCAGATAAGAGCTTTTGAAAGTGATTTTATAATAAACATTATTGATTACAAACAATTTTTTGTAATGTTATTCTTTCTTACAGAACTCACTCCATCCTCCGGGATCATGGAAACCTTTAGGAGGGTTGTGATTAAGTCCTTCCTCTAAATGTTTCTACTTTAATTCTTGAGAGAGATAGTGAAAAAAAGGGCATTGTTTTATTAATTTATCGTTTCCTTTTTTTTTTTTTTCATAAATTTATAGCATGATTTGATATTGTCCCTCAGCTTACCTGTAAATCCTTTGTTTTGGAATGTGATTTTACTCTATTACTCACTACTGATGAAAAGTTCAATATATTACCCTTTCACTGAACAAAATAAAATCAGAAGAATTTTAAAGATGCAGTTAACACTTTGCTCGAATTTTCCTTGACCTGCTGACTCAGTCATTAGGAATTTAATCTCTGATATCTTCATCGAACTTTGAAAATCATATTGATATTTTCAGTTTTCACATACTATGTGCATGTTCCACATGAGATTTAAAATGTTGCTTTAAACCTTCAGTTTTAGCAATAATTACTGTTAGCTGCCTTAGTTTAAACATTTGGCTGTGTTTTGAAGATTTCTGTTTCTTAGTCAGGCAGGTGTCATTGTCATACTAAGCATGTAACATAAATAATACATAAAATTTTGGAGCAAGAACACATTATCCATGTAGCTGATTGCCAGGACTCATGGAGTTAACTACAGTATAATTTCTGTGGACATGGAAGCCCATGGAAGAAATATCTTTTTGTGGTGACCTGTAGATACATGTTTTAGCTAGTATTGCATACTACTGTTAAGCTGAACAACATCAGCTTCTGTCACTTGCTTCTCTTGGAAACAGTTTCCTTTGATTTCTTCAATTTTTTTGTTTTTTTGTTTTTTGTTTTTTGGGTTTTTTTTTTACATTTTGCCTAAATTATTATGATGAGACAAGAGACCATGTGCATAAATTTGAAATACAAGAAATTTAACTTTTTATTTTATTTTTTATCTGTAAGGGTGATTGAACCTTGGAACAGGATGTTCACCAAGTTGTGGTAATTTATATCCTCATAGAGAAACCGTACTGAGTGACCTGCATCACCAATTGACCCTGCTCTATGAGCAGGGAGATTTGACTAGAGGATCTCCAGAAGTTCCTTCTAACTTCAACTGTTCTGTGATTCTATGACTCTGTGAAATTAGAGGAAGTTATTTGTGTTTCCCAGTGAGGCAGATTCATGTTTTTACGTTGAGATTCTGTATAGTAACTAGCAGTGATTCCTTCACATTTTTCTCACTCATTGAGCTGTTGTTTTCTGTGTGAAAACAGAAAGACTGTGGGCTTTCCCCCAGTCAAGCACAGACACAGAAAGAACCAAACAAAACCAAAAGTAACAGAAAATCACCCCACAACTAGATTTCTGAATGCCTTTTAGAATTGTCTTACCATATAAGAGATTATTGATGCCAGCAATGAACGTAACACCTTTCACAGATTTGCTTGCTTGTACCATTCTCTAAGATCTTGCCCCTGTATATTGTTGACAGTCTGTTAGCTCCTGGTAAAATTAGCATGATGCTGATCATGACCAAATGTCAAGTGAAATTTATTGGGTTTTTGTGCACTGAGTTATCATAATCCCTTTGCTGGTTATGTCAATGGTGGTTGTCCATTTTAAGTGAAGCCATCCATTTTAGCTGATACTCACAGTTCTGAGACTCTGAGATATGACCACCCTGTAAGGAATGAGTGTTATTGTCTAAACCATCACAACTAGCTGGGACTCTTACAGCTTGCCTAGCTCCATATGTTCATATTTAACAGCTTAACTTTCAGTTTCCAGTATGGGATTCCTGTGGCTTTCTTCATTAGTGTTTGGCCAGGCATTCCACAAACTTCACAGCAGAGGGCCCTTGCTAACATCTTGTAAGTGGGCTCTCTGGTACCCACTTTAACTTCAGTAGTCTTGCTTTCCAGATTGTCTGAAAAGCATCCTGCAGGTTCCTGCATATTCTAGGCAAAGGCTGTTTTTTTTTCTCTCGAGTGAGGACTTTGCTCCATGTGTGTACTTCTGAACTTGCCATGTGACATAGGTTTTTAATTAATCCTTTATGCCGTCAGTTCTAAACTGCACATAAATATAGCCATTCTAATAATCCATACTCTAAGTGAAATGAATTTTTTATGTAAGGGACCATACTCTTTTCTTAGTGGCAGATATATAGGCTGATACTTCAAAAAGTCAAAACACATTTGTTGATAATAATATGGCATTTGTATAATTTCAGATAACTGAATAGTCTCCCAGTCATCTGTATATATATCCACAGAGGGGATTATATCTCCATGAGGGTGCTCTAGGTTTAAAGTTTTCCTTTAGTATTTTCTTAGAAACAGATCCTACACTCCAGTTTGACTGTGTTTCACCTGGAACTAGGAACTATTTAATCATATTATTCTTTCATTTGAGTGCACCTCCAGTTATCTCCATCCAGTCCCTATTTCAACAGTCTCAAAAAAAAATGAGACAAACTCCCAAAACCAGTTTTTTGTCTTTCATGTGACATTGTTTTTTTATGAAACAGAATAATCCACATACAATAGATTAAATCAGAGCAGATTTTTTGCATGTGCAAATACGAACAAGTAGCTGTGATGGTAGTGAACGGGCAAAAAATCTTGCCCTGTACTTGCTATTCAAGCAACCTAACTGAGCACCTAAGGTCTTTAATAGCCAGAGTCCCTTTTTCTCTAATTTGATAATTTTGCTAATGTACAGTCTATCTTCCTAATTTTTCTATTACTCTGGTAATAAAAATGATAATAAAAATTACCCAGAAGTACCCACTCATTGCAGTTTTCTGGTTCTGTAGTGATGGTATGAGGAGCTTAAATCATGTTTTATCTAAATTTGGATCTTTACATAGTCTTTAGGGAACAGCTATCTGGTCTCTAAGAATAGAATGTTCCTTAACATGCTAAGGTTGCTAAAGGTAGACACATCAGGAATTTCCAGTCCAAACAGGGATGTGTGATTTGAAAGGTATACAGAAGGAACAGAAGGAGGGCTGATAAACCTGATGGAGAAAGGAGAGAAAGAGAAGAAAGAAAAGAGGAAAGAGAAAGTAATAGGGATGGGGAAGGAGGGAGGGAGGGAGTGAGTAAGAGATTCTACAATAGGGATTCTTGGACAATAAGTGATCTGAATAAGTGTTAGTACTATTTCTACAGGGGTTAAATATATGTGTTAGGATGGAATGGATCTGAGGACACAGTCTAGTTTATCCTCTTATGGGAATCAGGATTACCCCAAAGGGGTATTTATTTAACCTATTCTTAAACATATGTTGAGATGTGGATTTCCTATCAATGATAAACAGCTCCATCATTTAACTGTCCTGATAGCTGGACTGTTTTTAATTAGCTTCTAATATAAATCCCCTTTCCTATACTGGTAGCTTGAATTAAAATCAAGTACAATTTATCTATATATTTCTTAAAAGACATAGCCACAGACTGAGAAAAGTGCTGTTGTTAGTACTTCAGGAGACACTACTTACCTTGTCTTTTGTTTCTGCCAATGAATTACACTTCGTTACAACAATAGAGTACTTTTTGGATCATTATTCACTTTGTGATCCACTATCCCTTCATACTTTTTTTCATTACTTATACAGTTGTCCTCTATTTTTTTTTTTTTTATTGTTTAGTACTTGAGGAAAAATGTAATGCCTGTGCTTCCCCTCTGCCAAAATAAAGGCAAGTTGTCATGTTCCTGATTTTGAATAATTTTGTTATCATTTGATCAGATCTCTGAATGTATTAAAATGGATCTAAATGACTGCAAAATATCTATCTATCTATCTATCTATCTATCTATCTATCTATCTATCTATCTATCTATCTATCTATCTATCTATCT
>JAWWEV010000043.1:15754289-15768607 GCA_035583235.1 Hafferia zeledoni
TTTCTTTCTTTCTTTCTTTCGTTCTTTCTTTCTTTCTTTCTTTCTTTCTTTCTTTCTTTCTTTCTTTCTCTTTATTCTCAAAACAAGACTTGTCTGTATAATGTAACATTTCACATTATCTGAAGGAAAATATTTTGGTATCAAAGTCATGTGCTGGATATGATGCCTTCTATTCTGAATGTGATGATCAGGGAATTCTCTTTCACAGCTCTCATATATCAGTACCAGTTATGGTCCATATAACTGTCATTGTTTCAGTAACCTGCAAATTTGTTGCTGTAATGAAGTTTCCTGATAAACAAAGTTATTTTTCTTTATTAAGTCAGTGGTTGTATCTACAACTAAACAGAAAGGCTTATTGTTTTAAGATCTGAGGTTATATGTAACATATTTTGAAACGCTGTATATGGACAGGAGAATATAGTCATGGTTACAGCAGTGGGCAGGAAATTACAGTTTTGAGTCTTGGCTGTGCCACAGACTTTCTGTGTGACTTTGGACAAGCCACTCTTTGTGCATTAGCTAATAATACTATCTCTATCTCCCAGGGGTGTTGTGAGAATACATTCATTAATGTTTGTAAGGCGCTTGGATGCTATAGCGATGGGGCCATATAAGCACTTAGAGAAACAATCCATTTTTGCAACAATGTGTATCTCCCTGACTAAGGACTTCTTTGCTGGAAGTTTGTCATAGATGCTTGTTATGAATAAATCTACTTTATAATGATACATTGAGGTTAAACTGCCTTTTGGAGTGCAGCTTCCCTTTAGTATTCTGAACAGGTGTAAACAGTCATAAGTTTCAAAGCTGTTCCCAAAGAAAGACAATACTGTTTCACAGTCAGACATTTGAATAGAAAAGGTACCTCTCCTGATTCATCTAGCTCAAAACATGGAGGATTATTTACATCTGCCTCTGTCTTACAAATAGTTTATTCTATTTTAAGCACTTCTCATTACATTGTCTAAACTACTTCCTCAGGCAAGTCATTTCATTGCCTAATTGCCTTTAAAGTTAAACAGTTTGCTCAAATGCCTATCCTACTTTTTCCTTATGGATATAGGCTGCTCTTTCACTCTGTCCTTTCTTTCTGAAACAACCTTCACTCACATGTGTTTGGTTCAGATACACTGCATAGTTACTGAAGGTAACCAGGTATTGCTTTAGTGCTGATGGGAGGTAAATTGGTAAGCCACTCTAACTTGATTTGATAATTTGCTTGGCTGAGTGCTGGTCAGTGTTAAAATCTGAATATGGGGCTCAGGGCATTAGCACCAAGGAGCAGAAAAAGAGTATTCAATATTTCCAAGGCTTTTGCAGAGGACTTGGTAAGAGATTTCCAACCTAGGGGAAAAGGTGCTGAAAAGACTTTACAGAAGATTTTGTTTTGCTTTGACTTGGGATTTTTTTATTTATAGAAATTAGTGGCAGCAGACAAGCTATGCAAGTAAGAGATCTGGAATAGTGTGAGCAGTCAGTGAGGACAATGAAGAGGGCTCTGCAGCTTTGGCGGCTCAGAAAACAAGATATCTGTTGTGCTTCCATGTAAAGCTTTTAAATTTGAGGGCTGAGTTCAACCAAAATGTTTATGAAAGCAAGGGACCATTAGAAAATACAGACCCTCTAAATGTCCCAATGGTGGGAAAAAATATTATGTCTTTTCCTACTCTATTAAATGCAAAGAATTGACATGGTCTTAAAAAATATCCAGCTGTAGGAAATCAGTTAATTGCAGTTAATTACAAGATGTAAACCTACAGGAGAAAAGGCTTCGTTTGTTCTGGGGTTCATGAAATCGCTTGTTTGCCATGAAGTCCATCCCTCCACTATTGTTTTTTGAATATGTACTGAATAGAAGTTGTTTTAATAATGTTTCCCATATGAGTGGTAGTGTAAATGCTTCTCAAGATTACTATTATTTTAAGCTATATTTAAGGTTTTTCTCACAATGCAGAAGAAGAGAGCTTTGTAATTTTTTTTTTTCTCTCTATGAATATTGAGGATTGAATGGGGTTTATATCCTCTATTATACACACACATAACATATACTACTCTGGATAGAAGAACTAAAAATGAAAGAAAGACATAATGTATACTATTGCAGTGTTGTAAAAAACTTATTACAAAAGGACACACAAGCATTAACTCCCAATCTTCACTTGAATTCACAACCATCAGGCTGCTCCCAACTGTATGGATTGCTGTTTTTTGGATTTAGCTAAAGACTCAGTACAGCCATCTTTTCTTTCAGTTTATCAGTAAGTGCAGGACCTGTTTGAAGGGATTCTTAATCAGAATTCCAAATTTTGTAATACAACTTGATGCAGGATTGAATAAAAAGTATCAGTGAAGTCAAGGAGAGGAAGCTTCATTTCACAATTGTTAGTGAAGCAGTATTTTGTTTCAGTTGTTGCATACCCTAACATGTATTTTCAGTTTTTACTTTATGTTTCTCTTTGTTGAGCAGTATTTTAGTAAAATCCTTTGTTACCAAAATTTCCTGCACAAATACATTTTTATAGTGCAGCAACACTAAAATCTCTACCAAAATGTTGAGGAAAAATATAACTCAAAGGATTACTTTTATCTTCTTAAAAATTAGGCAAGTTTTATACTTTGTGTCAAAATAATCCTCTTTGAGACACTGTGTACATCACCCCAAACTAATTGGGATGATAAAGATTACTATAGTTTGAAAACAAATTCAAAAGAAAAAGATACCTGTTACAAACTTTGGTTCTGATAGTCAGTCAATTAAAAAAGGAATCACCACAAACAGTAGGAAATTCAAAGTTTTGTTAAAGAATTATTGTCCTATGTTGTCTCTGTCAAAAAGAAGATTACACATCTTTTGATAGTATACCTGGAAAAGAAAAATAAAGCAGTTAGACCTACTGAAGTGGTTACATTTGCATTCCTTTGTTTTTGTGACTGCCCTCTCAAGAATTCTTTTCTATATAAGAAGCAGCAGGGTACATAATCTGGAAAGAGTAAGGACTTTTTCTTACGACAAAGTAAATTGCAGCTATTTCTCACAATAGGAGGTCATTGGCCATCTACTGATTCTATCCATTTTGATAGGAGAACATTACTGATAAGCATCTTCATACCTATGGCATGTCATTAGGATTGATACCAGTTGCACATTTATTTCAGCAAAATAACTTCTCCCTTGCTGATCCCTCAGGTGATACTTAATATACAATTAGATGTTATCTTCCTCATACTATTTGATATTTCAGTTTAGTACATAAACATAAAGTACACAACTGCTTCTCCTACTGCCCCTTATATTGCTCTAGAATGATTATGAAAATCAATTATTCTAAAACCTAATGGAAGAAAATAGAAATCTGTTACATGTAGGCAAAGAAAGAACAATACAAAATGTGGTTGTCATTCAAAATAATCTAAGATCTCCTTTTTAAACATAGCAATTATTCTAGTAAGTATACAGCGTTTTGCTAGACTCTCATTTCTAGAAGTAATTGTCATGTGTTTTGGGAATTTGATTTGTTCTCATTTTATAGATTTCCATTTGTTTTCTGTGAAAAAAAACAACAACCAACCAACCAACCAAAAAAACAAAAACAAAACCAAAAAAACCCCTGGCACTGTTTCTTCATAAAGGTAAAAAAATATCCAAAAGCAAGCTGTATGTGGATCCAGTATTTTGTGTCATCAGACTTTCAGTTCTTATTTAAAATGGTTTTACCATGAAGGCTATAACTAGGTAAGTGCTATGTACTATGCTTTAACTTCTTCATAGGGAAGATATGAATACTTAATCTCTTTCAAATAGAAGAGGAGAAAGGGTGGGTAGAGAGACTCGTTTACCAAGTTTCAGTTATGTCAGATGCAACTGGATGTGTTTGGTTAACTTTGCATCTGAAATGATGGGAAAAAAAAAAACAAAACCCCTCTACTAAAAATCAGTGAGAGTCAATTTTATGATCTTAGATACAGTTGTTACATACAGTAGGATGACTGTAAGGGGAAACACCAAAGTATTCTAT
The DNA here is from genome assembly GCA_035583235.1 of Hafferia zeledoni. Classification (NCBI taxonomy): domain Eukaryota; kingdom Metazoa; phylum Chordata; class Aves; order Passeriformes; family Thamnophilidae; genus Hafferia; species Hafferia zeledoni. The sequence continues at coordinate 15,758,309 of JAWWEV010000043.1, forward strand.
ACTAAATCTTCAGGTGTGCGCACTGTTAGACCCACTGATGTTATAGTTTGTTCTGTGTTCATTTCCTTTTGCATTTTCAGACATGATTTCAATTGAATCATTTATGGTTCTTCCATTCAGATTTTAACAGCTATTTTGGAGCGGATAACCCTCAATGGCTGTATATGAGACATTGCCCGGGGTGCTTCCAAGATGCTTTTGAGCTGGGTAAGGAAATCACTGAGTGTTGACACATCCTCAAAGCACTATGGTATGGATTGAGAGCATATAGCTTATAAACTGTGTTACTGACCTATTATGCTATGCTTTACTGACAAAAGGGACTATATCAGTTTCCTCTGAAATGCTAAAAAAACCCAAATAAATTGAGGGATTTTTTTTTTCGGGGGGGGGGGGGGGGGGGGGAAGGTAACAAGTATTAAAAAAAAAAAACATCCAGTATCAAATCTGTATGTGGTACTTTATACATGAAACCGTCTATTCATCATTACCCACTTCTGATATGTCTACTTCTGCTATAGTAGCCATTCAATGTATAATATTATACTAATCTAATGCCATATTAGCACTATATTAGTATATCAGTGAGGTAAAGCATACTCAGATTTTTGCTGTGACTTTAAGGTCGAAGCTGTTTCTGCAGGCGCGGCTTAACCAATATGCCAGTTTAAAACTTGTATTAGCATTCAAGCTGTAAGGCCTGTATTATCTTTACTATCTACATATTACTTTATACACTCCTGTTCAGTCAAGAACAACTAATTTTCATGAGTCATCTCAACTTTCATATATGTCCACAGGCAACTGAAAACATATGGGCTTGTGAACTTGAGCCTGTGCAGGAAGGACAGTACAGACATGGGCAGTTCATGCGGGGCTTTCATTAAGTGTGCACTAAGTGAAGAAATCAGAGAAAGCTTTCTATCTCTTGTTTAATACCCTGCTGATGAGTATGATGATTGGCACAGTCCAGCACAGATGTGATGCTAAAACCTCCCAGGACCTGGCACTTCACTTCTTCTCTATTTAAGATTAAGCAGTGTCCAGGGAAATTGTATAATTCTGCTGGAGAGAAGGATGTTCTATTTTTTTTAATGTTTGTATAATGCTCCTTATAATGTTTTACACAACTGAAATCCAGCTGAATCAGCTACGATATCTCCAGGATTTTTCCACAAGTTATTTCAGCCTGTGTACTGTCACTCCCCATGTGCCAGGGGTCCTATTTTAATATCTGGCTTTTTTGTTAAATGCCAAAATCTTAGATGTTCCACTTCATGTTGTAATTAAAGCTTTCTATTTTAAAATGATGTAAGCATGCCAAAAAATGGTCCCTATTAAAACAGCGTAATTTAAAACAAAATCAAAAAGGTTGTTTCTGTCTTAAAATATGCTTTTCACAAAAGTTTTGTGAAAAGGTGCTATGCGGCAGCTACTTCATTAACTGTAGTAAGTTATAGGCCTCCTGAGGTATCTGGTAAATAGAAGAAATAAGCTTTCTACAAAAACAAAGAGAAAAACAAATAATGAAGAGGTTGTTCATGCAAGAGAAGGTTATATTAATCTGCAGCTCCTGCCATTATCACACCTAGGTATACACAGATGAGCCTCCAATGTGTTAATTCCACAGAGTTTAGTAATAAATCTCAGATTAAGTTTCAGTAATCCATTTTCATCCTACTGGAAAAAAATAAAAAAGTCTTATACCATTTAGTATTAACTGGCTATATTTAATAATAGCTACAGACTTGCTAATATTTTTCCTTGCTATCAAGAACTAGTGGATTATATTATACATGAATGGCTTGTAAAATTATTGTTTTATATTTCAGAATGGCCAAATTTGTCTTCTCAGATTAAAGATTGTAAATTTAAAAACCATTTCACCTTTACTTATTCCTGAATATAGACACAGAAGAAACTTCATATATAAAATTCTGTGTCTCTTTAAATGTCAGTCTGGTGCAGGTGTAGATCTCTTGAAAACATGAGTTTTCAGGTAAAAAAAAAAAAAAAAAAAGGTGCCATAGCGGTAACCAATTTTAATTTATAGTTAAAATGTAACAATTGTTAATTTTGAACATGTAACAATTTTCAACTGTTAATATTTGAGATTTTGAATAATTTTTAAAGCATCTGTGCTTAACATTTGTCTGAAAAATATGTATTTCCCCTCTGCTAGCTTAATAGCAACCAAAGATTACCTCTTCCCTCAATAATATCACCCAACGTGCTCAAACATTACATAGGATATGTTCGGAACCTGATCTAACTTACTGTAGAGATACCTAGTTTGTTCTGCATATGCTCCACTTTTGCTGCAGCTTTCTTTTCTACATATTACAGTAAAAATTGCTAACGGAAAAAAAATTAAAGTGGCCATTATGGCCTGACTTCAGCTCCTGATCAATTTTTGTGATATCCAGGTTTGCAAGGGGAAAATCAAAAACTAAAGAAATTTAAGGAAGGTTCTTTGGTTAAACTTAAAGCTACAGGTCAAAGAGAATATTGGTTAAGTTGCCAGTGAGTATGAGTTTGTATTTAGCTTATTAACTTTTCCACACAACACTTTTGTTAACCATCCCATAAAGTTTTGCTGTGATGTGACTCAGAGTTACTGTGTATTCAGCACGGCTTTCTCTCTGGGTCTCACACTTAATTAAGCACTTACTTCCTGAATGTTACAGCATTTTATTGTATACTTTTGAGTTACACTCTCAAGAATTGATGCTGCCAATCACGGATAACTAAGTTCCCTCAATTTCATGTGTTTAATCATGCTGGTTATAATACAAATCCCTTTTCTTAAAAAGGAGTAAACAATTGTATTATGAAAAGTGTTTAAAAATCCAAGTGAATAGCCCTATAGTCATTGGAATGTTTGAGCCTATGCCTTGCACACCAGTGTGAGTTTCAATAATTATATGCTCTCTCTGAATTATCATAGAATCACAGAATGGGTTGGAAGGGACTTTTAAAGATCATCTAGTCCAAGCTCTCTACCATGGGCAGGGACATCTTTCAGTAGATCAGGTTGTTCAAAGCCCCATCCAACCTGGCCTTGAACACTTTGGTATCATTTCAAGACAATAATCTTACAACTGGAGGCAGGTAGAAAGGCCCTTAAGACCTTATACAATCTTTCGTATAGATCAGTAGTTCTCCTTTTGATGTGAATTCTTAACTATTAAGGTCTTTTTAGATGAATGAAGTCGTATTTTGAAGACGAGAATAGATGAAGGCCACAGATAAACCAGAAAAAAATGGGAGTAAGAAGGGGTGGGCAGACAGACACTGCAAGAATACAGGTTCTCCATCAAGACATGTGTGGTTCTTTAAATTAAATTCTGAGTTTCTTTTTCCTCTCAGATATAAAGTTATCCATAGGCAGCCATCATGTATCACAGAAATTAAATCACATCATTTAGCTGTCTTTTTCTTCAGACATTAGAATATTTCTTCCTGAACAGGCTGTGTGAAAACTTGGTACATCTTGTATATAAAAAAAAATTAAAAATTCATAGCCTGGAAGGCAAGAATGAGTTTCAGCACTGCAGATTCTTCACAGAGGATATGCTGCCTGGATCCCTCCTCATTGGTAGTTCATTCATTACAGCTCATGTATTTTCTCATATGCATACTGGCACTATAGTTCCTTGGAATCTGTACTGGTTGCAAATACCATCAGTGTAGAAGCTGTATTTTTTAAGGCTCTAAATTTTTTAATCCTAGAGGCATTGAGGTTTTTCTATGTAGAAAATTTCCCAGGTCGTAGTGCTGTCATTGTTCTCAGTAGAAAACCTTAATTGCAGAGCTAGTTGGATAGGAAGTGTTGGATTAGCTGGCAGTGTTGTCTGGAAAATCTTTCAGCTGTGCAATGTTATCACTTCCCCTACATCCCCCCACCCCCATCCCTGAGGATTCCTAGCCTACTGCATTTGGTGAGATACATATGTTTTCCCCAGCTACAGGAGCTGTGAAGGGTTCCTCTGGGATATCTAAGTATAAATACCCAAGTGTGTCTTCAGTTGCTAGGTTATTCTTAGTCAACGGGTGGTTACCAAGTCATCTATAATTGTGCTGTTAAATGTGTCAGAGCAGCTACTGCAAATTGAGGTGCTCCCTGTAACAGGTTGAGTGTATAAAGTAAAATGAAAGAGGACAAAAGCAACATTTCAGAATTGAGCTGTTTAAAGATTTTAATTATATAAGGGGAGATTGCTTGGTGGGCCCATATGAGTAGGATAGTACATGGACAGGGGAACATGGTAGCATAGTTTGACTACACTATACATAGTACCAGTGACTGGCATATTGTGTCATTTCAGATATGTGGTTTGGGAGAATTTCCCAGTGGTTCAAGGGATCAGAGTGGTCTTAAAGGACCTTTCACTTCTTAGGCAGGTCCTGTACAGCTTTTGTCTGTAGTGGCCAAAAGCTGTTGCCAACTAGTGACTGCTATGTGGGAGAAAGTGCAATGAATTCCCAGTGGACAACTGTCTGCGTGACACGAACTGTTGGCACAGTTCTTTCTCTGTAAGGAGAAAAGAGGAAGAAAACCATACCTGAATAGAAAGCCAGTAAGATGGTAGTAAGACATGAACAGCAAAATAATGCAACTGAAAAGCAAAATGAAACAAAATAACTTGAAAAAGCCCCCTAAACCATCAAATGTTCTAAGTAAACATGTGTGTAGCAAGAAAATTGCACATTGATTATTCTAAATTACATAGGCTGTGCTATCATTTTCATGAATCTGCCACTAGGAGACAGAACAGGAAGCAGGCTATGGTCTGTCAAAAACTATTAAAGACGTATTAATGTATCACCTAATTTGGCAAGTGAAGGAAAAAACAGGTGAAAATTTTAGATGTTTATGGAAGGGTATGGTCAAATGGATGTTTATTTGTTGTTCTTATGGTAGCTGCATCATGTCACAAACCAGGGATGAGTAACACCTCTTTAGTGATTAATTTCTACTTATGGAACTTGCCCAGCATCAGCTGAAGCTCACGGATAAAATTTTGAGGACTGCTGTAGTTCTGACTAGCTCAGAAGCAAAGAAATGCCAGCCATTGGTGTGCAGAGAACAGGGGGAAAAAAAACTTAAAAGCTGCAAAAACTAATTGGTGGAAATATATCCATCTGTATTCATTCCTATATATTCAATGTATCTATTTTGGTTAGATTCAAAATGGAAAAGTATTTATAATGCCACTTCGTGCATATGTGAAAGGTGAACTGGGTGAATTTCAACAAAATAAAATGTTAAACTTAGCATCAGGAGAAACATTCCAGCTGAGAGAACCACTGGGCTGGAATAATCACCTCAAGTGACTGGTGACAGACTATTGCCTTAGTAACTCAAAAGTAACGAAAATGAAATCCAGTGAACATTGGCAAAGATTTGGTCTAGATAACATAATAATAACTAATAATCTGCTATATTTTTTTTTTCAAAGCCAGTAGTAGTTTCCAAATTTGTTACTGAAAATGGGCTAGCATCATATCTTGTGCTCCTGCACTTAGATCTGCTTTGGCCATGCATAATTTGGGGGTCTATTGCCTGAACAGGAGTAAAATAGTTATTTAAAAGGCATTTGACACATGAGAATACTAGGGCCTCACTTAGAGATATGTGGAACACAAACTGAACATGATTTTTTTCCAGGAATTTTAGCATATTTTTATTAATAAAAATATACCAATAGTGAAGAATGAATCTTACAAAGTTGGGTAGAATTTTCTCACAAAAATAAATGCAGAGTATAGATAATTTATTAAAATGTTTAGACTTGAGCAAAGGCTGCTGTCTTTGCTACAGAGCTTGAGTTTTAGTAATTCTGTAGAACTCACTGAATTTTTGGTAAAAAGAACAAATGAGCTTTATTTCCAACCCCCCCCATGCATTTAGAAATTATGCATTTCATTTTTCCTTTCCTGTAGGATGTCAGAACTTCTGTCTCTTACACATTTGCTCTTGCTCCTTGATCATCAGGAAAATGCATTCCTCACTACTTTTCCCAGCTGCAAAGGCCTTCTGTATCGGAAATGTCTTCCAGTGCCATCCCCATCCTTTAGCAGCTTTCAGTTGCTCAGCATTGCTCCTTTAACATTAAAACACAACCAGAAAAGCTCCCATGTAGTGTTACCTCGCAGAATCACAGCCTTTTGCCTCTGTATTGCCGGAGATGGATGGGGTTGGAGCTCTGGACAAAACTGGAAAATTCACAGTGAGATAGGTTTGTAAATCTGTCATGGCCTAAGCAGCTTAGAAGTTGTTTTGACAAGAATTATTACATTAGCTGGAGATGCAAATCTTAACAGACTGAAATATAAGGGGGGATTTTTATCAGTAAATTCTTTCAGAAAATTCTTCCAAAGAAGTTCTACACTTGTAATTTGAAATATCTTTAATATTTTGCAAATCTTTATGCAAGTGATAAAAAAATTGAAGATGGATATTTTTGAACAGGACTTACTCTATTTAAAAACTCCAAAGCTATTTAGAAAACACAAAAAACCAGAGTGAATCGTATGTAGTACAGTAAGAGGTGGCGTTGCCAGGTACCACTGTCCCCTCAAATGGGAAGTCTTCTGGAATTCCTTGTTGCTATGAGACTAAATATCTCTGTACAGTGTGAGTGCTGAACCAGATTTTGCTCCCACTTACACTAGTGTGTGTGTAGAGTGACTCCTCTGTGGCCCGGGAGCTCGGTGCCACATTCTGATGTCTTGCTTATGAAAGGGTCTGATCCAAAGACCACAGAAACCCAGGACTATTTCTCTAATTCAGAAGCTCAAAGAAGTAAGACTAGTTTAAAATGGGAGAAGGGCTACCATCCTGCACAAGAGGAGCAAGGAGTAATTTGGAGATTCTGACCCGTTGACATTGGGTCTTCATGTGCTTTGAGTAAAAAAAGACAGTAATGGGTTAGGATTTCTCTCTAAACTAAGCATATTCAAACTGAAAGATACATTTGCTTGAGCTGTGTAAACTCTTAAGTTTGACACTTTTAAAATCCACTTATCTGTGGACTACAGCTGCTATGTCGGGGGTGGGGCGTATTGGGAAGAAATTGATATATTTGCTTAAGTATAAAATGTTTGAATTTTCTTTAGCTACTTGACACTTTTTTCTTTCACCCAGAAGACAAATAAACAAACAAAACCCAACCTGAACTGTGCCCAAGGATGGCCAATTTCTCACCAAAGTGTACATTTCAGAATGAAAGATTTACAGTGGAATTTCTCTAGTCTAGCTATGACATTGCTTTAACATTGCATTGCTGTAATCTTCAAATATAGTAAATGCAATATATGGGTTTATAGGGATTTGTGTGAAGTTTAAAATTCAAAAGATGGTTGTTTTTAATGTTTCTCTGTGCTATCTCTGAAAAACCAAAAGGCACAGGGATGAGTTTAACAGACATCATCAACAGCAACAGAGATGTTTGCCCAGTGAAAACGCTGATCTTTTATTAATCTGCTCTTTCAAGCATCCAGAAACCCTCCCGGTTTCTTAAAATTAAGAAAATATTTCAGCGTTGAAAAAAAAACAAAACCAAAAAAACAAAAAACCAACAAACCACAAACAAAACAAAACAACAACAAACCACAAAACATAATAAATGCAGACGTGTAACCAAGACGCTGTGAAAACAAAGCTCTCAGCGCCCAAGTATTTCTTTACTTCGTTTAAATCCTGAAAACTAATGGATGACTATCCCGGAGGAACCGTGGTAGCAAACCGGCCGCCGGTGCGTTTCCATCGTTGACAGTGTTGACCAGTGCATTTACAGCCAGTTTGAGCAGCACCGCAACTTCTAGCTTGTCGCGGCGCTGCACGGCGGGGAGGACCCGCCGCCGTACCGGGCCGGGCCGGACCGTGCAGCGCTGCCCGCCCAGCTCTCTGGCCGTCAACCCTCTGCCCGCAGCCTCCCGCGGTGCCGCGAACCGCACCTGCCCCTGGCCCTGCCTTCTCTGCTTCGCCTCGTCTCCCTGCACTGTGCGCCCGCCGCTCGCCCCCCGTGGACCCCGCTTTGCGCTTCCCCGCGCTCCGCCCCGCGGGGCCCGCGCCGGCTGCGGTGCGGGGCACGCACGCGCCGCGGAGGTTGCGCGGGGCAGCGGCGGCGTTTGAACGCTGGAGGCGCGGAGCCACCCCATCTTCGCGGGCGGAGGGCAGCAGTCGGGAGCGCGGCTCGGGCAGCTCCCTCCGTGCGCCCGGCGACACTTCAGCGCGCCGCGGTTACCCCCGCTACGCACCGCCGAGCCGTCGCCGGAGCTCGGAGCGCGCGTAGCCCCGGCCGCCGGAGCGTCCCCCGGGTGCAGAGCGTCGCGGCGCGTCTGCCCCCGGCCGGGGCTGCACCGATCCCGCAGCGGCGGAACCGAGCGCGCAGACCCCGCGGGGCGGCCCCGCATCGCAGCACCGCCGCGGCCTTCCCGCCCCTTCGACCGGCTGCTCTACGGCAGCCGGCGGCCGCGGCAGGGTCCTTCCCCGGAGTGGGAGGGCGGCAGCAAAATCACAGCCTTGTAGACTTTTTTTTTTTTTTTTTTTTTTTTTTTTCCCTGATTTATGACATTCTTTCATCCGCGTTCCCGTTTTCCGCGGGAATGGCTGCAGCGGAGGCATCAACCTGTAGACTGAGGATGCTCCCGCCGTAGCCGGCGCGGCTGTTCGGAGGGCGCGCTGCGGTGCCATCGCCGGGGCGCGGCGGCGGGACGGGGCGACCCCGCGGGCGGACGGCGGCCGAGGGAGCGGGGCCGGCCACGGCGCCCGGGGGAGCTCCCGGGGTCGGGCGGCGAGGAGTCCCAAGCGGCAGAGGTGCAAGCCCAAGGGGAGGCCAGCGATCTGTGCCAGAGTCCCCGAGCAGCCCCGCACTTGCCGAGGACGGCGGAATGAACTGACTCCCACCCCCCGCACTGGAGAGGATCTCCAAGCCGGGGGAGGAGGAAGAGGGGGGTGCAACAAATTGCCGCCAGCCAGGAGAAGTTGCAGTAAAGAGAGATCCCTCCCCCCCCCTCCCCTCCCCGCTCGCTCTCTCCTCCCCGAGCCGTGGCAGCGAGCAGCGGAGCAGCGGCCCGCCGAGCGAGCGGCGCCCGCATCTTGGCGATGCTGCAGCGGCTCCCGCCGAGCCTCGGCGGGGAGGGCCCGGCCCCTGCGCGCCCCGCGCCGACCGGCGGCGGCGCGCCCTGAGCGGCGGCGGCGGCCCCGCGCCCCCGCGGCGCAGCGGGCGCTGTTGCGCAACCCTGCCCGGCGCTGCCGGCTCCCTGCCCCCGTCGCCGGCTCGGCGCGGCGCGGCTCCCGCGGAGACGGAGCGCTGATTCATGGGGCCCCGCGCCGGCTGCCTCGGCGAGGAGAGCGCGGCGTTGCCGCTGCCCCCGCGCGGGGTGTGAAGCCCCGGCCCCTCCTCCGCAGCCCCGGGCTCGCCCGCCCTGCTCGGGAGTGTGGTCCCTGCCGGGAGCCGCCGCGCCTGGCGCACAGAGGGAAGCGTTGATGCATCGCTGTGGAAATTCATTGTGTGACTTTCTGGGTATTTACTGAGTTTCAGACCGAGATGCAGCTCTTGAAAGCTTTATGGGCACTAGCAGGAGCAGCGATCTGCTGTTTTCTTATATTTGTCATCCACTCACAGTTTCTTAAAGAAGGTAATTATATCTGCATGTCTACATACCCTATTCTTTAATACTAAGCTCTTTAAGAGGTGCCTTAATTATTTTTACCGTTTCCAGTATGTTCTATTTACAGCAGTGCTTCTAAGCTATTTTTCCTTTCCGTTAAAGCCTTCTCATTTTTTGTTGCTTTAGATAATACTGTTAGACTTACATTTTTTATAAATGTGTATATATATATATATATATCCGTATCTATATGAAATCTGTATGATGTTTATATATTCGATGTTTTAGCTGACGTCTCAATTCTTTATGAAGCATGTGTAGGAAATATTTCTTGCTATCAGATGACCACAGAACAGTAGTCATCGTGGGAATATTAATAAACCAAAAAACCTTTAACAAGTAAACGTCTTATTTTTATACCGTATCAATAGGCATCCTTTTCCTCTTCCTTATTCAGTACATTTTCAATAGATGGCACTAAAGTTCTATGGAAAGGGCAGGGCAGAGCAAATCCTGGGCATTCAGCATCTTCCTTATCCTCGTTGCTGCTCCGAAACGGGAAGAGGCCTTTGCATGGTTTCAAGGCTCCTGTTTTTTCCACCTTGTGGTCAGAACATTGTGATTATAATTTACAGGAGAAAGTAGTTTGGACTGTGGGGCAAGCTTTCCTCTTCCACG
>JAWWEV010000043.1:15768617-15787336 GCA_035583235.1 Hafferia zeledoni
CCCCCCCCTCCGCTCCCCCCCCCCCCCGCCCCCCCCGAGTTGAATGGAAAAATTATGTTTAAGTGGGTAGAGGAATTTTTTGGGGGAATAACCCTTGTATTGCTCTATTGCTCTTTTTTGGTTTGGTTTGGTTTGGTTTGGTTTGGTTGGTTGTTTCCTTTCCTCTGGAAACTACTTTTTTTTTTTTTTTTTTCTTCTCCTCTTCTCCTGACTGCTAAAAATTCACTGCTTATTTGGAAAGCAAACTATGGTCTGAGATTCAAGTGTGAACCCTGAGAAATGTATATATATTTGGTGGTGTATGGGAAAGGCCAATGCTGCTCTTCAAGTAGTATTAACTAATAGAACAGAACAATATGGTGCACCCACTTATGCTTTTTTAGTATTGTAATCCAGTTGAGATTATAGCTGCAGGAAAAGGAGTCCAGTTTAGTTTGAGTGCTGGCTGCGCAAAGCAGGGAAAAAACTTTTTTGTGACTGGGACAAAGTTTCATTCGAGGCTGGGCAAAACGATAACCTTGCAACGACTGAAGTATCTGTACTGGTTTTAATTTAGTGTTAGCACAAGAAAAGTACAAGACTGTACAATTCCACGGGTTTTTTTTGTTGTTTTTTTTTTTCTTTCTGAAATTAATAACCACTGATTTGCATGATTTGGTTACTTTAGAAGCACGTTCCAAATATCTTCAGTGCCAAAGATTTTTCCTTTAAGAAACCTACCCATGCTCTAATTGCATTGTGTGCAATGCCTCCCACATAGTGACTTATTTAACATTCTTTTAAGATGCTCAGACAAGTGTCTTTATATATATCTGTCTAATGACATGGCCTGCTTTGAAAAGATTTTACAGGATTTCAGGCTGTTTTTTGACAGTATTTGCCATTATGCTGCCTTTCTTTTTTTTTTGTTTTGTTTTTCCCCCTTCACTCTTTCACTGCTTGAGATCTGTATTACTGTAAAAAATCCACTAAGGAAGAAGAATTTTATTTCTTAAAATATTTCTGTAGAAATAGAAAGCTTGTAAATTTTTTTATAATAACAGAAACCGTATCTGTATATGAAGGACTTTTAACACATTTTACATATCTCCAGCAATTATAGCATTCGTAACGTGGACTGCAGGGAGCAAACTGAAGCTCTTGAGTTTGTTGGATAACTTAATTACATCAGTTTGTTTATATTTGTGCCTGAAATATTTCTGCTTTCTTAAGCCCTGAGCCCTGAGAACTATGTACTGACTGTAAATACAGGTTGGCCGTGTTGGGCTAGTTGTCAGACTTTTCCTGATGGGTGCTAATCTCCACAATAGCGTTTTGACCCCTTCCATATAATTACTTCATCAGTCTGGGTATTCCTTCCTCCCTGTAGTTTCAATAATGGCACTAAATAGTTAAGTGGAGTTGAATGAAACTCTACATGGTGTATCTGAGCTTTTTCTTTATGAAGAACTTTTAAAGTATCCAGTAAAAAAAATGGGTTTAAGCATAAAATAGTCAAACATAGGCCTATAAGAGAAGGAGAAATAGATTACAAAGATTTTAAGCTATATATTGTAAATAGTTTACAAAATAAGATTTACATTTTCTTTTTCTTTCTTTTTTTTTTTTTTTTTAATTTTAAAACCTGGTGGTTTTTATTACGTTCAGTAAGAAAAGGAAGGGGAAAAGTTTGAGGGAACAATTAGCAAATAATTTAACCATATGCCTACCACATCAGTTTATTAAGTAAATAAGTATAGAGAAGAATACTTATGAGATGGCTATTACCTTACTTTCAGGAGAATGAACACTGTTTCCTGATGTCAGAGTTACCCCTTTACATCATAATTTTATAAGAAGTTAGGAACTGTATTTCTCACTGCACATGATGTTGCTAAACTGTTGATCTCATGGCAAAAAGACTAATTTCCCATTGGAGCCTAATGAGCTAAACAGGCTTGCTGTTTGTAGCTCAGCTGTGTGGTCGAATTCTTAAGTTAAATGCTTGGACATTTTAATTTGATTATTTCTTGTGCAGAAGGATAATTTCCTGTAGTCCCAAAGAACATTCAAATAAGCCACCAGTTTGCCTAGCTTGATCAGATTAGCTGATAACACATATCTCCTGAGACAATTTGACAGTACAAGTTCATATACCAAGCATCTCTTCTGTATGCAAGACAATTGATTTAAGAAGAATGACATGTAAAATTAATTAAAGTTCCGACTTAATTTATTAATGTATGCTCTTCCATTTCTGCGTGTTTCATAATATTTACTGATTATGTTTCCAGAGGCAGTTCTTAACAGAATACTGACATAATCTTCACTTCGTACAAAATCATGTAATTACCACATGTCTTTTCTGTATTCATTTTCCTTTTACACGCTTGGAATTGCTGATGTTATCTGTTATGTTACACTCTTATGACCTATTAACACATGTTATTTTTATAATTTCAGTTGTACTGCATGGCTATAGTGTGTAGGACTTTCTTTGCATCCAGCTGAAACTTGCTACCAGAACTGTGTCCTCCTTCAGCCACATTCATAAATAGGAGACTGTGTGTCGCAACAGTAAACTGAGAGTTTTTCACACTATTAATTTCATTTTAGTTCCTATGCTGAACTTAGATTTTCCTCTAAGTAGCCCTGTTGTAATTCTTAAATACTTTTATATATATTGTCGAGTTGAGGCAGTTTGATAGGACCATTACATTACTGCTGTATAAGCGCTGTTAAGAAACAATGAATTCTTGTTCTGAGATGAGTGGGAAAGAGCTGTTTAAATGTCTATTTTCATGAATATGTTTTCTTCAGGAAGTAAAGAATGGGTGACACAGGGTGCCATTTTTCCACACTTAGGCTTTTGTGTGGAAATACAGGTCGTCCTGTGGCTAATCCGTTCCCCTATGTCCAATCTGTCCTTCAGTGTTTCTAAAAGATGAATAGAGCTGTGAACCCAGGAAAGGGTATTGTGATACATAATTGCAGTCCCATGCCTGTCTGATCTTCCTGCAAAGCAGTTTAACATACTCTAGTCAGCTGTAGTCATTATGAAGTAGTGTTAAAAATTGCAGTATCTAAAGCTTTTTGCATACACCATTGAAAATTAAAAGTAGCTGATTATATTCACTACTTTGTAAGATTTAAAATAATGTATTATCTATTATTGCTTAGCACATTTAGTTAAAGAGAACTGAGAAGCATTTGAGTTGATGTTACAACCATCAATTGTGGGAACTGCTTTGCCTCAGACAAATACCTCTTTCACCTGCAAGAACATTTTAACCTTTCAGACACTGCAGTGATGGGGAAGGGTAAAGGATACAGTTTCTAAATGTCTTTGAATCTCATGGAAAGTGGGGCACTTAGGGAGTAAGTTCAGAAGGTTATGTGTATATGGCAGCCAGGGCGTGTTACAGCCCTGGATAAACTTTAAAGCTTTGTTTTTCCTCTGATTTCTCATTAGGAGATGGAAATGTCTTATTTATCAAAGGTGATTTGATATTTTGAATGGTTTATGGGATTAGGGTGATGTGAGCCTTGTTTGAAGAGGGACTGCTCAGAAACATGGATTCAATCTCAAGGATCCTATTTAAAGTATAGAGGATTGGAGTATTCAGATCTCAAAATGGTATTCTTAATCTGTTGGGTATATGTTCAGTAGTAACCTCTGTAAAATAGGGCAATTTTCTTTGATACACTGCAGTAGTTGAGACTAGAGAATTCCAATATTTCTGTTATAACCAGATGATTATGACTATAAACCAGAATTCTAGTATCATTTGTGCAGATTTAGTATATACATATATATGAATAAAGTATATGTTTAGCACTTTTTATTCATAATTATCTTTTCTGCCTTTGGCAAAAATTATCAATTATTGGTTACACTTGTTGGAATTTTTGTGTCAATCACATTTAGAGGAGTTTGTGTCACCATAGCAAAAAGTACTAGAGCACTTTCTTTAAAGGAGTGCGTTATTGCACATAACTTCTTTAAGTTTTATACTTAATATCTTTTTTCTGTCACCTTTTACAGATATAAATATTTTAGCCTTCTCTAAAAGTATTGAAAAAGCTTTATGCATATTTTTATGTTTTTAGCATGTACATTTTGACTTTGACAAAAATAATGCACGTATTCTATTTAGCTGTATAACCTCAAATAACTCTGCTATACCTCTGCTAGTGTTTGAAGATGTCTACTGACAATATAGGCAAGGTGATTTTTTAAAGAGCTTTCTGTTCAAATAACATGATAGCGTGAGGAAGTTGATAAACTAATGTTTACTGCAGTGTGAAAAAAATCTGAAGAAAGGAGTTATCTTCTAAAATGTTTTGAGCCTTTGGCCCACAAATTTTTCCTGAAAAGAATTTGAATGTGACTTAGTATGACAGATAATACTGGCAGCCTTTCACTTCTTTATTTTTCTTTTATCTTTTAAACATTTAAATATACTTGAAACAATTAAACACAGAAAGATAATTGTTTTTAAGAAAGTGGGGAAAAAAAGTGTTTGGATTTATGTTAGAGGTTGGGTTTTGTTTTTTTTTGTTTTTTGTTTTTGTTTTTGTTTTGTTTTGTTTTTTTTCAGTTTACCCTTTTATATTTTGTCTGTGTCTCAAAACAGTAAGATACTTTGCATACCAGATGTGCTGCATATGTTGCCTATATATATAGTGAAACTGAGTTGAGGACAATGTGTCCCAGCTGCAAATTTGTGTGCATCTGAAGAGTTTGTTACTTTTAATGCAGCATAGTATATTTTTTTCTCCTGTCTGTCTTCCATACTTTTTTTTTGTTTGTTTTTTTGTGGAGAGGCAGATATGAATGAGATTATCAGTGCAGCACATCAGGATAGAGAGATGCACAAAATGCAAAATTGGTAGGTTTCCTTTTCCCATCCAGGAAGCAGTGTTTGCAGTTAAAAACCCCTAAGTTTGAATAAATGTTACACAGGAAAGAAAATGTGAAAGATAGCCAATTTGGGGTGTTTCTTTGCCTTTTTTATAGTTTTATGGCAACTAAATAAAATTAAGAAGACCCAGTTCAGTGGCTGTCTGATACTGTGACATTGTGACAGCAGAAAAATGAGAAAAGTTCCTGCTTTAAGATAAAATAGCTTTGTATTTGAAATGTTTTGATGTTTTCAGTTAATTGTTGGGCTTTTTTTGTTTGTTTGTTTTTTGTTTTTTGTTTTTTGTTTTCAGTAGGGATAGAGAGATATAGCAGTGAAAAGAAGAAAAGCTGAGAAATGTCTCAATCATTTGCTTTTCAGGGAGGCAGGAAAGATGTTCTCTATCTGGCATCAGCTGTGCCATGATATACCAAGAGGGGGAGTCTGACAGTTTTTCTACCATAGAAGGTAGATTTGAAATTGTCTTTGATTTTTGGTGTTTAGTATGAAAGATGTGTATGTCTTCATGGGGAACTACTCCATAGATGGTATAAATCTCCTACTTTTCCTGCCTGAGCAACTTAAAAAAAGCCATTAGTAACAGAATTTCAGTAGCCTTTTTATTGCCTGTTTTCATGTCCCAAGAATACAAATGATGAATTATGGACCCTTCTCAGCATTTATCAGGACTACCTGTTCTTAAAGGCAACGTGATAGACTGATGTGAGTCACGTCAAACAGAAGTGCATGCTTTTTAGATCTGCTTTTAATATTTATTTTTCTTGTTTCTTAGCAGGCATATACTGTATCAAATATTAAACTGGAAAAATAAGACACACACAACTGAGATTTTTTGAAACTGAACTAAAAAGGCCATGCTGGAGGGATAAAACCCCAACATTTATTTAGAAATCAAGAGTTCAATATAATACTGCTAAGAAAATCTGTGAAATTTTTTTATTTGTCAAAATATAGATAAAATTATTCACTTTGCATATATATTTAAAAATAAATTATAATCATATGAAGAAAAGATGGAAGACAGTTGTACTAATGATAACAACAGTATTTGTTTTCTGGTAGCATTTAGATATCCCAGTTGGAATATAGTTGGAATTGGTGGCTCAGCTGAATATTACTGGCCAACGGGGGGGATCTATTTCATCCAGTATCTGGATTTTAACAAAGATTTCTTCTTCTTGGAAATCATATCCTCTTGGTATTTACAACTCATAGTGATAGTAGGTTCTGTTTAATAACAAAATCCAATTATTTGCCTAAATGTGCCTTCTATGCCTGTTCCAGAAATACAACACAACATAATGAATCCGCCCATTCATTATATTTTACCTTTGGCACCACATCAGTTCACAAGTATATGCTACTCAGAACAATAGATCTTCCTACTAATTGTTGTTAGTCTTGTGAAAAGCAATGAGTAACATGTTTGGAATATGTCCAAACAGCAAATTAACATATAAATAACCAGAAAAAATAATGTAATCGATCGATACCTATTGATATATTTTCTTAGAGCAGATGCTGTACCAGTGTGTGTTCATGTTAGTGATGCATTATTTCTGACTGTATAGCAGAAAGTAGAAGATTGTATTAATTTGTCAGGTGAAAAACTGTACTTGTAATAGACAAGTGTAGTCTGGATCTCAGCTTCTTTCTAACATGCCACAAAGCTATGTGGTATTCCAAAGTCTAGATATTTAATTGCAGTCACACATAAGAACAGATTAGGTGGATCCACAGGAGAACAAAGGGAATACTTAAACCTTTAGAAGATATGACCTGGAAAAGACAACTGAACACACTAGAGTTACTGAGTTGAGAGAAGAGCTTAGTAAGATGACAAGAGATTCCAGTGGGTAAAATTCTGCCTTATGAGTAACAAACCATCCTTTTTTAAGGTGGGAAGATCAGAAGAAACAATGAGTTCACACTGATTTGAGGGCAATTTAGGCTATACATTGGGAAAGGTTGCTGCAAATTCATGCTGTGCTTTAGGGAAGACTTGCCAATGGCAAGAACAGTTAAGTATTGGAATAAATTTTCTTGTGAAGTTGTGAAATAGAAAAGTTTTAATTTTCAGGTTGAAATATTATCTCTTGGAAACAATATTGTTAAGTTGAAGCAGACAGGTGGACTAGGTGAGTTCCTGAAGTCCTCTCAAGTCCTATGCTCTAAAATGAGTACTTACCTGAATCTTACTTAAGAAAGTTGAAAGATATTTAAAGTTCTAACTTTAAGGCAGTTTTCTCTTCACTGCTGAAGTGAACAGGCTCATGAGAAGCTACCCCAGGATCTGGAAGTATTCAGAGGACAAAAAAAACCCCTGAAGAAAACAACTATTTTTTAAAGTATTTTGTTAGCTGAATCACACCTTTTTTTTTTTTTTTTTTTTTTTTTTTTGTTTTTTTTTGAGATGCAGGTGTAATCTAAAACAAAGAAACAAAGAAAAAAAAGGAACAGAAAATCTCATGATTAATGTAAATAAGCTCATTCTTTTAAGTACTGTTTGTTTCAAGCTCTTTAGTAGTTGAAGGTGTCCTGAAGCAGGACCTTGCTGTGTTTGCTCTTCATGCACAAAGAGCAGTCAAATGGAAATATTAGTATCATTCTCTTTCTGGTTTTTCTTACAGATGAGGGTTGATGATTTCTGCCAGTCTTTTCTTGTTGCTTCAGCACCTGGAGAGCTTATCTCCAGGTGGCCCTATGACTACCCTGACCTCTGGTACGTGAAGCACAGAAGCAGCACTAGAACAGGGTGAACTGCAAATGGCTTCACAAGAGTTCTCTGTTAACCTCCGTCTGTTTGGTCCTATGGGTGATTAAAAGCTTTGTGTTCATTGCAGTCTGTCATGCTGTGTACCTTGATGTGATACTGTCCAATTTTTGTGACATCTGTATAGTTCTAAATCCAGTAGCAAAAGAAAAATTATCAAATTTTGCTGACTGAAAGGCTTGTGGGTCAAGCTAAGGACAGGGAGAGATTGTTCACTGATTACCATAACAGACAAAATAGACTTGATTCAGGGAAGAATTAATTTCATTTAATGCCAATGCAAATCAAAGTAGGGCCACAAGAAACAAACCCAAATCTTAAAACACCTTCACCCCATGACTCCCTTCTTCCCAGGTGTTACTTTGCTTCCAGTTTCTCAACCTCCCTCCCTGAGTACTGCAGGGGGACAGGGAATGGGAGCTGCAGTCAGTTCATCACACATTGTCTTTGTTGCTTCTTCCTATTCATACTCTTCCTCTGCCTCTGCATGGGGTCCTTCCTATGGGAGACAGTCCTACACCAACTTCTCCAATGTGGGTTATTCCATGGACTGCTTCCTGAACTGTTCCAGTGTGAGGTCCTGTCCATGGGGTCAGTCCTTCAGGAACAGGGTGCTTCAGCATGGACTCTTCTCCTGACAGGTCCTGTCAGGAGCCTGCTCCATTGCAGCCTTCCCATGATGTCACAGCCGTCTTTGGGCATCCATCTGCTCTAATGTGGAATGCTCCATGGGCTGCAAGTGGACTTCTGCTCCACTGTGGATCCCCATGGACTACAGGTAGACAGCCTGCAGTCTTCTCTGTAGTCTTCACAGGAATCTCTGCTCTGGTGTCTGGAGTATCTTCTCCCCCTTCTTCTTCACTGACCTCGGTGTCTGTTGGGCTGTTTCTCTCACATATTCTCACTCGTCTTTTTTTGAATGCTGCTGCTGTTGCATATTTTTTTTCTCCCTTCTTATAAATGTTGTTCCAGAGATGCTACCACCATCACTGATAGACTCGGCTTTAGCCAGCGATGGGTCCATCTTGGAACCAGTTGGCATTGGCTTTATTGGACCCAGGGGAAGCTTGCAGCAGCTTCTCACAGAAGAAACCCATATAGCCCCCTATTTCTCCCCAGACCTTGCCATACCAACCAAATATATTCACAGTCCACAACTTGTACTTGGAGCCGGTTCTATGTGGAATTTTTTCATGTCTGTAGAACAGATATGCACTACAAACATACTCTACTAAGATGTGTAGAAGACCTGTATACTAGTTACTGTTTTGTTGAGCAGCATCAGCATTTCTTAAAAGACAGAAACCAAATTTTTTGGAAGTTACTGTATTGCAAGTTAAAATTTCTTTACCCCTTTACACTAGTTTAAAACAAAACAAAACAAAACAAAACAAAGCAAACAACAACAAAAACACTTGCATTTTACATGGTTTTGTGGTGACTGCTAACTAATCCTGACAATGACGTTATATCTTTTGGAATTTGCTACTGTTTTATTGTACTAAATTGCATAGTTTTCTACAGGATTCTTTCAATACAAATTTATGGCTTTAAGGAAGACGAAAAACCAAACCACTGCTCCATTATTCAGAGCTGTACATGTTTTGGAGATGTGCATTGTGAATCTGGGAATAAATTTAGCTTCAAGAGAATCCAACAGTTGTTTGAAATGGTCACTGCTTGAGTATCACCTTCCTTATGGCTATGAACTAATTGAGATTAAACTAAAGTAGTTGTGCGATGCTCTCTTCCTGTGCATCAGCAGTTTCCCCTATCTGTTAATACTTTAAAAAAAAAAAAAAAAAAGTCATTAAGAAAAAGGATGTGCTTTTGTCTTCTTTTATTCTAGCTTTTGTCTTTGTTTTTCTAAATACATGCTGGTAGATGAGGTAAAGAGTCTTAAGCTTCATTTATTGTGAGAAGGTCTTGTAACTGTTTTAAGCATTTTTTTGTATTTGGCCATAAAACTATATAGATTGTACCAGATGCTGCCTTATCTTACTTTATAGAATTGTAATGGGTGCTGATGAGTTTTAGAGGCAAGCCTTTAAAGATAAAAATCACTTTACTGTGTGTTATTTTCTTTGGTAGCATATAGTAGCGTCTCCATTTTGTTGAATCTTTTCTATTATTTTGATTAACATTTTAGTAAAAGTTTTTGCATTTTGGTATTCTAAAAAGTTCTATGTCTTCTCTAAAGACTGTTAAAAAATGTATTTTACCTGTTATTTAGCTAATAGTGACATGATTTTCAAGTGGGCTGAAGACCTGAGAATCCCCACTACCTCCAACTGGGGATTGTATGATAAAACACATGGGTTGAGTATTTTCTTGGCCATGTCCCCTTATTAATTTCATGCCAAGGCCCAAAAGGTTTATTGTAATTACTGATTAATTCATAACCAGACAAATATCCATTTGTTGTGATACATAGACATCTCTTGTAGTGTTAAGTATTTATAAAAAAGGCATTGCAAGTTTGGTGTATAAATTTGCAACAGCTTTTCCTTTTTGTTGCACTTTCCTGAGCTCAAAAGCATTTTGCAAGCCACGTATGGCTTTTCACTTTTAAGTAAAGTGCCTCTGGTAACAGTCTAAAGAAAGTAATCTGTAAGGTATGAATTTTGAAGGCAGCAATATGATTAGAGAAAATGAATGCACTTGAGGATAAGAATGAAATCTTGTCTCCATGGAAATTGATGGTGAGCTTCTTACTGTTTTCACTGATGCTCCTGTGTGAGCTGTGTTGGGCAGCATTGAGGCTCTACTTCACTATACTTTTGCCTTGGTTTATTAACTTGGGAAAGCATTCTTTCCTATCTGTAAGATATTTGAGGCAAATGACTTTGAGAAATAATTCCTACTGAGACGCTGTTCAAACCAACTGATTAAAGCATGTGTTTCACTGGGCAGGTTTTGCTTCACCCTACAGCTCCTCCTCCCATATTTGGGCAGTCCAGCTCCTGGTGACACTGTCTTCTACTGGTAAAATGAGGGTATTTTCCTTGTTCCACAGATTGTAAAAAATATGGCTGCTGTGTAACTCCATACTCCAATGCAGCGAATTATTAGTGTTAGTAGTATATGCTTCTGTTTAATTATGCACTTAGGCCTTACCTAGAGCCAGAGCCATACCATTGCAGTCACTTAACAAATCTAGAGATGCTCACTGCTCACAGAAGAAGTGCAAGAAAAAGATTGTTGAATTATACATGAGCAAGTAGTTAAAATAACAGAAGTTATGAAATATCATTTCTCCTCAGTGTCTCTTCACAGGCTTAATGCTTTTCTTCTGCTAGAATTGCCAAATTTATTCAACGGTCCTTGTCCACCTCCAACACACTTTTTCTGCTTTGTCTTGCATGCTCTCCCAAGAGAGTGTAGCTTCATTTTACATGCATGTGGACATATGGAAAAAAAAGGAGTTGGTCAAAGGATCCGTTGTGATTCTGAACACTGGGCTTTTCTTCCCTAGTTTTTAGGCTGTCTTAAAAATAAAAACTGTTTAACCTTGACTGTGCACTTCTGTAATTATATGTATAGCCTTGACTGTCCCTTTACTCATTATAAAATTCTTCCAGTCTAATTTTCATGTTAGAAAATGGCTGGGTGCATGAACTAGTTCACTGGGCATTAGGGTGTTGTGTATTAGCTAATGAATTACCAGTATTCTAATTTAGTTTTGTTACAATATCGTCTAAAATTTTTATTTTTTAATTCCTACAGAGAACTAAGATGAACAAGGACTTTGTGCCCTTTTTATAATTACTTCCTCTTTCCTAGATGGGATTTTTTACTAGATGAGACAGTTGTAAACTTCCAGACAACTGGTCCCTTGGGAAGACACTACAGATCACAGAAACATAGAGTGGTTTGGGTTGGAAGGGACTTTAAAGATCATCTAGTTCCTACCCCTTTTCCACTAGACCAGGTTGCTGAGGTGCCCATGCTGGGGAGACCAACTCTATATGTAATTAAGCTCCTATATTTTCCCATGTATTTTATTATATTGTGATGTTGTTAAGATTTCTTCTTCAGTTTTTAAAATTCTGTTATAGTGAGAGCTAAAATGCTTTGGTTTGTAATAATTCTCAATATTAAACCCAGTTCATAGGCATTATATAAGTTTAGTAGTTTGTAATATGGTGTAAAATTAATTGGAAGTCTCTATTTGTTATGGGTATTTTAATGAGTAGTTTGAAAATTATTCTCAGCTGTCAAAATGAGGTTTGCAAGCTTCCCTTTTTCAGCAGGTGAGATGGGAGTCAAATTAAGAGGAGTAGCTTTTCTCTCAGATTCATTCTAATGCTATGACTTTCTGACATGATGATGATGATGATATGTTAGATCTATCTCTAGGCTGGCGTAATTCCTGTTCATTGTGACAGGAACTGCAGACACCTGTGCCTCTTTAGGCAGGCAGGATCTTGAATTCAGTTAATTTGTCCAGTACTGGCATATCAAAACAAAATTTTCTTCATAAGAAAACAGGACAATCATACTTTCCTTCCCAGACTTTTTTGTTGTCTTTAAGAAAAAGAGAAAAAAAAAAAACAAAAACAAAAAACATAACAAAACCAACCAGTAAAATTTCAATGGAATTAGCAAGAAAAAGAGCAAGAAAAGGACTGAAATATGCAGTATAGTTTCATTTTCTAGTGTTTTATAATTGTAAAAGCCAAACAGAGAAACCTTTGCCATAGACCTACTCATTTATTTGATTACTTTCTGCTGCCCTTATTTACATTATGGTTTAAAAGTCAAGGTTAAACAGCGACATGCTTTTATCCTGACTTCTTCTTGCTGCAGTTTCATCTTTGAAGATAAACTGTAGCCATTTAAAGTAAAAAAAAGCTATTCTGAATCCATATATGAAAAAAGATTATGTACAAACAAACAAAATACAGAGTTTGTAATGAAGTCTCAAATTTAATTTACATTTTTGGGAAAAAAAAGTGTTCCATAGTAACATGTAGATTGCAAAAATTTTCTAAAGCTGATGTATTAGACTGAGGAAACTCTTAAGTTGCATGACATATTTCTCAAGTTTTGTGAATAAGAAAGCATAATTCTGTGCATTTGTGTGGTTGGCCTCAAAAAGTTTTTATTTGTGCAAAACACGACACATTATATAGGCATTGGCAAATTAGGCAAACTGAGTCTTTTCCAATCAGCTTTCTAATTATGTTGTTCCTAAGATAATTGCTGGTTTGTTTTTTTTTCCTAAAAGCAATCTAACATATATAGCTGGTTTTTTCTCAGTACAAGTTTCTTGTAGCTCTGTTGGTGTTCAGCAGCTGTGCATTTAGTATTGATGATTTTTAAACACGTGGTGCAGTATATTCTGTCTATCCCAATAAATTTCTTTTTAATTCTGTTTTTTTTCACTAACTGCTTTTCTAGAACAAACTCACCAGTAATATTTTCTGTATGAAACAGAGCTTTGGTGAAGAGACCAAAAGAGAGAGTTTAATACTGAGACCATGTTTGCTATTTTAAAAGGCCAAGCTTAGGACTGTGCTCTATGAGTATTGCAAATTCTAGCTCCGAGTGCCACAGGCTGCTGTGTTAGCTTTCTAACTCATGTGCCAAACTGAGCAAAATACTTGCATGAAGCAATTTTCAGGGTCAATTGTTTAACTAGTTACTTTGCTGCATATCTCAAGTCTCAGCAAACTGCCGGTTCTTATTTTCTGTTCTATTTATGTATTTATACTCGGGTTATGTAAGAAATAATGTTTGCACCCAGTCATCTGATGCTTTCTAAATATCTCTGTGTTGTATCCAGCTCTACTCATGATGGCCATTGACCTTTTGACTCATGTGAGGTCTGAGCTATTTAAATTTCTAAGGTGAAGTTTTTGCTGATGTCTGATTCAACTGAGTGTTACAGCTTGGATAATTCTTCCATGCTGGTATATTAGATTTAAAAATAGATCTCATTTTTACGTTTGTTAAATGTCATAACAGCGAGTACTTATGGCTAGATAGCAGCAAGGTATACCACCATAACCATTTTTCTGCTGCAGTTGTCGTACAAAGTCTCCTTTTCCACTATAAATTATTAGTATTTTTTTTTTTGTAGTATTTATTCTTTCCTATAGAATCATAAAAAATAAGTTAAAAGCACACAGATCTGAGTACACCTAGACCACTGCTCTGCTTTCAGACCTCTCATGATGGAGATTCTACAGCTTTCCCAGATTTTCATGCTGCACTCATCTGTTATGTCTGCATTTACTCTGAGTGGTTGCTGTGATATCAATCATTTTGTCATGTGAGGAGGCTGGAGCAGAAAGCACACACACACATACAGAGCTCTTTCAAATCCTAACGTACTTACCCAATTAAATCATAAAGATAGTACTGTATGTATGATTACTGGGCTGCAGTTGCAGAATGTGGTGAATAGCAAATCAAAAAACAGTGTTTAGTCCCTGTTGAGGAGGAGGAGGACCTCTGAGGGCACCCAGAATCACTGTAAGGTATGGCATTCCTAACTGAGGAGGCAGTCCTGGGACAATCTTTCTATTATTCTTTGGCCTCTGCCCTTGAGGGAGCTGCAGCCATTTTTCTATGTGAAATTGTTGCCACCTTTTTATTTGCACCTCATACAAGGGTGTTTTATACGTGTGAAATGCATGTTTTCCTTGTTATGCTGGTTCTATTGAACTCCCAAACCTACAGTCCTTCAGTAACAATTAACTGACCATGATTTATGTTTATACTCCTGCCTCTGCCATCGTCCTGATTTTACAGCCTGAGAGACCCCTACTTCACATCACTCAGCATCAAAATGTCTTCTTGTACTGCCCTGAGTGCTCCTCCTCTGCTTTTCCAGAATATCCTGGGTCAACAGACCACTACTGTTGCTAGAGTTTGCCAAGAATTGCTATTTAATGATATTTCAGGGTTTTTAAATGCAGAGTCCATGTATATTGCTGTTTAGGAGTAGCATCCATGATGCTCTTGACACCTACTGTGGTTTGCCTAAGACTTGCAACATGTATTGTGAGCACAGTTCATAACGATACATTTGATATCATGACTAATGTCTTTCTCGTGTAGCTTTGCTTCACGTGGAAAGGTAAATGTCTAAGGGAGAATTTTATAGATTTTTTTTCCTGCTTTTAAAAATACATGAGTTCCTCTTCATTTGAGGTAAAGAAAGTGTTTAAAGCAGCACATCTTGCTCTCCAGTAGTATAATTTCTGACAGTTTTGAAGGAGGTCACTAGCAAATCTCTGTCCAATAGGATAATAAAAAGTCATGTTTTGTATCCAATCTTTTGTAAACTTTTGTTTCTTGGGAGTATTTAGAATATGCAGTTGCTAATGTTGACAATCTTGAATATTTTTGCAAATCATCCGTCTCTAATTGCTGCTCTGTGAAATCTGACTTTGTGTTTCTGTTTTCTAAAGTCTTGGCAAATTATTTCTTGGCAGATTATCTCCTTATGACAGAGGTGGTAAGTAAATTTTTTGTTGGAGGGCAAAATTTGTGAGGAAATATTTCTTGCATGTACCTAACTGACATCCGTCCCCTGTGTTTTTGAATGCCAGCATGCTGCAAGGCCAGCAGCTCCTTGGAGTTGGGGTGGAGGGAGTGTTTGAGCACCCCAGGAGACCTGGCCAGGCATTGCCTGACAGCCAGGGTCTGTCCCACCCCAGCCAGGAGCCAGGCAGGTGGGGGCATTGGGACAGCCCCAGTCCCAGGCACCAGTCACCTCCCTGGGAACAGGGAGAGACCAGTCAGGGCCCATGGCAGGACTAGGCTGTGGGGGCTGGAGACCAGCCCTGCTGTGGCATCACTGGGGTGGGATCTGATGGCCCTGGGGGTTGGAATGAGTTCCTGGGCTGCGGGCAGGGTGTGCCGATCAGGGACATTGGTGCCTTCAGGGTCCTGGTGCTGTATCCACTTTTGTAGCTGATCCTGTAAGAAAGTCACTTAAACATGCAGCAGAAGAACACCAGCATTCATCAACACACTGCATTTTCCATTTTTGCGTATTATGTGCCAGACTTAGATTTGTCTTTTAAAGACCATGTACATTACTTTATGGATAGGGTAATGGGCTCTGAACAATCTTGATCTGGACTGGGAGCTGAACAGAACCTGAGTCCTGTGCTGGGGGACAGTTCTGTGCTGTGTGATGTCAGTACTTCGAGGAAGTATGATCTGTGCTTCTGAAAATAGTGCCTCTTCAGAAGGATTGCAAAGAATACAGGAGAGGAGGGGTAATACTGAATTGAACTCTATTGGACTTTCTTTAAATCATCACTGATGTTTATCAGTTAGATCTTTCTTCTCTAAACTGTATACAACAAAAGGTTTTATGTGTTTTAATAGTATCCAAAAGGCTTAGAAAGGCATGAAGTTTTCTTCTATGGATTTGATTTTGGAAGTGTCTTGGGATGCAGCATCCACTGAAGGATACTTTTATACTGATTCTTTTATCTTCTTTCTGTTTTCTTTCTTTCCACTGATACTTCAGACATTGAATAACATTTAATATGGGGCAGGATAGTTCATCTACAGCAGTAGACTGTTGCCATGACACAGAGTTTAGGAATCATTGTAGTATCACATAGAATTGAATTGAATGCCTAAAAGTAGTGAAAACATGTAGTTTTATATTGCAATCTTAAAACAAATGGTAAAAATTAGGAGCAGACTGTGTATGATTAAATTGTTTTTTCCTCTCTCTGTATTGCTTATTTTGATGTTGCAAATATGACTTTCATTCTCTCAAGTAAGGTAATACTTGACTGTATTTGTGATCGTGTTAGAGCAGCTCATATTTCAGATGTTGTCATGCTTAAATCATATATAAACATATTGATTTATTTAAACTGCAGTAATACAAAGTGGCTTTTGTATTCCTGTATGCAAAAGACAGGCTGCAATGTCAATGAGACCCACATTGTCCTTCTACGGGATAATTACCATAGTTGGCAATTATGATTTCTCAAAGGACATTTGATAGCACTATGCTGTGCAGGTAAATCAGTTACCAGAACTCTTAGAAGTTCATTCAGCTTGAACAGTGTATATGTACTCTTTTAAATTTAAATTTTGCAAGTATCTGTGTGCAAGGAATGTGTAATGTACAGTGTAGCTTTACTGGAGAAACCATCATCCCTCTCTGGAAGGCTTTACTTTGTATATCAGTTGTATCACAGTCCCAGCTGCCCTGGAAGTTTATGTACAGTGTTGAGGTTGACAGGCTTAAATGCACATTTGTGGATGGTGCTTTGACCAAATCTCAGTTTAGCTGCAAGAACTTGCAGCAGTGAGTACATGCTGTATTTGTAAGAGAACCTGCTTAAATGTTCATTTGTGTCTGCATATATGGGGCATGGTTTTGATTTTCAGTTGTATATGACTGTAGTTTGGATTGTGGATGAATATAGGAAATGTTGTGACCACATAAATGGTGTACTTATTGGATCTTCAGCTCAAGAAAGTAGTAAAAGGTTTACTTACATTTGGGATCTATCTTTATTCTGCATAGGCAAAAACATTTATATATCTTTAATGTTCAGTATCATGAAAATTGAGTTAACATGTTTAAAGTGCATGTTTGTGTTCTGTGAATATGAAGGTGAAAAATATTTCATAAATGCAGTATGCAGGGGAATTGAATATTATGACTAAATGCTTATTAGTATATGTCATTAGTTTTAAGGAACTTGACTTTTCAAAGGTTTTTAACAAGAAGTAGAAGCAGCTAGTCAAAGACAACTGCTGCCTATCAGTTTGTAATGGTAAATTTTGAACTTGCATACTGAATCATTTGTTGGCAAAAAGTTGCTTCAGCCCTAACTATAAGTATAATGTTTCCTTATTAATGTAAAGTTAATACTCTTAAACACTGTAGGTCCCCATCTCTCTTGATCAGCTCTGTTGCTCAAGTCCTTTCATTCTATACTTTACCCCTTCCCACCTTATATTCATCTAATTAAATTTTTCAAGTTAAGCACCAGATCTGCATGGATCATAACAGTCAACTACATTACATTTTGTCTGTAAACTGAGTTTGTTGGAGGTTTTCTACCCCTTACTTCTGTCATGGGGTGTTTCAGATTTTCAGCTCTTTTGTTAGTGGAAATCTGTTTTCCAGCCTTAATTTATTTGCAACATGTATCCATTTGTGATTTTGCACTTTCCTCCTTCCATATTTGTCCACACTGAAACTTATGAATATGCTCTTTTTCCTTCTTAGCCTTTATTTTGCTTCACTAACAAAAAATATTTATTTTTCCAGCATTGCTTCACAATGTGAACAGGTAGTACTCTTTTCATTACTTCTTTCCCCCTCAAACAGTGGCTTGAAAATGTATAGTCTTACTTTTAGGTGTCTTGCAGTAGTGTTAAGCACTAACACTAATACTTGACTCCGTCTTTTTAGCAGTGCCTCTCCCGTTCCCATTTGTTAGGATAGCAGTTGTCCTTTTCACAGCCTCATAGTGATAGTGTAACATTAATCTGTCATCTGTTCATCGTTTTAGTCCTTTTTTCTACTTTGTCATTTCCAACCAGTAAATTCACAATTTTTTTATACAAATTATTTTTAGTTCCTGCCTACCTGGCTTTCAGTTTCATTGTTCTCATCGCACTTCTGTTAAACTCATCATCAGAAAGGCATTCAGTTCTTCCTATGTTGTATTTTAAGCTTTTTCTGTATTAACAATGCCTCTAAAATTTGTGTCTCAGAATTCTTTTGAGCTTCTAATTAGATGTACAATAAAAAGAATTCAGTAACCACATTTGCAGTAACATTTTATTTTGCACATGAAAAAGCACTGGGGCAAAAAGCAAGATTTAAGATCTGATATGGGTTTGAACTGGCATTTGGATGTTAGATTTCCAAGTTAAAACTGGTGTCTACATCTCTGAAGGTTTGATCAAAAGTGGTATAAGCTTGTATTACTAGCTCATTTTTTTTAGGACCTTAGTCTTACACAATAATATTCCAGGCTTTCATAATTAAATTAGGAAAGTATGCTTGCCTTTTTTTTTTTTTTTTTTTTTTTTTTGCT
>JAWWEV010000043.1:15787436-15812199 GCA_035583235.1 Hafferia zeledoni
TTTTTTTTTTTTTTTTTTTTTTTTTTTTTTTTTTTTTTTTTTTTTTTTTTTTTTTTTTTTTTTTTTTTTTTTTGTTTGGTTTTTTTGTTTTTGGGGTTTTTTTGGGGGGGGGACGGGGGGATGGGTGGGCGAGGTGTTTGCTTTTTGTTTGTTTGGTTTTGTTTGTTTGTTTCATGAGGGCAGCTGTAAAAGGTTTGGAGTCAGACATGAAAGGAATAACACCTTTTCCTGGTGTAGCTACTTTTACACTCACTTTATGTGCAAATATCTTCTGGGTTCAGAAAAGCAAAGTACTCTTTGAAGGTGTCCCTGGTCAGAAAACCCAGTGAGTCGCCAAAGTTCTTTTGTGTGTCTGTGTCTGTTATACCAGTATGCTCTGACTGAATATGAAGCTACTGTGCAATACATAGTTTGCAAGTAGACTGTGCCCTGATCTTAAGCAAATGTTTGGTCATTAGGGATGTCCAAGACCTTCAATGTTTTCATAATTACTTTAAATCGGATCATTATCATTCTGATTCTCTCTAGCATTGTTGCAGGAAACAGTCCTGTTGTGGTGTGGTATGGCCAACAGACATTTTGCTTTTATTTTTTCAGACTGGTAAACTCTCTGCATTCCTCCCACCCCTTCCTTCCCTCCTTTCTTTAGGAATATAACTAATATTTTTAATAGCTTCCCTTTTGGCTGTTTT
Source organism: Hafferia zeledoni (assembly GCA_035583235.1). NCBI lineage: Eukaryota > Metazoa > Chordata > Aves > Passeriformes > Thamnophilidae > Hafferia > Hafferia zeledoni. The sequence goes on from JAWWEV010000043.1 coordinate 15,788,129, forward strand.
TTGTATTGAAAATGTACTGTAGTCCTACCATCTCATTTATAGGCAATGGAAAGCTGTATCATCACTAATCACATCAACATGACCTCTCTTAGTACCATAGACTGATACTTTTAGTGATCTTTTATCCAGGATAGTTCTGATTCCTCATTCATCATCCATGTGGCTAAATCTATTGTTCATATATTTGATTATAGTCTTTTTGATGGATAATATATCTAGAGTTTGTTGAATCTGACTCTCTCAAGATGAGTCAGTTTTACTCCTTCTCCTGCTCCTACTCCTCCTGACATTTCTGCATCAGAAGGAGTAATATTCTGAGTCATTTTTTTTTTTTTTTGAGATCAAAAGGAATTAAATCTGAGGAAACCATATCCACACGCATCAAACAGGAAACTTTCAGAATATTGGTGCAACCTATTGAACATTTTTGTGACCCCTTACTTTCTGGCTTCTGACAGTTTCCTTGGAAGTTTTTTCCCCCCTCCTTATTTTTTTTTTGGTTCAAGAATCAGTAGATCTGAAAAGCAGAGTGCTAAGGAGACTGTTCCTTTTGATTAATAAGTGAATATATTTACTGTAGAGGCAAGAATGGAACATCTTGTAACTGTTGGCAGCATTACTAAAAGAATAAGTATCCTCATGGAAGGGGCAGAGCATAACGAGAGTTTTGATATGAGAAGAGAGTCTTAGGCTTTCAAGGGTTGTTGCATTACTGCAAACAGCTATATGTTTTATTCTGGACATGGTCCAGTGACTGCCGGAACCAAACGAGTCATTGTCAGGCTCATATGATTTGGGAACAGGATATTTTTTAGCTATTTGACTTCCTTTCTTCCTTTCTCTCAGAGGCGGCCTGACTTCTGATGTCAGAAAGTGGCATGGACATTCTTTAGTTCAGAAAGTTGCCACTGCAGATCTACTTGAGATGACACTCATTTTCTGTTTTGAAGTGCTCATATCTATACTGCTAAAGAAAACTGGATGTATCATGTAAGACATTTAGGTAAGCTGTTTTTATCAGTTCATCCCAGGATTAGCAATGACAATGAAAGTCCCCTCTTCAACATCTTCCATTCAGGGGAGATAATATGCACAGGACAGTCCCCTATTTTAACTTCTCTTGTGGCTCTAGTCATATAGTAGGTCAATGCTAGTCCTCCTTCTCTTCTACTAATCCTGTAAGGGTGGTGCCAGGGAAGTAGCTGGAGCACAGCATCCTCTGGCTGTCTCCCTAGTTGTGTTATGACTAGATGTTGTTCCTGTGACAAGTGAAAATGTTTCCTTGTTTAGGCCTTGTATTCTCTGAGCCTGGGACAGAAAACACTTCTGGCTGCATCTCATCCTGGATCTGCTGCATCCAGCAGATTTTTGATGCTGTAGAAAATCTGGCAGTCTGCGTAGATCACAGATTTCACAATCTGCTCCTAAAAGCCAAAGATTACCATGCATGAAGGAAGCTTTACTATTGAGGAAACCATTTGTCCAGAATCTACCCTTCTGCAAAAAAAGAGAAGGAAACAAATGTACAAGAATACAAATACTCTGCTCACAGTCTACATTGAATTCAGTAGATTATTTAGGTTCTGACTACAAAATTTGTCCCTTGGAAACAGCAGGGCTTTTTGAGTCACAGACATCAGTGGAATGCATATAAAACACAATTTTGGTACTCACAGGCAGTAGTATAATACATTTGCTGGAAAATGCCCCCCTGGTTTTATCGGGGGATTCCAGAGCTTGTGCACAAGTTTTGGTGAACATGTAGGCATTTAAATAATTTTCATATTTTATAGCTAGTTTGAAAAACAGTGAGTACAATGTAAAGTAAAGCTCTCTGTGGTACTTAGAGATGTCCAAACTGATTCTGTGTGTTACAAGGGAGTGCATGTAATATAGTCTGTATGAATATATGTATGTGCATGTACTTATCTATCTTTCAGGATGTGGGCAAAATTAGTTTGGCATGGATTGTGCTATTTTAAAAACTGAATGCTATTATAAGGTTGCTTTCTAGATTGGTAGACATGATTACCAAAAGAATGATGCTCAGTCTGCCACTGGGTGAATCAGAGGAAGAATGTATACAATAATTCCTGACAAGATATCTTTCCATATAATAAACAGAACTTTTGGAAAGAAGAAACTTCATTAACCCCTAAAAAAAAATAAAAATCATGCAACAGAAACTTTTAATAAGATGTCAGAATTCGAGAAAGGGTTGCTTTTTTTTGAGTAGGTACACAATCATTGAAAAATCACACATATATATAAACCTACAAACTATAATTATGATAAATAATGTCACCGTAAAATCAATTGTATAATTATAAGATATAAAATTTATAGGAAATATATATATCCAATAGTGTATGAAGTATTACATTTATATACATATATTTTTACACATATATAAACATAAGGCAAATATCTTAAGTCTTTTCTTAATCATTTCACTAAAAAAAAATTTCTTGCATTTTGTTTTCTGAAACCCTTTCTATGTTAAGAATACATCTTAAATACTGATTTTGCTTTATGCGTAATGATCTATGGCAAAAGAAATGGTTATTTGATTCTTTCTGTTGTTATATGACTAATTAGATACTTTGCACAGGGAGGAATAATAGTATAGTGAAGTGAGCTACGTTATTGCTCTCATAACCTTAGTCAGAAAAGAAGTGACAATTCTGAGATCAGGACTTCAAGCAGGTGCCAACTTTATTAAAATTGTGAGGCTGTCATGAATTTGGCCCCATGAACACTAACATTCCACTGTCAAGGAATTGCCTCTGTGATTAGTCCAAGCACTGTAGGGGGCCACTTCCATGGGTCTAGAAGGGTTCTGGCTTTTGCTCTTGGGCCGCTGCAGACCTGTCACTTCCAATTTGGCAGCTGTATTTCCTCAGCTGCTGGGACCAGGCTGCAGCTGTGCCTTTTGAAGGCAAGGAGCACTGTGGTGATGCTGCCAGAGCTGCAAGCTTTCCTCTGGCTGGTATGAAGGGTTTGGGTTCTTGGAGGACATGACTTCTCCTTCCTCACAAGGAGCAAAGATCCGGTTTCTGCACTGGCAGGAATACCGTGCCTTGGAGTTGGAGTGGTATTTTGCTTTCTACCTGGTGCAGAATTTCTGTGTCCTTTGGCACATACAAAAGACAAGGGATCTGCTTCCCTAAGCAGCAGAACATCACTCTGTCTCCTGGCTGACAGTCCAAGACTTGATTCTTACTGCTTTGAAGAAGGGGGAAGAGGGGAAGGAAAGCTTTTAGTGTCTGAATTCACACTGAGGTACTTAATTTGTAGGTCGATAGCTGACTGTTCCTGCTTTGTGTAAAATACTGTCTGACACTGATAAAGCACATTATTAATTTCAGTTGAAAATGCCTTAGCTTCCCCAAAAGACTGAAAGGAAAATTAAAAGCTGTCTAATATATGTTTTCTGCAAACATTCTCATTTTGTTCATCATCTTCTGTAAACAGATCTTTTGATGTGATTTTATCGTAAATTTTATTAGACTTCCCATTTTCTTTTCATACTGTTAGCTATTCATAGGGTGTCTAACACATTGCTGTGTAACAAAATTAAAAATTTGTGAAAAGCATCCACTAGCAATAACAATAATAATAATCATAAATCCCTCATATCTGCTTAGGGAGTTGACTACGCTTGTGAAAATTTAGACTTGTCCTTGTAGCAAATGATGGCTGTGAATTGCTTTGGTGTATTATCTTCTGTGGACGTACAATGTCATTAGTTTAATATTTATTACGCTTCATTAACTACATACAAGTTGCTAAATGATTTAGTTTTCATAAATGAAAGCTATCTTTTCATAATTCTAATAATTAGGACATTTTACTTAGAACTTTTCTTTGTCTCAATGTCAGGGAGAAGAAATTGTGTGTTAGTAAGAAAACCTGCTACTATTAAAGAGATATTTAACAGAGTTTAGTATTTTTTCTTGGGGCCCAAGCAGATGTTGAAGCAAATGAAAATAATAGCAGTTTATATTTCTTTGTAAATACTAACGCTACTCATTTTGGGCAAACTAAGCAAATTCTTATGTTTCAAAACTATTTTGTGTCAGCAATCTTGTTTCCTTAGGACATGCTGCCTTTTTGTAACACTTCAGGTTGCAAACATGCATGTTGCAATAAACAAAGCATAAGCTCTGATGTTTAAAATAACTGTTACAAACATGCATTGTCTTTAAGTAAGCAATACATGTACCTGTTGTCATGAAATCCTGAAATATCTCTACAGGAAAGGAAAAATCATAATTGGGTAAAGTATCAATAGCTTAAATTATGATTGCAAACAGGGCTCTTCTTGGCTCTCTTACGCATAGTTTTTATTAACTGAGTTTCACCAATCAACACATAATGAGGAACACAGAATACAGAAACTTACAGTCTACAGTCACACCTAGGTCTCTTTCCTTGTAAAGCAGATCAAGAGCTGTTTGGAATCACAGTGGTTAGTGAAGCTGTGAAGGGACACTATCACCTCGAGTCAGATGTCAGTGAGGAGCTTCTGTGTATAAAATATTAATTATAATTGATGAATATATTATATTTTTTCTTAAAATTTCAGCTTTTATAAATGGCTAATATCTGATGGACAAAATAGAAAACTAATACGAAATAAAATGAAAATTACTAGATAAGTCTTACTATTCAAGCCGAATATATAATGCAAAAAATATAATAATCATTAGCGTAAAAAAATGAGGTTTTTGGTGGTTTCAGTAATTCAGAAGAATAATAACATGGAAAGAAAGTTATCTATTAAAATGAGTGATTTTTGATTTACTATTTCTCTTCAAAACATTGTTTACTTCTGCTAGCCTCCAGCTGAGCTACGGACCATGGAGGATAAGCACCAAGGACTCTAGTTGTACAAAATGTCCTTGTTAAGATACTCTTTCATCTCTTTTAGATCAGGCTGTATTTATTCTTGGGCTCAAATAACCTTTAAAAAGCTTCTACCCTGAAATAAACAATGGTATAGTCAGTGCTTTCTCATGTTTATAAGTTATAATAAGTTATTTTCTGCTCATTATTGAACTGTACTGAGATATATTTTAGATGCATGAGTTTGGAACTTTTTGCATCTGATTAATATGTGCTGTTTTTTCTCCCTTCATTTTTACTTTAGAACAAGCAAACTAAAATTATTTTCACAAAAGGATGACTATTTTGTTTGCCCACTGTTTTACAGTGTGGGCTTGTCAGTGATAGACTTATTTTCTAGACAAAATGGAATAAGCAAAACATCCACATTAGTACTTGGAGCTACCTGAGACATATGAAAGATGACCAGAACAGAGGTCCAGATGAGAGGAGTGATGCTTGCAGAGCATTTTGAAGCATAGACTTTTAATGGGATCTTGAAAGGCATGGTGTCTCTGACATTTAAATATGAATCTGTGCAGGAACCACAGTATTTTTCTTCTGAATTTGTAGACTTAGTTTTTTGGTTTAATCGTTATTCTGGCTTCGTATTTCAATAACTGTGCTGTAAAAAATTTTAACATTTTAAGCAAAGTAAACCAAAGAATGAGTTAATTGAAAAATTAGGCTGTCATCAGCACATCTTGGCCCTCAGACCTTCTAAAATATCAAGACCACTTTGAAAAAATGGTCCAAGGCCCAGCCTCTTCATTTTAGCCTTATCCTTCCCATTATAGTGTTTATTACATGGAACTCAATTATTTATTTTTTCTTTTCTTTTCTTTTTTTTTTTTTTTTTTTTTTTTTTTAAACATGAATTACTTGATGTGATTTTCCTAGAGGGACCTCTTGAAATGTGTGGTAAGCTACTGGTTTCTTGGAATTTACTCCTTTTTGTACCTTGTTGAAATTGTAGCTGACCTTATTACATCTTCCATTAAGTAGTTTTAATGTATTTTCCCTTGTCTAGTCAATCATAAGTGTGGCAGTGAAATCCTTCTTCCCTTCCCATTATGTTGAACTTGTTGTTGGCTCTTCCTTTCTTCCTTTCCTGTGCTGTGAGCTCCCTCTACCAAATTCGTTTTACAAGTGCCTCTAATTCTTTACTTATTTCCCTTTTAGTAAAAAGCCGCCTCAGGGCCGCTGGTCCAATATGTTACTTGGAGATTTCATATGTTTTCCTTTATCTAGTTCTTCCATTGTCTATTGCATTTTTCCTGAAAGTTTTGAAGTCACATGCAACATGATGTTTTTAAAAGAAAAATATAAACCTTTTTTAATTAGAAACTTAACACTAACATTCAAGTTCCTTCCTCACACTTTTCCCTTGCTCCAGAATGGGTCCTTACCATAGTCTGCAGTCTTTCAGAATAAACATATTCCAACATGGGCTCTCTGTGGGCCGCAATTCCTTAAGGAATAGCCACTTGCTTTAGCATGGGACTGCAGTGTGGATGTCTGTTCCACCATGGTCCTCTCCCTAGGCTGAGTGGTGACCTATTTCACTGGGGTCCTTTGCAGGTATGGTGTGGGAATCTCTGCTCCTGTTCCTGGAGCACCTCCTCCTTCTCTTTCTTCACTGGCCCTGGTGTTTGCAGGGCTTTTTCTCACACTTTTTCCTTGTTCCTCTTCACTGGTGTCTGATGGTTTTGCCCTTTCTTAAATACTTTTTCCCAGAGGTGCTGCCAGTGTGGCCAAGGTACTCAGCTGTACCCTGTAGTGGGTGGGTTGGAGCCGTCTGGAACTGGCCATGTCCAGCCCAGGGCAGTCCCATCCTCACTTCACAGACCCCTCCAGCAGCCCCCAAATCTGGGCACCAACACCTTGTTCAGTGAAACAGAATTGATTTTGTCTAATAGCTGTGGTAAGTAATTTGTCATCTTTCCTTCTCCCCTTTCTTTTTTTCCTGGTGCATGTTTGTAGGTAGTTGTTGGAGCAAAGGGCAGGAGAGTGCATTGCATGTGATGAGTGTCAGTTTGTGCACCACTGGAGGTGACAGTGGCCCTTGATTCAACCACCACAGTGATGGGAGGCCTGGGCTACATATTAACTTCCACAGAGTACAGTAGAGTCTTCATTTCATTCTGCATTTTGTCAGCTGATAGTGCTGAAAGATGTTATCCTGAAAGGCCCTGGAGATACATCCCTGTAAAGAACGATGCTGCCTTGGAAACTGCTGAGCTCTCTTGCCTCTCACAGGGGCGTAATAGTTTGCCAGCGACTGAGCATCCTGATTCATAAAGAGTTTCTGGCTTTGACATCTCTGAAGAGAACAAATGAAATAAAATTTCAGGTTGCTTTTTTATTGAAATGCAAACAAGGCATTGGCAGAAGAGGGGGAAAAAACACAGACCCAACCCAATGAACCAAGAAAACCTTCTCAGTCCCTGAAGTACCAATTGACTTTTGATCCAGAAAGATATTTCTGCTTTCTACAAGAATTGACTTTTGTCTTATGTGGAAGGATGTAAGCTTGACAAGCTGGTGCGATTCAGGTTGATAAAATCCAAACACATTTCATTCACTGGAATTTCGCACCTGTATGATTATGTTATATTTTTATGGAAAAATATTAAAAGTTTTGGGGACTAGAATGAGGGTGAAGAAGCACTTAAAATTGAATCTAGTCTTAGGGAGGTAATAAAAGTTTATCTGCAACTGAGTTAGCAGACTAGACCTTTATTTATTGTGTTAACTGGGATGCTTGAGACTGAGATTTTGTGTACATTCTTGGGAGTTTTATTCAGAATTTAGTATCGAAATCTCATGTAGCTGAAGAGATAACAATTCTGATTTTTTTTTTTTTTAACAGAGTAATATGTACTGTTATTTTGTAGGCAGAGGATGGAATTGAAGAGCATTCATATCTTTATTGGTTTTGTGTCAGTTTTCTGTAATCTCTTTTTCCACCTCTCTCAAGGCCCTCAGTCTCAAGGCAGGGACTGGGCAAATGAAGTTCCTCTCATTGCAGAGGAAGATCACATTTGAATCCACCTTGAACATGCTCAAGTGCATGGGACCCAATGAGATGCATCCCAGAGTCCTGAGGGAACTGGCTGATATATAAACAACTCTTAATCATATTTCAAAAATTGTGGCAGTCACTGGAATTGTAAATAACCCTGTGTCTTTAAAAGGAAACACTACACTTGAAAGGTATGTTCTAGTGCCTGCAAAATAATATATATAAATACAGTCATATTGGTAATATCCTTGGTAAAGAAAAGGAAGACTTAACCCTGGTCTTTTAGCTACTTAAAGCACTGATTCTGTACTCTCTCCCCATTTCTTTATCCCTATTACCCTTCATTATGGAAGGAATTTTTTTTAATGTATAATGCTTTGAAAATGGTGGCTCAGAAAAAAAGGGATTGTCTCTATGCATGTGTATCATGACAACCCACATTTGCAGATAACTTTGTGTGCAACAGATAGATTTCAGTTAAGAACTTGAACAAACCTTTTATTGTGATCTATTTAGCAAGAGAATTAAAACAATAACTTCCCTCTGGCATGAAGTTTCAGTCAAGGGTAGTTGCTTGGACTGCTTTCTGCAAATTGCAAAGCCAAGCTTATATCAAATATAAACCACTTCTCTCTCCTTTCCCTTCCCTTTTGAATGTTGGAGTGAGAAACCAACAAAACCATCTTTAATAAATGTACACAGTAATAAAAAAGAAATTGAGAAATTTATTACTTAAATTTGGAATGAAAGTTCAAACTCAATTTTAAGTACAATATTTCTTTAACATTCTTTTCCACTTGTTTGCTTTGCTTATATGTATGCCTAATGTAGGCTTTAAATAATAATTAAAAAATAAAAGAAGAGAAAATTCTTTTGTACTACTTAGAAGTCTAGTCTGGTTGATCTTACCATAAAATGTATTGATACAAGAATGTTATCAGTATTCATGTTCCAGTAAGACTCAGTGATTTCTAAAATTGAGTAACCATGGAAACACCACTGGGTAACATAAGGAAGAAAGTGCAGGGGTAAATTTACAATTAGTCTTAATCAAAGATTACTATGTGGATTCTGTTTTTACAGTATACTTGAGCTCAGTTTTTAATCTAATCTCTAACCTAATCTTACGTGTGTGCAGGTGTGATATTTATGTGCATATGCATACACATATGAAATGTATGTATGGAACATATTTAGTTGAAGTAAAAGGTTTATTTACTTTTGTTTCCATTATTTTTATAATTTTGTGTCAGGTTGGGTGTTGTGTTTGTTTGTTTGTTTTGTTGGTTTTTGTTGTTGGTTTTTGTTTATTGTTTTATTCAGTAAATTCTGGACAGAAATCTTACCAGCTTCTCCCCCTTCATTTTTTTTTTTTTTAATACAATCTTTTTTTCCCCCTAAGTGAGAGTCTGAGTAATCCTCCTGAGTTATAAATGAATTTTAAAGTGCAAATTTTAAAGCATTGTGGTAGAATACTCTAGTCAGAGCATTAGGAGGATCACAGATGGATTATTGGACCAAACTGTAATAAAAATTTTACAAATGTAAGGTGAAGTGAGTTTCTTGTTACTGTATAAAGCATATGTTGTTTTTAATGTGATAAATTACAGAACTCGTAGGGTTTTGTGTAGAACTTGGTACACATTCTGGTGCCTATCTTTTATATTGCTTGTGGGCTGAAAATATGTATTTACTTTATTAGAAAATATTCCCCAGGTGTTTCTGGACTATGGTATTCATATAATGGGCTGAGTAATGTTTTCTCTTCTATATCACCGTGAACTTCAACCTGCTATCTTTCCTTAACATTTACATGAGGATAGACCTCTTTGTATGATGGAAAATGTGTTGAGTTCTGCAGTGTTAATAGCAGCAATTTTTGAAGTTATTCTTGCTTTCTCTCTGTATTTAAAAACCTTAAGATGAAATATGTTAAGCAAGAAGGTCAAGGATATTTTGAGCTTTTGTAGTTTAAACTTCCAAAATTTGTGGTTTGGGACGTTCTTTGGGATAAGGGTCTTTTTGCCTAAATCCAGCAGTTGTTGAGAAGGACGTATTTTTTCCTGAATTTTTTTTTTTCACCCCACTTTTCCTGAGCTTGTCTTCTTCTGTCACATAGAGGAAGTTGAATATGAAGCTAAGTCCCAAAATGTATTCTCTTGATAGTGATGCAACCTCTAAAATGCATCAAATGTCAAGCTATGCCCACTGTGAGCAATTCATGAGGAAATTGCCTCAACATTTTGATCCCAGTCAGGCTTTTATTATGAAAGTAACTGGCATAGAAAGACACCTTTAGAAGTGTGAAAACAAACAACACAATGAAGCAAAAATGATAAAATTGAGCACATCGCTGGCACAGTACAGCTGCTATCTCTGGCAGTGACTGCAGCCTTCAACAATAGTCTGTGACTGCCAGGAAAACCTATTTCCCTCACTATGGGGAAGTAATTTCTATTGGTTAACGTTCATTTTAATAACAATGAAGAGTTTGAGCCAGAATCCCATCTGTGAAAAACTCCAAACTTTGGTAGTTTGTGTGTGTTCATGAAACGGTGTTGTGAAGCCTCTTTATTTTAAGATTTACATAAAGGAACACTTTACCCCATCTGGCTCTGTAAGTAATTTTCTGTGTGTTCTGAATTAAATGTTGGTGACAAAACGTTGCAATCAAAAGAATATATGCAGTAGTTCAAAAATTAAAAAATATGTATCAAAACCAGAGTTAAGTGGTCATGGAAATCATTTGCACTGTAGGAAGTGAAATTACTTCTTCCTTTCCCGAAGTTTGTATGGTAGAGGAGACACCTCATTTTCAGTGAAACAGTGTGTGGTATGACAATACAAAAACACAGGTACTGTTTTGGTTTCCCATAATTTTTCTAGTAGGTGTTTTTACATTTATACTCGCCTTTGCCTTCATCTCGCTCAGGGATGAATTCAGGTCCTCCATGTCTCACATCCTTGCGGTATTCTGAAATTCTACAACCCAGAGTCAACAGATTCAGTAGCATTTTGCCTGTGATTTATAAGTTGGCTCGTGCCAGATCTAACCTGCCTGCTGGCTTAAGTAAATATCCTCATTTGGATTTGATATTCACTATGGACCCAGTTATTCATTGCCTGCCACCTCTCATGTTCATTTATAGCTATGTGAGAAGGTGTGTAATACTATTATGATTTAAAGTCATTTCATCCCTGGCATGCTTATATGACAGAAAATGGGAGTCAGTGGGGTATCAAGCAATTCATATTTGTGATATCAGACCTTTAGTGTTGCAGGAGATATAAAGTTAAAATGGGTGAGTGCCACACCTTGGAAGGAGCTAGAACCTTTCTTATTTTATTTTAGTCTTCTAATGAGCTTGCAGAGGTGATGACCAAAGAATACTCATTAATAATAGCCTTAAAATGTTTAAAAAGATGGTTTTAGAAAAAAAGCCACCCTAGTGTCTTTTCGGTGGTCTTGTGCTCATCCTTCCAGGCTTCTTTTGGGTCCTCAGGTTGATGGTTGATGGTTTCTCTTTGTCCACAGTGACTACAGTTGTACAATTGTACAGTTGTACCCTGATGTCTTTGCTGGGTGGGCTGCTGGCCTTTACTAGGAACAACAGCAGTTGTCATTACTGGGCTACAATTTATTTTAAAAGCAGTTTTGGTTAGAATCAGCCACGTTTATTTTGGTGAGGGTGGGTCCACATCTTCAAGCTACACATCTGTCTGACTGGTTGGGAGAGCCATGTTTCTATTTCCAACACACCTTGGATTATTTGTTCCAGGTATCATGATCAGTCTCACCATTCCATCCAAATATGAGGTCTTTACAATGGAATTAGCTGAGAAGTTTTAATTTATGGCAGCAGCTTATTTCCTGCAGAACCTGAGTGTAAGAACTGCCTAGAAGCACTATCCCCCACACAAAAAACATGAAATAGAAGATGGAACTGGAAGGAATACTGAAATCCTTCTGAGAGGTGCATGGCCATTGAAAGCAGCAATGTGTGGGTGGCTGGCAGGACATGGATTTAGGTATGCAAAAGGGAGGGATTGAGATCAGTGTTACAAGTACAATAGAAAGGTGGATAGCAATTCAGTGCTGCTAAAGCAATGAAGGGAATGAGTATTTGGGGATGGCTTAGGTGCAGTGTGTTGTTACTGAATCAAGATTTGATGCTTGTGCTTGTGTGTAGGGAATTTGCAATAGCACTGACTAGCAGACGTTCTCATGCTGTTTCCAGATGTGTGGAAATGGACAGAGTACTGGATAAAAGCTGTAGCTTCAGATGCATCAGCACAGCTTGCTTGTCTCTTGATGCCCCATGAGTTTCTATCTCTGTATAAGGTCCATGTTTTTTGGTTTGGTTTTTTTTTCCCTTTCTTCTTTTTTTTTTTTTTTTTAATCATATGATAGCTGTGTTTAATAGCCCTCATAGAGGACGGCAAAGAGGCAGGGCAGCAATAGGAGATGAATGACATTTCTCCGAACTTAAGGGTGAACAGTGGGTCAGTGGAGTCTCCTGTGGAGCAGCCAGAGATATGTGCATATAAGAGTGCATTAAAATTTAACTTTTCAACCTTAAGTTATTGTACGTACATTGTGGTAGAGAAGATGAGCAAAGCTAAAAAGTCATGAGGTAGACTAAGCCTTCCCTAAGAACAGTTTTATCTTCTATAAAGCAAAAGTGTCTGACTTGAGGGTCAATCTTTTGGGGGAGTAAGAGGCAATAATTTGACTTTTTGAGGGGTTCTTGAAAAAGCATTATTATTTTTCATAAGTATTGTATACTGAACTACTTGTCCTGTATTAGGAAAAATTATTCTCATTAACCCTTAAGACTTTTGGTGTGACTTACATTATGGAGTCTCAAGAGATAAGTGGAACAAGCTATACTGTCTTACTCTCTGGTTATAACTTTGTGCAAAGAAGAAACTTGTATGTAAAATTTGTATCATATATACAGTAACTGATTACTTGAAGTTGTTTTTCAAGTCAAAGTGCTTTCTTTCTTTGAACCATGTTGTTTTCCTCAGTTTTCCAATGCTTATATAGCTCCTACATCTTGTTTGTAAAGAGGTAGCTTTGGTTTAAAGTTTTTTTTTCAAAATGGAAATAATACTGAAATCTCTGAGATTCTCAAAATTGGAAGTCTATTCCTAAATTAGCTTTAGTTCTGAACTGAAAAATAGCAGTGTCTTCCTCAGCCTGAGTTTCCAAGGGTAAATTAATATGAAGCAACATGCTTCTGGAAGCACTCTGTTATGCTCTCAGCACACAGACTGAAATTGTATTTTACCAGTTAGACTCTGCACATGTATTTCATTTTTTTTTTTCCCCCCCTGATCAAGAGAGAAAGGAAAATTTATCAGAATCCCAGATTAGGATTGAGAGAGACGTGTAGCATGTCTCAATCCATCCTTACTCTCAGAAGCAACAGCTTCAAAACAGAATAGTGGCAACTTTCATTTGCTGTACTGCACTGCAGTATCAGCTCCTTTCCAAGCAACATCTGATCACTGACATTGCTCAGTGCGTGGTAGCAGTGAAAAAATTCAGATACTTGTGTAGGTGTAAACGTGTGTCAGCCTATTGTGCCAGTATCCAATTCTAATAGTAATAGGTGGGGCTTTACTGCTCATTTATTAGTAAGTGCTGAGTTATGGGGAAGTATTAAAAATTAATGATCCATCAAATGTAGGACCTGAGTTTCCTAGAAAACTATTTCTTAGTTTACTTACTGTTTATTCATACTGATTAGTTTTTCTCTATTCATATATTTCTATGTATTAACTGCTTTATGGCTCCCTGTGGTGAAACAAATTTTTTACTTCTTAACTTGTGAAATGCTGGAATTGTTAATTCCAGAACTGTTTCATTCAGTGGTTGAAGAATGCATCATTTATAGTCATTTTTAAGTGCTTGACATAGAAACCTTTCAATCCTCCTCTTTGATTTTGCAAGTAAACAAATTTGCTGTTGGAGGAAGGGTTTGGAGGTGACTGCCAAAGATCAGTGTGGATGAACTGTTCTTAAGCAATTAATTCTACTGTTGATTCAGCTGACTTACGTTTTACCATGAATATGAGCTGGGGTGTTCAGTATTGATTTGGCTTATGCATTGTAAAATGGCAGAACATATGTGCATCTGGTTTTGATACTGCCAAGCTTCAATTATCCACCTATAAAAGCAGTTTTTCAGTAGTTTTGTTGTTGTTGTTTTGTTTGTTTGTTTTTTGTTTTTTTTTTTTTTATTCCAAAAGAGGTGGATTGTATTACTCTATTTGCATTCCTAGTGGCACAGTTGAGGGCACATCATGAAAACAGTATTCTGCTGTAGGTGTTGTTGTTAGTGCCAGTCTAAAAGTGTAGAGGAAAGCTCTTATTATAGATGATGAAGAGAACTGGGATTTGAATTAGTATCATCCTGCCACAGTCACTGTATGAAACTGGACAAGGCACACTGTCTGTCAATCCATTTGCAAAGTGGTAAAAACGATAGTTACCTTCTAAATATTAAGTAAAGATAAATTAATCATATTTGAATGGTGTTTAGGCAGATTTGAACCCAAAATGCACTCATTTACTGTAAGTGTGGCATAGCATTTAGAGTGGAGGAACTTTTGCTGCAGTAACTGTACTCACTGGGAAGACATAATTTTGGGGTATTTATGTGCATTCTTTTCTAATTTCGTCTACTTATCTGTTCTCCATCCTTGCCCTGTGCAGTTCAAAAATTATTTAACATACCCTTTTATTCAGCTAAATTTCTTTCTCCAATTGTTATACCTCCACTTTTTCCTGGTGACCTTCCTAGATCAACATTCCAGTTCTTGGAGATGAAGTGGTTGGCAGTTTTCTCTTTTAAATTATATCTTTCTGTCCCTATCTCCTCTTTTATCCCTCGACTGCCTGGAGCTGTAACATTATGAAAGAAACTCAAGGCTGTGCAAAATTATCATGTACATTTTTTAAAGAACTTTTTTTTTTCTTGATACGAAAAGCTTACCTAGCTCAAAAGATCCCCCCCCCCCCCCGATTATATACTGGCTAGTTCCTATCTACGTAAATTTAAATATTTATTTGAAAAACTTAAGGTAGTACAAAGTTTTCCAAAAATCTACTTTGGAGGTTGTATTGACCTGTAATTGTGGATTTGGTGACAGATTTGTAGAATTTCCTATATAGGTGCTGATTTGTTTTTGTATTGGATGGTGGGTTTTTTTGGTTGTTTTTTTCCTGTGGATCTTTATCTGGGATTATTTGTCAGTTTTTGATTTGTAGTGTTTTTCCATGTTGTAGAAAGGCGTAAGAGTTTCTTTTCTTTGACATAATCTGTGCTTTCCGAGTTAGTTTTCTTTCTTCTCCTTTACAAACTTTTTTTTTTCTTTTTATATTGAAATATCTTTGGTTTTGAAGCATTTAACATCTGTTCTCTTCCCAGTTCTGTTTGAGCACGTTTGGTAAAAGATTGAATATATGTTCCATATTTAGAAATTGTACATTCTATGAACTCAACTGTGATTACAAAATTGATTAAACCTAGAGGACTGTATATTCCATGTGATCTGCGAGTATAATAAGATGCAACTAGAGTGGTAAAAAAATCCCTTTCAATAGAAAGCATTTTTTTAGTTTTGTGGGTAGCATGGAGATGCTAAGAGTACTAGGCACTTCTTAGTGTCAGATAAAAATGAGTGATAAATTGGAGGAATGTTTTTCAGTCAATAAGATAGAGATCAATGAAGATAAATGCTAACTACTACAACTTAGAAATGAGGAATCAAATGTTTATGTACAAAAGAGGAAATCAATGTGTAGGCAGCAGTACTGTATAAATATATCTGAGTGTTAGAAAAGACCACAAATTAAAATTAATTAATGATGTGATTTTTTTGTATAAAAATAGAGCAAATAGCCCTGGGACACACAGATAGGAATGTCATCTGCAACACATGGGAGTTGTTACTGAGTCTTTTTTTTCAGTGAGTGGTATATCACAGAAGTATTTTGCCTGGTCTTGGGCATTAGGCTTAAAGAAAGAAATAGATGAATTGGACAGCCTCCAGAGGAGACAAACAATAACCAGCACCAGATATTAGAAGGACAAAAGAAACTTTCTTAGTCCTGAATAGAAAGTTTGAGAGGTATATATGTCAATAGCATTGCAAAAAACGTTTGTCTTCTAATGTAGCGATGATGGTTCTGTTTTCCAAACGATAACAAAGAGAACAAAACTAATCAGCATACTCCATAATACCAAGAATTTGGGATAAGAAAAATCATTACTTATAATGCAGCTAAATACTTGACAAAACTGCAGAGTATCTGGGAGGCTTAAAATACACAAGACAAATCCGTATCAAGAATATTCTAAGGATATGGTGCCCTCCCCCAGGGAAAGAGAGATGGATAGGTGTAGAGGGTTGACATTGTCTGGATAGCAGTACCCACCAAAGCCACTCTAACACTTCCCTCCACAACTGGACAGGGGAGAGAAAATACAACGAAAGGCTTTTGAGTTGATATAAAGACAGGGTAAGATCACTAACCAGTTATTATCAAAGGCAAAGTGTACTCAGCTTGGGAAAATTAATTAATTTATTACCAGTCAAATTCAGAGCAGGATAATGAGAAGTAAAACAAATCTTAAAAACTCTCTGTCCTCACCCCTTCCTCCTTCTTGGACTCCACCTCTTCCTGTCCAGAGTCACAGGGAGATGGGAAATGGGGGTTACAGTCAGTTCATCACAGGTTGTTTCTGCTGCTGCTCAGGGCGAGGAGCCCTTCCTCTCTTCAGTGTGGAGTTCCTCCCACAGGAGACAGTCCATCATGAGCTCCTGCATTGTGAGTCCTTCCCATGGGCAGCAGTTCTTCATGAACTGATCCAGCATGAGTCTCTTTCCACAGGATGCAGTGCTTCCAGCTGGATCCAGCGTGAGTCCTCTGCAGGGTCACAAGTACTACCAGGAAACCTGCTCCAGCATGGACTTCTCTCTCCATGGGTCAGCAGATCCCTTCCAGGACTGTGCTCCCGTACAGGCTTCCCAGGGCATCACAGCCTTCTTTCAGGCACCCACCTGCTCTGACGTGGGTCTCCTTCATGGTATGCAGGTGGAAATCTGCACTCCTATGGATCTCCATGGGCTGCAGGGGCATGCCCTACCATCGTCTTTACCATGTGGCTGCAGGGGAGTCTGTGTTCAGGTGCTGGGAGCACCTCCTCTCTCTCCTGCACTGAATTTCATGTCTGCAGAGTTGTTCCTCTTA
The DNA here is from genome assembly GCA_035583235.1 of Hafferia zeledoni. NCBI lineage: Eukaryota > Metazoa > Chordata > Aves > Passeriformes > Thamnophilidae > Hafferia > Hafferia zeledoni. The sequence continues at coordinate 15,805,306 of JAWWEV010000043.1, forward strand.
TGTGCTCCCACTCTTCTCTGAGTGCAATCATATCTGCACAATAACTTTTTTTTTCTTTCTTAAATGTGTTATTACAGAGACATTGCCACCATCTCTGTCTTGGCCTTGGTCAGTGGATTGTCTGTCTTGGAGCTGGCTGGCATTGGCTCTGCCAGAGACAGGGAAAGCTTCTAGCAGCTTTTCACAGAAGCCACCCCCATAGCCCTCCCCCTGCTACCAAAACCTGGCCCCACAAACGCAATACAATGAGATGAGGCCTTGATTATTCACAGTTCTAATTTTTTAATGATTTTTATCTTTCAATTTCTATTTAAGCCACTATATGCTGCTGAGGTGGAGGTCTGTTCACTTTGCTCTACATAGTTTTTTAATAGTTTTTAGGTGCTTTGCATGTGTGTGCATGCAAAGGATCCATGCATTTGTTGGCTTTGTTAGGCAGGTGTTTATCCAGTTGTGGAGGGGCACATTTAATATTTTCCACTCCTGTGAAGATTTGTTTACTGCAGCATGTGTTGATGGTAATTTAAATTATATGCTAGGATGTGCTAGGAAGGTTGTTTTAAAATTAGGCATATGTGAGAAGGTTTGGGTTCCTGATTAGTTACAGTGAACCTTGTACACTGAGGAATTCTTTCAATTTTCGAAAATTACACCTTAGGTTCCTAGCTGTGAAATCTTTAAATGAAATCCAGTTGTTTTTGAAAGTACTAATACATCATGGTTATTCTAACAGTTTATTTAGTAACAGGAGTTGTTTAAACCTTTTAATCTTCTGAAAGAACATTTTTTTACAACAGTAAATAGTAGCTTTTACATGTATTTCAATACAGCAAAAATAAAAGCAATCCTTGCTGAAAGATATATATAATATAAATTTCTAATTAATGATTTCAAATTATAGCTATAATCTGTTGCAGAGGTTCTTTTATGCATTAATTAGGCACCTTCAGTGTAGAAACACAGAAGTTGTGATTATTTGCTCTTCTAATCATAGTGAATGAAAAAGACATTCTGGCTAAATGGCAGAAGGATATTGCTTTCAAAACAATATAAGTCACTATAATGTTAATGGGATAAAGACAATGTACAAATATGATTGATCCTGTAATAACTTCCTGTATGAATATTGGAAAATGATTGTCATTTCTGAGAGATCTGTAGCTGTGTAGCGTGTATGGAAATGAAGGATGGAGAGAGAAAAGGTAGTTACTGTATGCTCTTCTGCAAGGACAAGAGCTGCCACTGTGAGTTGTAAATGCTACAGCAGTTCTGCTGTCAGTCAAAGGGAATGACCTACTTGGGCCTTGTTGGATTTCCTGATGGAAAACCACTTTGAGACAAAAGAAGGACTTTGTGTCTCAGGCCACTAAGAGTAGCCACCACTGCAAATAAAAAGTAAGCTCTGCTTTGGGCACAATTGGCCTTTTTGAAAACTTGGAATGAGCGAATAATCTCCAGTGATACTTTCTACAGAAATTTGAATTGAATCATTTGTATTGCCATAACTCAAAGAGAAAGCCTATATAACATAGGCTGTATTGTTGTAAAATTAATAAACTTCATAAGCATGTAGGCTTTTTTGTTATTTTAAACTAATTTTCTATAATGTTTTGTTCAATTTGCCAAAAATAAGCTTTTAGATTCACTTGCTGACTGGTTTTAAAAAGGCTACTTCTCTGTATCATGACCACCTGAAGGAGCAGAAGGGTTTGCACTTAAGCCTTCATGGCAATACCTGCTTTGATAGACAAGCTAAAGTAAATGTGTTTAATGTCTTGTAAACTGTTATAATTCCCAGGTAATTAAGAAGTTACTTTTGGAAGTTGCTGTTCATAGCATCCAAACTGGCAGTACAGAATACAGACCAATCACACCAGTGCTGTATTTCAACTATACCAGCAATTTCCTTGATGTTTTACATTCAAACATCAAACAGAAGGCAGGCTTGCATGTTGTGGGGGCATACGTCCCCAGTCCCCACATGTTCTTAGCCCACTGTGGCCAGCGTACCTGCTGGCAGAACAGGATGGGTGCAATCCTGCACCACTGCTACAAAATTTCCGAGTGTTTAAATGTGGAAATGTAAAAACTGGTTTAAGGGCAAGTGAGGCAGTTACCTGCCTGCACTGCCATGTGCAATTTAAATGTCATGCTAAGCATGTTTTAAAGACAAGCTTAGGTATGATATCTGCACTACTGCTGCACTCATGTTAGGCTGTTGAATTTTGGGAATTGCAACCACTATTTCATACCCTCCAAAATCTTACTGAAATTAGACAGACACTCAAGGCATGCACAGGGAATTACAGGTAAAAATTTACTAAATCAACCTTCTGTAGGAGTCTACCTATACCCCAGAATGGGCTGCTGGGACTAGGTATTTTACTATCTTTGGCCCAGGTACTCTTGGGTGAGTACAAACAACACTGGCAATGCAGCTGAGCAGCAGCCAGATTAACCTCTGCGATGGAAGTAAACCCTAAGAATTGCAGATTTGAAAACAAACACCAAAGGAGAAAAAGGGGAACAGAGCCTTGAAATGCTAACACAGAGAGTGAAAATATGAATGTATGGCTTAACAATTAGTTTTAGTGGAAGATTATTCTGCTGTTATGTGGTCATTACTCTTCCAGGCATTTCTGTTTCTGAGAACTGATTTTGGCATTGTATTTATATGTAGTATTGTACACAAACACTGCAAAATCTTTAAAATTTCATATATAGACATATATGTTGGGGTGAGTTTGTGTTTTTGTCTTTCATAGATATGCATGATACAAATCTGAATGTAACTCGCATGCTGTACATATGGCAACTACATTTCTGATCGCAAAATTTATGAAAGAAGTGAAGGAAGAATGGCTGACTTAGCCTGTACTGTACCATGACTCACAGGAGTCTTCCCATTTGCCTTAGTGAATGTCTGTAGGGAGAGGATGCTGGCTGCATCTTTTAAATTACGGAGCCAAGTATTGGAAGAGAGGATCTTTTATAGAACTGCTCATGCCTGTGAGTCTTTGGAGACAGCTGCTTAAAAAGCAAAACAAAACAAAAAATACTGGCAGCATAAATTGTAAGGAGTCAGAAAGGAGATTGCCTAGTGTTCAGTTTGATAATAAGTGCCATCAATTCAATTTCGAATGTGCAAAGGATTATGTTCGGTGTCTCTACAATTAAAAAGAAAATAAGAAAAAAGCATCATAGTACATTAGCATAATTGTTGTAGTGTAAAGGCTTTGCATGCAGTCTATTACTATTTTCCTATCTGTCTGACTTGTGTTAATTAGCAAAGGAGCAATTTCTACAAGATATCTTAGATAAGCACTGCATTTCAAACCCCATATTTTTAGAAATAAGACCAGAGCTTCTCCAGCTCATGAAAGGAGACAAACTCCTTGAATATTCTGTAATATGAGTACCTGAGTGAAAGTAGTTAACAGTGAAAGATAATGAATTGATTTGAGAGATACAGAAAGGAGTAACTGGAAAGGTGATGATCTTTGAATCCTAAAATTGTAGAATCATTTAGGTTGGAAATAACCTTTAAGATCACTGAGTTCAACTGTGAACCTAACACTGTCAAGTTCACCACTAACCTGTGTCCCTAAGCCCCACATGTACCTGTCTTCTAAGTGCCTCCAGGGATGTTGATTCAACTGCTTTCCTGAGCAACCTGTTCTAGTGCTTGATAACCCTTTGGTGAGGAAATTTTTCCCAAGCTCCAATCTGCACATACTCTCGCCCAGCAAACTTGAGGCCATTTCCTCTTGTCCTATTTCTTCTGACATAGGAGAAGAGATAATTCTCCCCCATGCTACAGCTTCCTGTCAGGCAGTTGTGGAGAGTGATCCTCCTTTTCTCCAGGCTAAATAACCCCAGCTTCCTCAGCTGCTTCTCAGAAAACTTGTGCTCCAGAACCTTCACTAGATCTATTATCATTCTCTGGGCATACTTCAGCACCTCAATGTCTTTCTTGTAGTGAGGGACCCAAAACTGAACACAGGATTTGAGGTGCAGCTTCACCAGTGCCAAGCAGAGGGGAATGATCACTGCACAAGTCTTGCTGGACACACCATTCCTGATATAAGCCAGGATGCCACTGACCTTCTTCACCACCTGGGCACACTGCAGGCTCATGTTCAGCCAGCTGTTGAGCAACACCCTCAAATCTTTTTCCACTGAATCACTTTCCAATCAGTCTTTCCTAGCCTATGGTGCTGTATGGGGTTGTTGCGACACAAATGCAGGTTGTGGCACTTGGCCTTGTTGAACCTCATACTATTGGCTTTGGCCCATCAATCCAGCCTGCCCAGATCCCTCTGGAAAGCCTTCCTATCCTCCAGCAGATGAACATTCCCATCCAACTTGGTATAATCTGCAAACTGACTGAGGAAGCACTTGATCTCCTTGCCCAGATCATGATACAGATGAGATACTAAGGCCTATCAAATCTTATGGTCAGACTAATTTAAGATAGCTGATAGTAATACTGATAAAAGCATAATGACAGTAACAGGCAGCTTGGCTTTCACCAGGCTTGAAATTATTTATCTGAATCTAAAAGCTTTGAAGCCTGTACTGGACTTTCACTTGCATTAGGTGTTACACTGTTTTTGAGTTTGATAGTATCAGCACTGCCTGATTCTGTCTACAGGAACATCTCAAGGACTGTTATAGCTGGATACTGAAGCATTCAAAATAAGTGAAGGCACAGATGGTACTAATCTGAAAATATACTCCCCATTGGGTCATTTTCTAAACTGCAAATTTTGGCTCTGTTTTAGGCCTGTCCGAAAGATATCTATTGATGCTATAACATGTTATGCATCTTTGGCTACACTCCCTCTTTATAGACAGATGAAGATCACTATGTCTCGGTATTTTGATACTTTTTTCCAATGTCATTTTGTTGATGTCTAAAATATTTCTGTTTACATTACAAACCCAAACATTATGATCCAGTTGGGACAGAGAGACTGTAAATATAGAGGGATGATGTCAGCATTTATTGTTGGCTTGAACACCCCAGCACAATGTCATTAAATCTCATGTCATTTGGAGAAGTTTCCCATTCAGCTGTTGTGCAGTGCAGTCAGAATGAGTTTACTGTCTGTTCACATCTGTGTAGACATTCAAATTGCCAAAAAGAAAGAAAGGCAGGTGGAGAAGGAGAAGGAGGGAAATATGCTTAAGGTTACACACGTGATTACCAGTGACGCTACTGTGTTAGTTTAGTGCTTGCTCAATGATGTCACATTACCTTCTGCTGCCTTTTATTTGTCCTGACCTTTACACAAAACTCAGTCCCTTCAACTCATTCATTATTTTGGTAGCACCAGTTTTTCTCTCTCTCTCGTTTGTTTGTTTGTTTCGTTTGGGGTTTTGTTTATCTGTTTTTGTCGGGCTTTTTTAATGGAATTCAGGTACCCGAACTTACTGCCATAGCTTAAATTAAATTACACTGATTATTATGCCACAGACAGGCTATCATATTGGAGATGTGTGATGAGATACCCTTTGGAGTGATTAGCTCTTTGATTGCTATATTCTGTTACATAGCTCTACTGTACTCATTGTTTACTAGCACCTCTAGTTTTTATTGCAGTATTGAGATTACTTTGTAAGACAAAATCGCTTGTAAATCAGTCTTCCAGCTGTATTCCATCTTACTCTTCTAGTTTTAATTTCCTTATGTTGACCAGCTTTGTATATTGCTTAATACAATGTTTGTCAATAATTTCGACAGTATAATCAAAAAATTATCATGTTTTTTATTCTTTTGTTTTTACTCATTCAAGTAGTATATTTGTCTTGTAAAAAGTCTTTTAAAGGTCATATTTAAAGAAAAATAGTTACTCTTTTCAAGTCTGCCAAGCAGATTGGGTTGCTATGTGCACGGATGTGTTTATTGCATAGATAATATAATAATAATCTAATAAATCCTAATATATCTAATAAATGTAAGAAACAAACTTTACTGGATGATTTCTTCTGAACAATAAATTTCTTGTAACCATAGTAGGAAAGGTATGTATATTAATACATATTTCTATAACAATGTACTTCAGCTCAATATTAGTATGTATTTCTATAAAATCATATGTCAGCTCAAACTCACACAATATATGTTATTCTTGATTGTTTGTAATGCCATATTCATTGTGCCCAGACTTGGACTCAAATCTGTTTGTGCTGCCCAAAATAACTCCTGTCCCAAAGACCTTACAGTGGAAGTTCTGAGCAGAGGAGAGAAGAGGTGAAGGAGGTGGCATGATGTTATTCTCCGCAACATACTGTGGTTACGGCACATTGGCATCTTACCTACTCTTGTTGGGTACTTTGTTGAAAGAAGAAAAAGTATCTCTTACTAAAGTAACTGGTACACCTGGAAAAGTGCTCCATAATTTCACATGCATGGCAAGTCTGAGACAGACTCTAAGTACATGCTGAAATAATTTGAACTTGACTAATTCATCAGATGATTTGAGAGGCAACAGCAGGTATTTCTGTTGAGCACTGTTTTACATTAGCAAAAGGGAGAGAGGGCATCCTAACAGGAAAGTTTTAAACCTACATTTCAAGAGCATAATGATGTTTTGGAAAGAGAGTTCCAGCCATTTGGTGTGACAGTAGCAAAGGTGTATGTTTGAATCTTTGACCTTGACCAAGGCATGTAATACAGCCATAGTTCCTATTTTAGTTTGAAAACTGGGTCTTACTGTCACTTTGAGAGTGCCTCATATTTGCAAAATAGTATATGAATAGTTATAGTAAGCTTATGTTTTTTTCCCCTGGGTTGGTTTGGATATTAGTTTTTTTGGTTTTTTGTTGTTGTTTTTTTTTTTGTTTTTGTTTTTTTTTTTTTTGGTTTTTTTTTTTTTTTTTTTTGGTTTT
>JAWWEV010000043.1:15812340-15911912 GCA_035583235.1 Hafferia zeledoni
CTTGGGGAAAAAAAAAAATTGCTTTTTTGAAGTGCTCAAATGACTGATGAAATTCATTTAAAATAAATTTTCTTTTCTTGACTGTAGAACATAATTTTCAAGTCCTCAACATTTTAATTTCCCTAGGTCACTAACATGAATTAAATGGTCAACAAATAATATTTATATTTAAGGGAGAACAGAAAACTTAACAAGATAAATATGGTTACAATCACTCTTTCCTGGTGCATATCTAAAACAATCTAAGGTCTTTTCATCTAGACATGCAGCTGTGAGAGCAATAGATTGCTTTCCCAATCATGAATAATCTCTACTTTCATCTGATACTTTTAAGACTTGGTGCCTTCTGATTAGACTCAGAAGACCTGAATGATGTGAGTCCTTGTTATCTGCTCAGCGACAGTCTTACTCCACTAGCCCCTCCAGCTAATGCTCTCAGCTCTGCTCTGGTTTTTGTCCTTACTTTGCCTCTTTAAATACTATAGGTCATGCTGAGCACGTGTCCCTCAGCTCATAGGAAGGCTTTCAAATGTTTCTCCTCTCTTACATACATCTCAAGACTTTTTTTTTTTTTTTTTTTTGGGTTTTGGTTGGTTTGTTTGTTTCCTGTTTTTATTTTACTAAATATTCTGTTCAGTGTTGCTGGAATACTGGATGTGGTTTCATGTCTGTGTTAACCTTTTAACTTTGGGTTTTTTACAACCTCAGGTTATGGTAAAAACAGAAAAGAAGAATCTTTTCAATCTAATTGGCTACCATAGCTGCTTCCTAGGCTATCTGGAAGTCTTGGTGCCTGGGAGTAGTGTAAGTCTCCATGGTGTTGGCCAAGGACTGGTTGCCTAAAAGAAGAGTTGGCCAAAAGTACAGATACGTAATTCAGGAACAGGGTCAGCTGTGACTTAGTTCAACATGTATTTGCTGAGGAGGCAAACAGTCTTGTTGGAGATTTGGCTGTTCTTCTTCCTTAGAGAGCCAGAAGCCTTAGGAGCTCTGCTCTGTATCAGTACTCTTAGCAGCACTGTGCAGAGAAAGGAAGCATTGGACAGCCAGACCAGCTGCCAGCAATACTGGTGGAAATAGTCCTGGTACTGGCCTTAAACTTCAAAATCCAAATAGATTTGTTTAGAAGATTTTGCTTATATTGGACTATCAATCTTTGCTGGAAAAAGGCTCACACAAAAGATTAGTGGACTTTTTCAGTTAGAATAAGAAACCACAGTAATTTCCATCTTTCTTTAGAATATGAGGGAGAACTTCCATTAATAAAATGCTGTGTTTGGTGAGGGAGTTAATAAGGATTTTATATTACTGTTGTGGGGGTTTGTTGTGCAATCATTTATCTTTATTTCATGTTCATGTTCATTATTTTATTTGTCTTGTGTTTTTACTGTATGTCTGGTGTGCCTACATTTTTTTGCTAAGAATGAAGGGACCATTATTTTACCTTATTTTCATTTTAGTAGTCAGTAGAGTACCTCTGAGAGCATATAAATTACAAATCCCATGTTGTCTTTTTTTTTTTTTTTTTTTTTTTTTTAAAAAAAAACCAGATACTGAGTGCATGGAAATCCTTAGTTATGGAAATCCTTAGTTATAACATAAAGGGATTGTTTCAGTTTCCTATTCTTGTCTTGAGGATCAGGAAATGCCTTTAATGGATTGAGAATTACAGATGTAACTATAGGTAGGAAAGTAGTTTTTATATCATAGAGGACTCTAGGATCTATGTGGGTTCCCTTTTTTTTTTTTTTTCTTTTTTTTTTTTTGTAGAAACTCCCAGACCAGAAGAATGTTGGAGTACTATGATTTCTTTTCAATAACTTCTAAAGGGTTTGGGAGTTTTATATTGATCTTTTGAAAGTTAAAAGAAACTCAACATTAAATATTTTTGAAGAGCAACACCTAACTTTTATCTGTTCCTTAGGAGTGTTCCACACATCTCAATGAAATCCATTGACATGTTTTAAGTCTGGCTATGACTGTTCACATACTATAACTCACTGCATAATTCTGTGTATTCCATAAATAGAATGAATATTTTAAAGTGGTACAAGTGTGGATTTGGAAGAAAAACTGAGCTGTCACTAATGGAAAATTTATGCTGGCAACTGTGATAAAGTATCACATTTAAAAGGATCTGAGGGGAGGTTGTTTTGTTATTTTGACTTAGAGATTGTGTGGTGATGAGAACCATTGAAGCATATTGCACTGATTAAATGTCGTACTTGGGAGTCTCAAATGTCACAAAACATATGGAATACCAGGAACATTCATCACTGTTTGAAGGGACTGTCTAAAGCCTTGATAGCCTGGTCTAACGATAGTGCCAATAAAATAGTCAGTGAATGAAAAAAAGATCTGGTAGCATGAAAACAAGTGAAATAATGTTGGAACCAAGAGTGTTAGACTGCTACAGAATTACAGATTCTTCTTTTCCTGCTTATCATCTTCCTTCTCTTTGAAGGAAGAACTAAGATTGCGGTTTGGAAAAGCCATACTGATGCTATTACTCTTACCTGAGAAATAAACAGACATTGAATCTTCATATATGCTTAGGATTTAAAAAGAAAAAGAAAAAAACAAAACAAAACTAAAAACAAACAAACTTTGAATGCAAGAGTGGATGGCCACAAACTTTATTTCAGTGAGAGCAGACTTGAACATGTGAATATTGCTATTGCTAAATCAGATGTGATTTTTTTTTCTCAGTAAGTGGTAAAAGTGATCAGTCTAATGTTGCTGGAGAAGGGGAAGACTGTTATGACAACCTGTTTTTTAAAAAGTCTGTAAAATAGTGTTAAGGGAAGAGGGACAAGAGAGCGTCCTGGAAACAGTCCACAAGTGTAAATAGGTTGTTCACTCACTTATAAGACCACATTTTACATGTATTTTAGATAAAATGGAAATTGAGTAGTTATTAATTGTCAAATGTTTGAAATCCTTACAGGAGTCAGTTTCCTAAAATTTTCTTTATTCCTCTTCCTTCTAGTATCCCACATTGAAGCTTTATGTGATGTAAAGGCAAAGCTCATTTATGTTCTGTGAGACAGACCTAGCCTTACTGTTTTGCATAAAGCATAATTTTTTTTGAAAAGAGAAAGTATACGAAACTCACTGTTTTAAGATAATATATGAAGAATTTAAAATGATGTAACTAGCAAATTGCAATGCTTAATCTTACCATGTTTCTCAGAGCCATCTGACAAAAAGGCAGGACTCCATGATGTGTTAATGGTTACTTGAGAAGACAAGCACCAGAAGTCCAAGTGTCCTCCATCCTTCCTCCTTCTTCCCCCATCTTTTATTGCTGAACACAAATGCCATATGGTATGGAGTATTTGGTCAGTTGGGGTCAGCTGTCCTGGCTGTGTCCCGTTGCATCATCCTTGCTGGCAGGGCAAGGATGAGAAGCACGGAAGGCCTTGATGGTGTGCAAGCATTACTCACCAATAACTAAATCATCCCAGTGTTAGCAGCACTGTTCTTCACAAATCCAAACCATAACCCCATACCAGCTACTGTGAAGAAATTTAGCTCTGACCCAGCCAAAGCCAGTAGGGCTTTTATTTAATCTCTGTGATTTACAGATTCAAAACTCTGTGCAGAAATACTACAAATCTTGAACAGAAATATGTGTCTGTAATAATACTCCTAGTGCTATTTTGTTTGTGATGCTCAGTTTGTAGATTTTCTTACTTTTTAATCCATCAGACAATGCTACCTTGTCTTCTCCTGGTACAGTTTCTATTGAAAACAAAATCTTCAGACTAAGTAGTCTTAGCTTTAGTATGCACAAAGAAGCAAACTTGCATTTTGATTACTGAATATCAGGAATGCATGGAAACATAGCATGTCAGTTGCATAACAAACATAAATAAATAGTAAGAATGCCTGAAACTTTAAGACATTTAATTCAGATGGAAATTAACCACCTTTATGAGTTAAAATTATGTTTTGATCTAGAATAAGACATAATTGCCTATTTTCATTTCCTTGTATTCTATAAAATTAGCACAAAACTTTTTATATTTATTTATGAACTGTTTTAAATTTAAATTACAGTTCATAGGTGCTTCATAAAAATTGCAAAGTGCATTTTGAATTTAAATATTTTCCAAATCCAGTGTGTTTATTGACTTCACGCTAACCTGCAATTTTTAACAAAAAAGCCAGTATGCATAGATAGTAGAAGACTAACTTTCCCATAAAAAAGCCAATTTTCTGCCTTTCTTAAGGAAGTAGGTCTTGAAGTTTTTCTGTATCTAGAACTAGTGGCTGAGGAGTAGAAGTCAGAAAACAGTGTTTTACATAATCATTAAATAATTTAGGGGGAAAATTGCCAATTACAGGACTGTGTTAGATATGTATAACATTATTTGAGGATCTAGTCATAGTTCTTGAATATTTGCAGATTCAAAACAGGGTTCTGATTTATGTAAAGTAAATGATTGTCATCTACCCTTTGAATAAATCAAAACACCAAGTGATATCCTGATTATTTTGAGCCTTATAATCAAGTGTTTTTTAAACACTGAACCTGTTGCAAAGGAAGCTGGTATATGGAATTTAAACATAATAAATATTCAGTTAAATTCTAAAGTAAACTAAATTACCTGAACATAGAAATTTAAGGACTAATGAAATAAGAGTGTCTGTGGGAAAAACTGTTACAGATTGTTTTCCCTGGGTAGATAAGCCCAGAGGCAATACAGGAGCTAGGTTGAATCTGGGTCATCTGACTCCTGCTTGGGTAGCCAATTCTCCCCATTAAAAGCCTCGTCCTGTGGAATTATGTGATGTTTTCTACATTTGCACTGTGTTGTTAAAGATTATTATGGGATATCTGTTGTATGATTTTATAGTGTCCTACTGAGGCATCTACTGAGTGTATAAGTTGCAGTTTCTAAAAAATAAATTGCTGTCCTACTGTTACTTTGTGCCTTTAGTAATACATGTTCTGTATTTTCATCATTTGGCATAGGCAAAAAACTTTTTTTTGTAGTATCTTTATTATCACTTGGAGCAAAATAAATCACTTGCACATTTTCTTTTTGAAAGCTGGGTAACAATCAATTCTTGACTGAACAGATGATATAGACTTCAGAAGACAAAATATACTGGTGAAATCTGTAGCTAGTTCATGATGAAGATCTTGCTACAGATTTTGGACATGACAGTTGCCAGGTAAATTAAAAAAAAAACAACAAATAAAGTTAAAGTGAAATTCACAGTTCACTGTTACTGTATACAAATTCCAAAGGTATGGGAAGTGGTTTTGATAGCTAAATACAGAAACCTACATTACAATTTCATAATTCCTTTTCTGTTTGGGGGGAAAAATAGGTGCCTTGGAATGAGATCTAAAGTTAAAATGGGTAACTACATGCCTACCCTGTATGGGACTATTTGCAAGAGGCCCATAAGAAATTATAAGCACAGATGGTTTGTCTGAAACCCCTCTTCTCCCTGGAGATCAAGCTCCTTTTTCAGATTATCACAGTGTGTTCAGGATGGCACTTTACTCCATTTGCCATCTGCAACTGATAGGTACAACAGTACTTCTTCTGAAACCCTGATTAATTCTTATTGTTGCTCTTAAACAGCTGGGAGAAGAGGAGATATGTGTGTATGTTAATGTGAGACGGTGGGTGGCACCTACATTTTCTGTCTCAGAGGTTATGGATTTTACTGATCCCAGCTTCTTTCTCACCTTGAGGGGGTTCAGTTGCAGCTCTGGGGACAGAGACTGGCACATCTCTGTCGTGCATACTGTAGTGGGAAGTCCCAGCACCTGTGCAGCTCTGTGAAGTCAGTTGTTCCTTTGTACAGCCAAGAACTGCCAATTTTTGGAGCAAAGAAGGATGAGGAGCAACATGAGTCAGTGTCTGCTGATAAAGGTTTTCCTTCAGGCTGTTGAGAGAGCTGGCTTCAGGTCTTGTTCCAGCAAGTGTCGTCTCTGGAGGAATTAATGTAAGGATAGAAACATTCTGACTAAAGCAGCAGTAGAAACAATAGAGAAAACTCTAGATGTACACAGCTTATGAGATAATGATAGTCATGTGCCTAGAGAGCATTACGTTGAAAAATAAGACTGAAGCGTATAGAGTCTTTTGACATGTACCTTTGGACACCAAATTCCTGACCTAGTACCTAGTTGATATGCATCCTTGTATCAAATACTTTTTCATATTATCTGAATATATATCAAAACTTTCCATAATGACTAGTTAATTCTACCAAAATAATCTAAAATGTTTCCTTGGTCATTCAGGATTATTGAATTTAGAGAGGCATCTAGGAGTTCTAGGCTTTTGTTACTCATTATTGTCTTTCTTCCAAGTTTGTTTGTTTGTTTTGTTGTTGTTGTTGTGGGTTTTTTGTTGTTTTTTTGTTTTTGTGTGTGTGTTGTTTTTTTTTTTTATCAAAGGGCCAGACATTTCAAATAAATAAAAACAAATCCACCTATTGTTCCTTAAGCTCTCTACTGAGTCACTGTAAGAGCTTTCTGTGAAGAAGTTTTCATTTCTTCTATATACTATATCATTATATGAAACACAAACACTTTGTTCTTTTAAACTTACTGCAAACAGTCTGATAAAATACATGGACATTCACATTAATTTTAACAGGAAAAAAAAAGAATAATTTTAAAAACACAATTAGCAACAAGAAAGAAAAATAATGTCAAGAAAGAGTATCTATAGTTCCACAACTCAGCTATGAAAAACAGTGCTATCTGGGAGTCCATAGAGTGGTTTTGACATCTACAAATATAACATTTATTTGGACAGTAGGCAGCTTTCCTTCATTATATGACTTGCGAGTTTGTTATATATTGCCTTTCTAAAGCTGTTTGAGATTCTAAGCAGTAATATATTTTGTGTAATACTTATAGTGCTGACTTTATGCATTAAAATAATCTTCTTCCTGAATTACAGGGATCTGTTCAGCTCTCCATCCCTGTCTACCAGCTCAGGAGGGCAGTAGTCCTGGGAATGACACATCTTATTTTTGAAAACCGAGGCAATGAAGGTGTTAAGCACCTCAGCCCTTTTCCTCATCTTCTGTGACTATAACTTTTTTCTCCTTATATCTAAATGGAACTTCCCAAGTCCATTGGCTCTCATCCCATTGCTGTGCACTTGTTCTTTCCTATATCCTCTGAAATGACAGTTTTAGAGTTCCAAGCCTTCTCTTACCAGGCTGAACAGATGCAACTCACAGCCTCTCCTGCAAGTTCTGTGCTCCATGACCAGCTTGGTGATCCCCAGTGGATTTATTCCAGTATATCTATTTCTTTGTTGTACTGTGGAGCCCAAATCTGTTTCAGCACACCAGATGGAGTCTTACAAGTGGTAAATAAAGTCAAAAAATCATTTCCTTTTAGCTGCTGGCTATACTCTTACTAACACAGCTGGAGACACTGCTGGCCTTCTTTGCTCCTAGGGCACACTGCTCATTCATGTTCATTTTGTTGTCCATCAGGACCCTGCATCTTTTTCTGCAGAGTTGCTTGCTATATGGAATTATTTATGCCTAGATAAAGGATATTTGCCTAGGACTTGTCTATATGTGTCAAGAAATTGTAGAATAGTTTGGGTTGGAAGAGACCTCTAAAAGGTCATCTTCAACCAGAGACATCTTCAACCAGATCAAGTTTTCAGAGCCCCATCCAACCTGACCTTCAATGTTCAAGGGGTGGAGCATGTATCACCTCTCTGGGCAACCTGTTTCAGTCTTTCATGATCCTTATCATAAAAAAAAAAAAAAAATTCTTCCTAATATCTGGTCCAAATCTACCCTCTTTTAGTTTTAAACCATTAGCCCTTGTCCTGTTGACAACAGACTCTACAAAAAGTCTGCCCCCATCTTTCTTATAAGTCCCCTTGAAATGTTGAAAGGCCACAGTAAAACTCCTTAGAGCTTTATCTTCTAAAGGCTGAACAGCCTCAGCTCTCAGTCTGTCTTCCAAAGAGATGTGTGCCAACCCTGTCATTATTTTTGTGACTTTCCTGTGGGTTCAGTCCTGCAAGTCCATGTTTTTCCTGTACGGAGGACTCCAGAGCTAGATGCAGTACTCTAGGTAGGATATTGTGGGAGCTGAGTAGAGGAGCACAATCATCTCCCTTGACCTGCTGGCCACATTTCTTTTGATGCAGCCCAGGGTAATGATTGGCTTTCTGGGCTGTGAGTGCACATTGCCAGCTTGTGTCCAGCTTTTAATCCACCAGTACTCCTAAGTCCTCAGCAGGGCTGAGGAATCCCTTGTTCCTCCAGCCTCTATTGATACCAGAGGTTGCCCCCGCCCAGGTGCAGCACCTTGCACTTGGCCTTTTTGAACTTGAGATTCACATGGGCCCACTTCTTCAGCCTGTAGAGCGGCATATGATATTTCAAAGTAATGATGCTGACAGATAAACCAGTTTGTATCTTAAAAACCCATCAGCAATTTCTTGATTTTTATGTGGTAAATGATAGCACAAAGAGTGTTCTCTGGACATTGTTTGCAAAGAAAATTAGGTTAATTGCCTGTTTACTTCTTTGTTTGTTTCACCATTAAAGCTTGCAGGATGCCCACAGTATTCTATAGTTAGCAAATTAGTAGTGCCCTATCGGAATCTTATTTTGAGGACAGTTTTTCTGTCTCAGTGGCAGTAGTTTTCCAGAGAAAGTAATGCTTTTGAGCTCAGAATAACAACAACTTGGAATAAAAATCACTTGAAAATTTTACAAGCATTTGGTTGACAGAATTAGGATAGTCCTCAATTACCTGTGTTCCCTAACTGCTTGTTTTGTTTGAAAAGAAAGGAAAATAAAGAGACATTTTATTATATTAGATTTACAAACAGAATAGACATTTTTCATGACAGGCTTTCTGAAGGAATGCTGTTTAGATCAAGTGTGATCAAAAATAATTTTATTTTGGCTGTTTATTGACTTATATGACAGATATTTGATTTTGTCTTTTGCTTAGTAAACCGAAGCAATTGAAAACCACATTGCATTTGACATTGAATAAACCCCTTTCTTAAGTGACCTCAGAAGCCTATAATTACCTTCTTCATGACAGGTTTTAACATACTGTGTTCTGGGTGCCCACTTCTAGTAACACAATTTGTTACTGTAGAGCAATGCAAAAGATGCCTGAAATCTTTTTGTAACGTGCACATTAAATAGTAGGAAAAAAAAAAATATTGCAACACCTCTGTTGTATCAGAAGATAAATTCTAAAATAATGGAACTACTAAGGCATGAATTCAGGTGTATTTCAACGCAGGTTGATAAAGTGACGCTATGGGGGTGCTCTGCACATTAGAGTCTTCTCTAAGTAGTAATGTAGAGATACAGCTAAGCATTAAAGTTGCTACACAAGAGCTTTTTGTATGATTCATTTCAGTTTTAAAATGAGTCTTTTTTTTTTTTTAATTTACTCTTTCTTTCTTACTATAAAGAAAGTTTTCAGAGAACAACTGATTTTTCATTATTTCTCTAGAATAAAATCCTGCAGTATGGCATAGACTGGTCACTCACCTAATTTTTGCATAGATTGGCTCCTGTACAATAGGAAATAGTGTTGCAATTCCAAATGTATTTGGCCAGCTTAGGTGGGAATAAACAGGTAATTGTTCACTGCCTGGTATTATGTGGAAGACCAGGAGAACACTAATATACTTGGACTCTTCTCAGGTGTTTTGTGTGCATCATGTTGTTTGATACCAAATTATTTTTCGGCATGAGTTTGGATTTTCATCCATTTAGATGTTAATTGAAATTTTTTTTGGTGTTTTTCATAATTTGGACCAAAAATGCTACATCACTGTAATTCACTGCAGGACAAACAACATGTGTAATCATGGCTTTGATAATTCAGTAGATTCATTGAATTTCTTCCTAGCCCTGCTGAGCCTTGGTTTGCAGAATGTTCCTGAGATCAGGGGCTCTGCTGCAGCTTCAGGCACACAGCCTGTATGTGCAATACCTGAAGGCAGTTTACAGTGGCCAAGGTTTTATGTCACTATTTGATTTTTGTTTTCTCATTGGCTTTATGTTGTACCTTATAAGGCTATAAAGGTGCCCTTATTGTTTTAACAAGCTTGTAACCTTTTAAAAATGTTTAGTTTTAATACTGAATATATTAATTGATTTTTTTTCTCTTTTCTTCACAGGATTTTCTCACTGAACCTATAGCTTATTCTTGAATTGTTTAAAAATAATTTTCTATTTTCTTTCCTAATGAAAGAAAGCATGTGTTTGTTTGTGTCTGCATGTGTGTGTGCCCGCAGGCTTGTGTGCTAAAAGGAAGAGCAAAATGTCTGATGTGTGTTACAAAACTGAAATTGGATACAGCTTGCTGGATTTAAGAAAAAAATGTTTCAAGCAGTTGAGAGTCACTCCTGGGGATTCTTGGTAAATATAATACGTTAGGCTGTAGCTTCCCACTAAAGTCAGTGTTTCCTTCATGAATTTCCTACCTCAATTTGAAAATTATGTAGTTGAGGCAGAGCATGAGTAGTTGTTACTCTTCTCTTACTTTAGGCTACTTGTATACCTCAAAAGCTTTCACTTTTTTTATATTGGTGTGTTGATCCCTAGAACAGCTTTGCCATGAGGTACTTCACTGTGAGAAAACCTTTTATTTGCAGAGAGGGCTTAACCACTATCAGTGTTTCTTTCTTGGTGTTCTGCTTATGCCAGGAGACATTTGAGTGAACATTTTTTAGTTTCTGGAGAAGACTAGCACATTTTTACTAGTCCTTCTTGCAGAACAGTAGAAGAATGAAGTTTACAAAATGTTGAATCATTTGAGTGTTAGCATGTGTTTGAGACTTGTTTCATTTGACAGTACTGGCTACATTCTGAACTTGAAATGAACAAACAAAAATAACTATTACCTATGTAACGATAACGGGAAGTGGCATCTGCTGCTTGCTTGGGTAGGGCAGATTTGGAGAGCATAGTACAAAACAAAGTATCAGCAGAAGGGAGAAATCTACTTTCTTCAATTTCATTTACCATAGCAAGATTTGGCATTGGAAGGTGAATCAAACCTGTTTTAATGTTTCTGTCATTAGGCGAAGGAAATTTATCCATTTCTTCTTACAGGAGAAAGAGAAGGAGAAAATTAACATAGAGGTATTACAAGCACTAAAGGAAAAATCAATTTCCTGTTGATTTAAGACCTTTGCAGCACTTACAGCCATTCAGGAGATATGTCTAAAGAAGAATGATATTTTTTGGATCCATATGTAAACCAACCTTTTTTTTTTCCCAATGAATACAACAAAAAACAAAATCAGAGCACACATTTGTGGTCTTTTGTGCAGTTTTTAAAAAATATGTGCTTTTTTGTTGAGGTTTTTTTATATTTCAAATTATTAAACTTTAATTGTTTCACAACCAGAGTCACACTCCATTGGAGAATATGTTTTCAAGTCTCTTTGACCACATCTTACTGTCACTTTTCTCTTCAAAGCAGGAGAGGTAATGACTATGCAAGATCCAGCTTTTCTAAATTTTCCAGCAACCTGAATTCTTATGTTTTGCCTACTCAGATCAATCCTGACTGAGTAGAATTCTACAGTGATAATACAATTGTCATGTATATATCCAGGCTGCAAAGAGTTTAAGCAAGCTCTTACTGCATCTCATCAGCCAGGGTCAGGTGAGGATAGGGGGGAAGAATTTCATTGTTTTACTTACTAGTCCCCCTCCCTCCCCGGATTAAATTCTGGCACTCTGGCAATGTCTTCTTATGAGTATTGGAACTCTTGGAGTATTATTCCAGCACCAGCACTCCAGTAAAAATTACTGTCTACTGTATTAGAATATATTTATGAGGAAACTAGGAAAGATTTAACACAAGAGGTCCATGATAATAGATAAAATTAGAGAACTGCATAATGCATGTAGTAAGTAGCAGTCTTCTGCTACT
Organism: Hafferia zeledoni; assembly: GCA_035583235.1. NCBI lineage: Eukaryota > Metazoa > Chordata > Aves > Passeriformes > Thamnophilidae > Hafferia > Hafferia zeledoni. Next base: position 15,824,273 of record JAWWEV010000043.1, read on the forward strand.
CATGTAAAAACTCATGTAAAATTCACATATTCTTCTCAAAGCAACAATATTCTAATTCCCAGTGTAGCAACTAGACATGTATTTCACTGGAAGAATATTTTAAGATATAATTTCCTTATACCACATACCTGATTACAGGCTGTTGTTTTTGTTTTTGTTTTTGTCCTATTAGTAATGTAATAAAGTTACAATCTGCACAAATCTCAGTTGTACCTTCATAAAGCAGTGAAGCTGAGGAGCAGCCTCCTGTCCCATTTCTGTCCCCAGATCTCACCTATTATTCCTAATGCCTTGAAAAAAATGTTCTATTTTCTGTCTGTGTGAAGCTAATGGAATGACTTTCTCTAAAAAGGGGGAAGAAAAAAAAAAAAAGGAAAAAAAAAATCATCGAGCTCAAAGCTCATTGCATGATGCAGACTCTGTATTCAAATCATAGTAGCCATTGATACTTCCTGAGAAGTGTTTCCCTTCCTGTGGCTTAGGCTGATGTCCCCTTCATCCCTGGTGACTGACAGAGGAATATGTTGATATTAGTTAATACTCTGCCCACAACCTGCACACAGAAGTTCCCATGGTATTATGAGTGGTAACTCAAAGGATATATTCCGATTGAAAATCAGCATTAAAAACAATAGAGCATGTTTTGCTAAATACCTTATTTTCTGTCATTTCACAGTAGTCTCCTGAATCATTTTCCTAGATCTATGATTGTCTGTTTTTCATGCATAGCAACCTCCATGGTTGAATCAAAGAGAAATCTGCTGCAGAAGTACCTTTGTGTTTTGGGGGAAATCTTTTTTTCATATGTCTTCTCTTTCAAAACACAACTTTGATGGAGTATGTTGATTTGCTATGGGAAATATTTGCATAATAACTTTAATAACCAAATGAAAGTGATCCTCAGTACTGACCAGGTACAATATTAATAGTTTTAGTCTGTGCATTTCTCATTTTTTTATTACATCTTGAATCTTCTTCTCTATAATAAATAGGATTATATATTTAGTAAAATACATAACATGTTGCAGGTTGCTTTTATTGAAGTCTGTTTTAATTTTAATCATCTGAAACATAATTAGAAAGTGTTTGTTATATTATGCCAACAAAGTACCAATCATGAACTGAAGACTGACATTGGAGTGGACAGTTTGTGATTATAACTGTATGTCAAGTTCTTCATTAAGATGCACATTAACTGAACATAATTGACTGTAAGGCAGCTGGACAGTGGTAAAATATTTAGTAATGAACCTCTTCACTGCTGTATTTTTCTGCCTCAAGGAGAACAATAAAAGTGTCCATATTTTCTTTTTAATACCCTTTTGTAAATGCTGCCATATTAGCAAGCAAAATGATATGGTCATATGAGGGCTTCATAGTTTCTGCTTCTCCAGTTTTCTAGGGCTATTAATTCCAATACTGAAAATTTATGAAGGAAACAGAGCAAAGTGTTCACTGTAGAAGAGGGGGTTTTTTTTGCCTGGTTCACTTATAATCAGAATTTAAAAGCAAACAAAAGTAATAGTTGATTTTATTCCATGAAAAGTTGGACTCAAAGAGCATTTTTGAGTAAGTTAGAAGTAACAGTGCATTCTTTCAGGAAATAACTCCTGCCCATTCAACAGAGGCTTCATTTGGTCAGCATTTTTATTTTAAATTCTATGAAAGCAGGCAAAATATCTCATACAGTGCATTTTTTCATTATTTTTCTAAGTATTTCAAAGATAAGTGATCTCACACTGATGTTTCTGAGATATCTGATGGTGTCTAGCCATCAAATGGGTTTCATTTCTTCATATCAAATGAATGAATCTACCTTTTAGAGGTGAGGTTCTTAAAAATATATCAATAGTAACATCTCAAGTTTATGGTCCTCCATCTAGTAGTTGTTTCAGAGTTGTCTTCAAAATAATGTATTTTTGAAATCTGAATTTGTATGAAGTTTTCATCGCATTGTATCTGTAGAATATAATGGATTAGAGATAACAAATTTATGATAATTGTCTTTTTGGATTATGTAATATTTAAACCTCCCAATAGCGAAGGAAGGAAGATCTCAATTTTCTTTAGGAATCATAATTACATAATTGGACATAAAAAATCTGTTTAAACAAATGAGAAACAGTGTAATAGTGTTGTGTTTATTATCACCAGTTTCTACCCCATCTCCCTTGTGCACTTTCATTTTAAAGTTTACCAGTTTAATATACTAGAGCATAGGAATGGCCATAGTCACCTAAAGTACTTCGTCTTATTGCCCCTCTAGTTCTATATACATAGATCTGTTGAGGCCTTTGCTTCACACAAGCCTGTAACATTTATGTGTTAAATACAGAACAAGTGAATTTCAGTTGGTGAAGTGATTTTGGGACAGATAATCCAATTCAGCACTGTGGTGTCTGAGTGGCTTCTATTGGACTTTGATGTATTTTAAAACTTGTTTGGCAAAATTTTTTTCCTTCAGATGCAGACTACTGTTACGATTAATTTATTTATTATTCTGTGACTTGGGTCATACAGCTTCAGAAAAGACATATTATTTCCTTTAATATAGATTTTTGAGAACAGATAAATAGAATAATCTCCCCCAAAAGATTTTTTTTTCCTACTATTTCCTGCAGCTTGATCTAAGGAGCTCTATTTAGTACAGATATTATGAAAACAAATTTTCTTCCTGCTTTGCGATTCTTTCAGCTCAGATTGTACCATCTGTTGGGTATTTTCCTTTTTTTTTTATTTTTTTTTTTTTTTACTTGAAGTTAGGTTTTGTATTAACCCATAATGTTTTGTGATTTGAGTTTATTTTCTGTAAAAAACAAACAAACAAACAAACCAAAACAAAACCAACAAACCAACCCCCCCAAAAACCACACCAGATGATTTTTTTCTACTTAGTGAGTTAGCAGCATAAGAACTCAGAATACTCTTAGTTTATTTGTTTGGTTTGGTTTCTTTTTTGTCTTTTGCTGATATTCAGTACAAACATTCTTTATGTTGAAGTATGCAGCCATATTTTGAGAGAATAGTCAGGTCTGGAAGAATTCAAAGTAGATTTCTTAATCTGTAGAAACAATTTTGAAATATATCCTTAGATCTATATCTTAGAGTCTGTATTGTCATATATTATGTCTTTTTTTTTTAATAATAAGATATATAATTAGGTGTTTAATTCTTAGAAAATGTTCTCCCCATAACAAAATTCTATTCTCTTATATATATATAGTAGTTTTTTATCCTGTCTGTATATTACTGTTAAAACATTATCCAGCTTGCATTAAACAACTTTCATTCAGCAGTTACCTGACACAACTGTGTAGGAGGAGCTGACTTCTCCTGTTCCTGAGGAGTCATTTGAAGGATTGTGTAAAGTTCTTCTTTTTCTATCACTTATTCCCTGTGAAGACCTGGTATGATACATCTCCCATCAGTGCTTCAGCACAAAGACTCTGCACAAGAGACACAGACAGCACCAGCTTCTGTGATAGGACTATTCAACCCATGTTGTATCCCTCTAAACCACAAGTGAAAGCTGAATCGTGAATCAAAAGGAGTAGTAGCATTTGAAAAAGAAAGAATATAGTACATGTAACCTTTGTGCTTCTATTTCCATGGCTCCCAGAGAAATATCTCCTTAAAATGCATTATTTTCTTGTGCTCTTGTTAGATGATATCCTTCAAAACACTGTATGGTTTTGTCTTTAAGAGGGAACAAAAATATGAGCATTTGTTTTAAAGGAGTAACCTATTTCCTGCTCATACTCTTTGAATAACTAAAGGAAAGAGTTAAGACCCTGCTTCTCTTTACCATGTTGAAAAAAGTGGGTTTTTCATCTCCTAGCTCCTACTAATCCCATGAGTAGCTGTCCTGATTTAGTACTTGAAAGACTGGCCTTTTCTTCATGTAGACTGTACTATCTATATGAATGAATAACCCCTCTCAGAACACAAACAAATCACCTGTCGCAGAAAGCAGAAAACTAATGCTATTGCAGTCTTGTGTCTGTCAGTTGCCCAGTGTTCATATGGTTTGTTCTCTCTTACTCCTTTTTTTTCTGATATTTTTACAGTACCAATATTATGATAATCTCTTTAAACAGTTCATTCTGAATGACCTAATTTTTAAACTGCTGAGCATTCATTGCTCATACTGAAGAAAATCTGGTTAAGAAAATGTCTGTTTTGCAAATCTGTGGGGTGAGGATGTTTGTGTTTTTATATGGTTATATGACTGTTTTCTTGTAAATGCTCCCTCATACCTTTATACTGAGACTTCGTATTGCTCTTAATTTTTGCTTTCATAATCTTGGACTTCCTTTTCTTCTTTTTCTTGTGAGAAATAGGGTAGTTATTTTTGTTATGAAGAAGAAATAACAAACTTTCAAATTGTCAGTTGATAATTTAACTATTACTTACTTATTTTCAGAGTCATAGAGTTGTTCAGTTGAAAAAGACCTTTAAGTTCATCAAGTCCAACTGTTAACCCAGCACTGCCAAGTCCACCACTGAACCATGTCCCCAGGTGTCACACCAACATGTCTTAAATACTTCCAGGGATGGTCACTGCATCACGTCACTGGGCAGCTTTCTTGTTGCAACTTTGTTGCTTCCTACCTGAAAAATAATCGTTAACAGTCTGAGGGCTGTACTGGGATACAAAACTTTATTTCGCTTCTTTAAAGCGGACCTCAGGGGCACAGCTGATCTCCCTAAGAAGTGGGTCTAGTAGTCTTAATATTGGGCCTTCTGTTCCCTTTGGAAAGGAGTCTCCTGTGACAGTGACACATCCTTTTTGTTTAAGGGAACAGTTTTGATGCAGGGCATAGGCTTCAAGCTAGAAGGACCATCATCCTCGTTATTGTTCAGTTACACTTGCAGAGCTTCATACCTATTATGCCAGGACACCGGGAGAGGTGGGAAAGTCATGGAGGGGATGCATCTGCTGTACCAGTTGGGAACTTGCCACCATTGCCCCTATCCCTTAAGTCAGTGTGTTCAGCCAGTCAGAAAGACGATAGGAGATCATCCATATCAGGCATTCTGTCTCACTGTTGAACCTGAATGCTGACTTTTTTGTTACTATATAATTTGTGGAACATTTTTTTAAGAATGTGTGAAAGGCATCTATCAGTAGTTTTTGTATTTGCATTACATTTGCACATTTTAATAGTGTGTTCCATGTGAATACATATTTGCGTATTTTTATGTGGTATCATGAAAGGGGCTTTAGAAAACAAAACCTGTTCTGTGCATAGGTGTTTTAATATGACATTGTTCTATTCTGTTGGAATGGAGTGTGGGAGGTAGTACTTATTGCTATTAAATTTATCAGGCAATGTAGGTAATGATTGTTTTACAAGTCTCTTCATGTAAAGCTATAGGGCGGTATCTCATGGGAGAAAAAAACACTTTTTTTTTTAATTGAGGCACATTTTTTTGTGAAACTCTTACACTTTCTGTCAAGTTGGTTCATAGACTATGAATCTTTCTCATGCAAATTACAGCTCTTTCCAAAATAAACAATACAGTCAGTAAGCACAGGTTAGTGTTAAGACATTATATGATTATATCAAGAATTCTCTTCTCAACCTTTGTTTCTGGGTGGAATTTAAGTACTTATGCCATTACTACAATCACATTTGCATGGTTCCATGCACAGCACTGAATATATCTAATAGTTGTTTAATAAAAATATAAAACTTCTAGCATGGGCACATTTTTCATCACTTTGCCATGCTTAATAACCAACTGCAAATCATTTATATTATAAGTAAATCAACAAACAAAAATCAATAACATAGAATTATAAGTAACCTGCTCTTTTGGAAAAATTGTTGTTCAAGTAAAAGAAAATATGTTTTTTTTTTTTACTTCCATGGAAAATTCACCTATTGATTTTTTTTTTTTCCTTTTTTTTTAGTTCTGGCTAAGCTAGATATGTAAGAGGAAACTATTTTTTTCTTTTCATAATGAATATCTATGAATGAGAGCAGTGAGCAGTCAACAATTATTGTTGGACCCAGGTTTCATATTGTATAATTTCTTTTCCATCATTTTCTATAGGAAGATGAACACAGCTGCTGTCTATACAGTATAACAAATCTAAGTCAAGCAGACAGATTAATGATGTCTGGCTCATAATTATGAACATTACAGAAACATTTTTATTCTTTCAGTGGCTTCTATACATAATATTATATAGTTTACAGGAAGGTAGTATTGGTTTATGATAGAATTTTGCATCCAGGAAATACTTTAATCATGAATCACTTCCATGATATGATGATAAAAATTGCCATGTAGTCTGCATAATCCTTCATCAGATTATAAACAGAAGTCTTCACTTAGTTAATGTTTGTCCAAACAGTTCATCCTCCATCTCAGTTTGAAAGAAATTACGTTAAATCCTTCACTGGAGTTACATTTAAAAGTATTTAAAGAAAAACTGGTAACTGGTAAGCAAAGTACTCACATATAGAGGGCTCTTTACCCTTTGGCTGTGCTTATCCCAATCAGCATCGAATTCTAATTCAATAGAAGAGCATTCAGTTAATTTTTTTTTTTTTTTTTTTTTTTTTGTGCAGAGTTGCACAATTTCTCATTTTTGTTCAATATAACAAGGTTTCATTGTAGCATAATATGCATGTACCAAATAGGTTTTTATATTTGGGATGTTTCATTAGTATGACTTTAAATGACAAACGTTTAAATAAGATTGTATAAATAAGATGTATGTGCAGTGTTTGGAATTATATGTGCTTTATGAATCATTTGATCTGCTGTTTATGTAGAGGAAGAGAAAGATTCTTGTTTTTCCTAGTTGTCTTAAGTGTTCTTTTTTCTTTCATCACATCAGTGAATCTTTACATGTGTTATTTAGGATTTGTAATAGTTATGTAAGATCCTCTATACAAGAAATCTCAGAGCCGTACCTAATTCCCTTGTCCAGCTTTTTCTTGTTTTTTTTTTTTTTTTTTTTAATCCACATTTGAATAAAATATTTCTAATAAATGTCTGTAGTTGGGATGGGGAGGAAGTAACCTAGTTTACTTCAGAGATGACTCCAAACAGGTAGCAGAAACAAAATTGTTTCAGTTACTTCTACTCACACCATAATTTAGGTCTAACCAGGCAAACTTCACCCTCTGAAAAAGAGATTTTTCAGATCACATCTAGGAAATACACAGTTTTCTTTCAGTGTGACACTATAAAAAGCATTTGATTTGGTTATTTTGAACTGGTTGTCCCTCTGCAACCCAGGTGGAAATACAAATTATGTGTTAGGATCAGAGCGGCAGCATATGGGTCCAGAGGCAACTTGGGCCTGAATAGCAGGTAGCATGACCAAGGGAGTTTGCTCTGAAAATAGGTAGATAAATCCATAAATATTGTCAGAAAACTCTATTCCATGACTTAGGGCCATGGATCATTCCCTGGCCCTTAGATTTAACAGTATAGAAATACTTGCCATGTCTATGTTACTATCCTCTTATCTTGAAGATGATAAATCTTAGGAATACATGCTTTAAAATACATGGATAATTACCAGCCATGATTCTTCAATGGTTTGGTTAAGGGTATCTCCAGCCTCATGGCTTTCTTGCTTGATAGAGCCCAGTGCACCAGAAGGCAGAAGGACATAATGTTTCTGAATATTTCAAATGAGAGGTAGCTTCATTATTGATTCATTTGGTATAATTATGGGCAAAATAACAGTATGTGTAATAAGAGACTGAATTAATAGAGAGCTAAGGGAAAAAGGATGTAGTTAAAAAAGAGTAGCAGGCTTTTCTAGGCAGTTAAGATTTCACCGATGAATTTGGTTTTGTTGATGACAAGTTTGGTTGGTATATGGTGATGCAAATATAGTGTAATTTAGCCTTTTTAAAATGTTTCATTTAATGCCAGCCGAAATCCAATTGCTGATCCAATGTAGTTTTTAAATTGCAGAATCAATTGCTCAATGAGGCACTAAACAATTTGGGGAGGGAAATTTGAAACAAAATAAAGTTCTCAGTGGTAAGTCTTTAAATGAGGCTACTTCTTTGTCATTTTAAATTAGTTCAGCATGAACATCAACAATGACAACAGAATAATTGAGCTATCTGTTTGAGTAGAGGAAAGTAATAAATAATGATGTGGGGTTGTTTTACCTCAGTATAAAGTGGTGGCAGAACTAATACTCGATTGTGGCTGTTCTTTTTTCCTATTAAAAATAAACTGAAGAAAGGAACCTTAAAACTGAGCTTTTGATAAGAGAAAATTACATACAAATTCAGATGCATCTGAATATGCTTAACTTAGCACAGATATGATTGAGAGAGGGTTTGCTAACTGTGTCTAAAATACTTAGTAATAAAAGTCTTTTTAATTTAGCAAAGCAAGTTAGTAGAAGCTGAAGCCAATTCAAATTAAATATGTGGCAAATACTTTCAGTAGGGAGGTGATTAACTGCTGGGACAAATTGCCAAGAGAAACAAGTGATTTTTCCATCACATGAGGTTGTCAAATTAGAACTAAATAACTCTCAGAAAATTATTTGACTCTTGCCAAGAACAAATTATTGGTCTCAGTTCATTGTTAACTGGATGAAATTTTAAAGCAGGTGGTTGGGATGGTGGAGCAAATAATTCCTTAGTTTTATAATCTAAAATCATATGGAATATTTTTACCTAACTTGTGTTTGTTGACTTATTCCCATCAGGAACTTCATTGCAACGTGGTAGACTATTTCCTGGCATATTCCCATTCATGCTATACTGTATTTAGGAGATACTGTCTTGGTATCTACTTCATCACATCTGGTTTCAATGGCAAACTTGCTATTTATTGGTTTTTACTTTGAAGCAAATGTTTGGAAAGAGTCAATAGCTCTGTCAATAGAAGTAAACTCAGTAATTTACTCCAGTATGAAGCTATTAAATTCTGTCTTATTGGAACAGAATCACTGAGTGTCAGCAAAGTTTATTTAGTGCTTTTGTGCTGGGTCAAATGGTAGGGGCATACCTTTAAACTTACGGAAGTGGCTTGGGTACTATATGTGGCACACACACATCTGTCCTAGTTACAGTGGCCGGGACCAGTTTATCACTATGTGGGTGTAAACAAAACTGTGTATTCTACATCCTCCTTGTCATTTATGATGAATTGTTAATAGTGGATAATTTGCAGCAGTGGCCCAGGGCACACCTAACACCTCAAGCTACAGGCTTTCTATTAAAAAACCCTGTGAGGCACAGGAATGCTTCTCTTCATACCAATGACTCAGCTGTGATAACTCCCCTCCAGGGAGGCATTAGCACCTTCATACCCACCCTGATGGGTCAAGTCTGCTAATGGGCTATTAGGACTGACAATAGTCAGTTGCAACCTCATAGACCATCAAAGATTCCAAAAATATCTCATGACTCACAGAATTAAATCACCCATTCTGAAATTCCATGCCCTGGGTGGAGGTACTGGTCATTCCCACCTGAGCCTGAGCATATAAAGTATTTGGCTTTTGGACTTCTGGTACCACTTGTGTGTTCCAGAGGATGACCAGCACCTCAACAGGACTGTGCCTACCACTCTCTAGAAGACTGCAACCATCATAATCACCAACAGGTTTTCCTTTCTTTTATTTTGAACCCAGGGTTCAGCATGGACCTCAGCACAGGGGCCAATAAACACTTTGTTTGTGCCCCAGGGTGCTGGGGTTTACGTCTGTTTTTTGTTTTTTGTTTTTTTGGGGTTTTTTGGGTTTTTTTGGTGGGTTAAAACCATTTTTTCTCTGTACCATTGTAGTTATTGGAATCTTTTTAGTAAATTATAACTGACTTTTTAATCTCTATTGAGTTGGGTTCATTTATCATGCCAGTTTACCTTTAAAGCAGCATACAACATCTTACTGCAATATGCAAACACATGATGCAGAAATAATTGAGAGAATTAGTGCAGAAATGCTGCAGTCCCTTTTCAACTCCTCTTTTGTGGTTATATGTGTATTTCAGTTGGATATAATTTGATTTTCTTCAGTACTTCCACCTAAATGCTGCAGTCTAACTTAGGAATCTTTGACTGTCTGAAAGATTCCTTGAAGGAGTCTTCATTAAGTGCATGAGAATATTTAAATAGTGGGTGGTGGTATTGTATTAGCAATCACGTGGGCAATTCCAGATTGAATTAGTCTGTTGTGAAGTGTGTAATTTAGTAGATGCCTCATATCTGCAGTCCATGGACATTCAGTGGGAGTGACCTTAGAAGGACACTGTCTAGGTTGATCTCAGTGATGCTTCAGTAGGCATTGTAAAACCATTTTGAGTTGCAGTTTCACTGCAAGTGTTTTAATAACAGGTCTTAAATTCTCCGCCATTTAAGGGCAGTGCATAATTTCAAATATAGTTTTATGTTTCAGAGATACAACAGTATCATGCCATGTTGAAGGGAAAGTGATGCAAAGTGAATTGGAGTCATCTACTAGCCTTAGCACACATGCCTGTGCTTTCCAAGCTATTATAAAAATTAATACACTCACTCTTTGAATTAATGGATGGGCTTGCAGGACACCATCTGATATAAATTTTGAAGCTGGATTATATTTACATTTCTATTTGTACTGTAAAATTAGTAAAGGTTATTACTTCTATCTGATCTTGATATTATCAGTTTTATACCATAATTAAATGCACAGACACACACAACCTCTTGTGAGAAGTGCTGAAACGCAGATACTTAAAAGTACATGAAGGGCCAAAGCAAATGTTCACAAGTTACCCTATCTGTCAGTTTTACATTTTTTCTCTCTTTACCTGTTGGTCCTTCTGCTCATCTTGATTGCAGGATGGAATCACTACATTTTCTGTGATTATGCAGTACCACTCAGAGCATAAGGAGCTTCTGGCCCAGCATTTTAAAGACAGAATCCGACAGTGACCAAATCAGACTCACAGTAATGCCTCTAGATCTCTGCTGTGGAGATTTTCAGGCTGCCCAAGGTTCTTTAAATACTGCATTTTCTTATCATATAAAAAGATGGGAGTGATGGTGTAGTTCTTCTCTTACCAGTGATGACATCATGCTGGACAAGATATGAAATGTTGTCAACAGTGCCTTCATGTGCACTTGTCTGATAGATATTATGAGTGAAGAGGTGTGTATGGAAACAGTGGAATAGTACAGCAAATGTATGACTTCCATCTTCTGCATGTTTTCACAACCTTTTTTTTTTGATGTTTTGTTCTGTTTGCGCTTTTTTTTTTTTTTTTAAAAGAATCTAATGTAGGGGTTTTTTTTCCCCAGCTGTGAAATGCATATTCCTCCAAACCTCTGTGTTTATGTTCCTTTACTTATTGGCTTTTCTGTTGGGTTAGAAAAGGCTTCCAGCCTCCTACGCACTTCAGAAATATTTTTTAGTAACTATATATTTTTAATAACCCATTTCATGAACTCCCAGATCACTTTTAGAGAATGATCCTTTTCAGATTGAAGATAATGCAGGAAAATAAAATTTGGGCTTAACTTCCTATCACTGAGTCCACATGTTATAAATCTCTTCCTATTTGAAACTTAGTTCTTTATACTACTTTGCTTACACTGTGGTAAGTGTATTTACTCTTCTTTAAAGAATCTGCTTTCTGCAGAGCAGCTACCAGGACAAAAGATGTCCAAAATTAGGACTATCCAGTCTTTCATCACTTGAAGTGTGCTTATTATTATAAGAGGTGTGCTGAAGAATTAAAGAAATATTTGAATTTGCAATTCTGGTTTCTTTTTTTGGCATTTACACCAGGAGTAACTGAAAGTAGATCATACCCTGCAGAAATTAAAGATGAAAGTTACTAGATTTTTAAATCCACTTCTCACCACATATTTTCTACTTTTAAATATCCCCAGGGAAGATGCCTCCACTGCATATATCATGAAATTATAGCATAAACTTTATTAGTGATCTTAAACAATGAATTTTTATAGCATCATTCTGTATTTAAAACATCATGTTCTTATTAATGTTTTTCTCTGTTACTGCAGATCTTCATAATTCCAATCTTTGGTTTAGTTGCAAAGTTTGGTTTAGAAAGCAAAGGAGCACAAATACAGCAAACACTTATTTTGCAAATCTTGTTCTAAGATAAGATGGGTATAGTTTTTAGAGATTTTATTTTTATTGATTTTTACCTTGTGGCAAATAGCAGTATATCTCAAAGCCTCTTCAGCTACCAGTATACATAGTTTGCAAGTCTTTAATGTGACTAATTCCTAAAGAGAAAATATTCTGCATTCTTAATGAATCATAATTGAAAAATTATTATAGTGACAGGAAATTATAAATGAAAATGTCATTTCATGTTGCTGTAGAAAAGCCAATTTCAGTGACATTTTAAGAATTATCTATAGGAAGACATCAATCTGTGGTGACAAGAATTGAACAGAAGTATAATCATAAGAGTGTTTTGGGTTATTTGTTTAATAACAGGAGTTGTTAGAATGATATATAGAGGTAAAATGTTGAAAAAATGTATTTATTAGTAATAAATAGTTGCTTGGTGACACTAAGACTTGGAAACAATTTTATTTGGATAATTGGTCACTGGTGATACAAGCTATAAGCAGTTTTCAATGGAAACATCATGGAAAACAGCTTTAAAGTTTTTTCTGGTGAGCAGCACAGGAGGCTTTTTTCCTCAGAAATAACCGGAGAGCCTGCATATTAAGTCAAATACACCTGTGTTTACAACCCATTAGTGGAAATGAGTGGATCATACCACATACCCAGTTCTTTTCAACTACCTCATTAAGACTGAGCAGAGTGTAAAGTACTAGTTATACACACTTAATCTGCCACTTGCTTCCACTGCTTCTTAAGCTGTACTCAGAGTAATTGCTTATTCTGCCTCAGAGAGTGGTGTGATTCAATGAAATCCCACCATTTAGTCTGGATTTAAATTTTAGACAGTACAGATACCAAGAATATCTACTGAGAAAACATGCAAACATCTGTGATGCAATTCAGTAATTAGTGAAGTTCTGCTTCAGTTCCTAGATCTTACAAGAAGCCTTTAGGTAAGTAGTGTCTCCAAGAACATGCTAATAGGGGAAAATGCTCCCCAAATCACTGTTCAAATGGATGGCCATCCTCTTCCCCACAGGTTCCTGAGACAGTTTTGGGGGATTGTTATGAGGGTCCTACCATTAGACTTATTCCAACTGAAGTGGAACCACACTCAAATAGTTGGTACCTCAGCACTTCCACTAGAAATTGTACTGAAGGCAGTAAACTGGATTTGTCCTTTTTGTGAGCCAGCTTTGGCAGATTGGAATATGCCTTTTGCTCTGCCATTAAATCTAAAATCTAGAATAAGGATTGTGTCCATGCACTGCTTGTAAGTTTCAAGTTCCAGGATCCCTAAATGTGTATCAGTGACTTAGTCATGCATTTTGCTGCAGAGTTTGAAAGATGGATGTAGCTAACCTCTTGTTTTTTTCTTTAGTTCCACTCTCTTTATCCATCATGGGAGTCTAAAACTCTGGGGTTGTGCACGCTTCATATTTCATCCCATGGCTACTTTACTCCTTTCTCCATTTTTTGGCATCTGACCCTTTTTCCTCGTTTTGAAGACCTTGTCCATGAGGGCCTGCCCATGGAAGGTACAAATACTTACTGAACTGGAGAATAATAGAACTGGTCCAAGATGTGTTTTGGTTTGGCATTTTTTTACATTCAAGTATTCCTATACTTCCTCTCAGAAGAGGCTGAAGAACTAGTCTAAAACTCAGAAGCTGAAGTTCAGAAAAATGACAGTCTGCAACTTTAAAAGGAATCATTGCTCTGTGTGTTTTGACCAGCAAAATCTGTACTTCAAGGTCTTAATCACATTTTTTTCACAGAAAGTGTCTTTGTTTCTGCGGGGACTATTTACCTCTTTAAAGACTCTACCGTGTCCGTACAAGATCCAAACATGGGAGTCCCTCTCGGGCACAAAATGTCTTTTTTTATTTTTTAAGGGGGGTGGGGGGTGGGAGGGGCAGTCCTGATACCAGGCTTTCCCTACCTGTAAAAATGGAGTGATGCTCTTTCCTAAACAGTGGAACAATGGACTCTGGAAAAGATGCAACGTCTCTTGATGTCATTTCATCAAATCATAGAGTCACAGAATGGTTTGAATTGAGAGGGACCTTTAAAGATCATCTAGTCCAACCCACCTGGCATGAGCAACTAGATCTGGTTGTTCAGAGTCCCATCCAACTTGACCAAATGTTTCCAGAGATGAGACAACCACCATCTCTCTGGAAACCTTTTCCAGTGTTTCAACACACTCATTGTTCTCTGATGGGGTAGTAAAGAGTTGTACAAGTTTTCCCTATGGGTGATACATAGTGGGTATAAGGATCAGTTCCACATACTTATTTTAAAGTTAACAGTGATGAATTCTGTTTTCCTTGAACGGGTATTTCACTTCAATGATCTCAGAGATCAGAGTTTGCAGTTAACCTTGAAGTTCAGTATATACGTCACTGTCTTGGAGCTCACACTAATGAGGTATGTCAGGCTTTCTGTGCATATGTAGAAAGGAATTCAGTTACAAATAATGTAGACTAGATGCATATTTTGAAACTTGCCCTGGAGAAAGGAAAATATGATGAACTTCTTTTTGATTGTTTGCCTCACTGCAAACCACAGTCCTATTTCAGTCACCAAATCACTTAATCAGGAGTTTTCCATTGTAATGAGAGTGAGGTAATCATAAACTCGGTGAGCCAGTACAAACAAGAGGCATAAGGGAAGGTGAAGAGGGAGGAGACACATCTTCAATTCAGTGATTTTGACTGGAATACCAGAAGGAAATGACAGAGCCAGACCAACTCCAGGGGTCCTGCAAAACATACTTGTCAATCTGAAGTCAGAGAAGCGAATAGTAATTCCTTCAATTTATTATCATAGTCCATACCTTAACATATTGCTAGATTAGTGGTTTGCACCTTTGAGCCATCAGACAACTTTAGCCTCTGTCATCTTTCCTTAAGGATATTCCTTTCAAACCAAGAGGGGGAGGGGGGGGAAATCTGGATACTTGTGGCTGATTCTTTCTATGTGAATATGGTCTATACACATGTTTACACCATCATCCTCCTCATTTTTCTGGGATATGTTATCCTCATAAAACACCCTGTATTTTCTAAGGCACAGGATTTTATTTAAGCTAAGGCTTCCTATCTTTGCTCCAGTGTATGTGGTAGTTCTTGTTACACTTTTCCCAGGCAAGCTGTCTCTTTTTATATTGCCAGGATGAGGCCTTTCAGGAAGAATCCCTGTTTGTCCATATGACAACAAAGTGAGCTAGAAATCAGCTGTTTCAACAGATTGTCTTACTGGATAGCTAACCGTGTGGGAAGCAGTTTGCCTGCTGCACTGAAGCCACCTTAGATTAACATAGCTGTCTTATTTTCTTCAGAATGCCTCCATCCCTAGCATATGGATTCTGCACATCTAGTTGCTCCCTAGAGCTTTCATTCAGAAATCCACCAAACCTTACAACAAATGCACCTACCCGATGTGGCGCTGTAGAACTCTGTAGGAGTCCTTTTTCAGTCCTTATTCAATTTTGGATCTTAAGACTGTTTTTCAGATACACGGTGTTTTGTGAAATAGAGCAGCATGATAGAAAGATCACTTATCTCTAGCAGTCCTTCTTCAGGTGATTTATCTGACTACAAATTCACTACTTTTCCTCCTTCTGCTTGGATGTTTCAAACCTAAGACCTGGGCAGAGTTCTTATTCATTACCAGTCTTATGGGGAGGTGTGGACTTGTACTCATCTGCCATGCGTACTTCTGACATGGACAGCTGGACCCTAAATGTGAATACACATATAGAAAAAAAAAATATTTTGAAGCAGAAATTCCAGTGACTTACCTTCATTTTACTGTACTGCAGGATTATACATAAGGAAGCAAGGGAATATGCATATTCCTCCAAAGTTAGAAGAGGTCCTCTGTGCTGTTCAGTTTGTCTCATCTCATGTGTACTAGCAGAATGGAGTGATGTTAACTGAAAGAGGTCAGCATATGCTCCAGTTAATCATGGTTGTCAGAAGAGCTCTTATAACACTGTTATAAAGTACTTCGATATCTCAAATATGTGCTCTCTTTGTTTCTCTGTAGGCCATGTAAGCTTTGAGTCAGTTCAGAATATGTGTTTAAACAATTCCTATTCCTTCCTACAGCTAAGCAGAGTCAGGATCCAGATTAATTATGCTTTGGTTCACAGTTTAATGTTGTGTCCTAAGTAATTTATTTCTTTCAAAATAGACTATTTAAAGGCAAGTGACAAGGGCAAGGTTGTTCTCTTCCTCATAAATCCCTTTAATTGCTTCTGTAACATATAAAGCATGTATTGAATTTTGTATTAAGGAAGAAACATTTGAATATTTACTTAAAATAATTTATGGTATTATGGGTATGCAGATAACATTCATATCTATGAATATTATCTGTTTATTTTGTGAACAATTTTTTATAGATACAATAATTTAATCTTCAGTCTGACAAAGAAAAGTTTGTATTTCACCATAGTTGCTTCTCTTGTACAAGTAACAAAAATTCTCCAGAATTTTATAAAATATAGTGTAGATTAGGTATTAAATGAGTTATGAAAGTGTAATATCTTTCTTTTACCTGATGCACCTGGGGGAGGAGTTTGAAATTCATAACATTTTGGGGGTTTTTTCATTTTATTTTTAGCTTGAGTGAGAGGGACAAGTTCAAATGGGAGTTCTCAGAGCACTTGCTGCCCAAATTCATGTTTCCTATAGTCTTAAATGTATGGACTTAAATTTCAAAGGTCTTAAAGCAAAGCTCTTAAAGTTCAGGTATTTATGTGTAAGCTAATATTTATTTATTTATGGTTCAAAACACCTTTACCTCATCACTGCCTCAGTTACTTGCTATACAATCTTATATATGTAACTGTGTTGATAGGCAGGTTGTCTTCCTTCTCCAATCTGTGCTTAATTAGTACATTGTAAATTCTTGGTCCAAATGTTTCCTGTCACTGTTTTGTTTTGGGTGTTTTTGATTGTTTTTTGGTGTTTTTTTGGTTTTTTTGGTGGTTTTTTTTTTTTTTTTTTTGTGCCTAGGCTATGCATAATAATAGTTAAACCCAAAGTAATCTTTAAAATGTAATTAAATGATACATGTTTAATATGATTCCATCATTTGAAAATGTTCAAGATGAATGAGAGGGAAAAAATTGAATCTGAACATAAGCATTCTAGGGAATGCACTTATGTGATAGAAAACTAAGGAAAGGAAATTTTTTCAAGACAAATTAGGGAGTCGAAGCTCAAAAATAAATGCACTATAGGCCTTCAGAAGCCAGGTTCTAGACTTACCAGAGAAAAGTGAAAAGCAAGTAGGAAAAACATTTGCCAAACATGATATTTGCATTCTATCCAAAGATCTAATTATGAATTTTTAAAACAAAACCATTGTAAACCAAAATAACCATTTGACAGTGTTGTAAAGGAAGTTTTATTTTTATTTTGGCGGAATTTTCAAAGTACTATTTTAGCTAGTCAAATATTTGACATGAAAATGCAACAAATGTTAAAGAGGTTCAAGAAAATATAAACTATATCTTTACTAAGGTAGGAATAATATTGAAGAACATTTATATACATTCAGATGATTTAAAATGTCCCTTGAAGGGTAAGATTTTTAGGTTTGTAATTAATTTCATTTTATTTCAGTGGAATGACACTGACTTGCACGAGATGGAATCTGCCACAATTTCCTGTAGTAATCTTCAAAATCTGCTGCACATCTTTAAGTAACATGGAGAAAGATAAAGTTTTCAAAGTATTCTCCTCTAATGTAGTGCCCCAAAGAGAAGACTAGGGTTATTGATGGACCTGCTGCTAAGTGTTATTGTTGAGAATCTTCATATTTTCTGTGTTCAGCATATATATAATGTGCAGTCACTTAATGCTTTCATGCAAAACGTGCTTTACTCCTCGTGATAATAATAACTGAATTTGTCATAGTGTAATGAAGAAGAGATCAAGATTTCTTCTGAACCCTTTAATTTAAAGCTTCATTCTATAAAAGGCTTTAAAGGATAGTAGTGATGGATTAGACCTATTTAGTATAGGTTTGAACTACAAGGTTTTTTTGGTTTTTTTTTTTTTTGTTTTTGTTTTTTGGGTTTTTTTAATTGCTGTTGGAGAAAAAAAAATGGTGACCAATGCACACTTTTACCTACCTTATGTCTAATAACACAGTATTTATGAAATTTGTACTCTGTTTGTGGTTTTGAATAGATTTGGAGAGAAGTACTCAGCGAGATCCTCTGTGGTTTTAATGGCAAGCGTGTAGCTGGATTTGCAGCTGCAATGCCCTTCAAACATTCTGTAGAATTTTATTTCATTTTAGTGCTTGTTTTTTTGACAAGTATTTGGGATAGTTTTTATTGATGGAAGTGCTGTTCATTGACGATATTTGCAGTTGTAAAGGCTGTCACTCCACAGCACAGTTTTGAGTTTTGTTTTTTTTTCCTAAAAAAAAAATAATATTCTAGTTCTGTTCTCTAGAATGCAGTGGTCCTTGCCAGCATTTAGTGAGTGCAAAACTCATATGGGCTACCTCACTATGATGAGAAATTGATTGTGTAAGGCATCATATCATATATTTTGCGTATTTTTTCCTACATAAGGCATGTATAAATGTTGCTGCATCATCACTCCTTTGCCTCAGAATTTTTTTTCAACATCAGCTAATTTCTGAAACTGAATATCAGGTTCAATAACTCAGCAATGTGATGTGCTGTATTATTATTTCATTGGCAAAGAGATTGCCCAACATTATGGCAAATTCCACAAAACCACACCTATTTTCTAAATAAACTTTTTGTGACAAGCCACATAAGCCAATGATGCCCAGATTTTATCTGCAGGCTGTTAATGGGCCACAGTGTGCAGCAGGAATGTGAAACCACACTACAGTAAAATTTACTGTTTACCTCTCTGCAGCTGTACTGTGTGTTTGCAGAGAATTTTGCAGAGTACAATGAGAAATTAGTCCAAACAGCCTGGAAATTGCCACTTTAAGTGTTTCAGTAGGGCTGTTTCAGTGTCAGAGAAGAAAGGTAGGTTAGTTGCTTACTTTGCATTTCACAATCAGTGTAACACAATTTGAGGAGTCAGTTTTCTTATTTCTGTGCCTGTACTTGTACAGCATTGTGAATAATTAGGGTAACAGTATGTGGTTTGAAATACTGTGCCAAGTTTTCATGTATTTTGTTTCATTGATACCTAGGGATAGCAGTTTTTTTCTGAAACACAGAGTACCAGTGGTATGCGCTGATGTTAGGAAGGACTACTGATCTTCTTTAATTAAATTAGTGTAACAAAGTCACATTAAGGGATGCTTATATTGCCATGTAATATAGTCTTTGCCTTATGTGTACCTGATTTCTCCAAGGAGTGTCGCAAATGCGCTCACTGTTCCTTAGCGTTATATTTTGCATTTGGATCTCTGATTTAGCTGACAAATGTTAAAAATCTCATGTTGCCAGAGAACTTTCAAGAGACAAGCTGTGAAGTCTAAAGAACACAGGTTATTCCAGCTAATGTTGGCAGTGGCTTCTGTTTAAGTTTTCCTCCTAGCATGTGGTTTTCAAACTTATACCTGCAGAATATAGGTTAGCATTTGTCTGATACAGATTTTTATTTTCCAGTTTATTACAAGAGATGGAAGTTTAATTTTCACCTTCTCTCTTCTGGTCAGGCACTGAAGCAGTCCAAACAGTTGGAGAACAAGTTCACATTCAAATCCCATTGTTTTGATGATTTTTTTCAAACTCTGATTATGGGAATGTGTAAATCAGTACTATAAAAGAATGTGTTAAAATCACATTGAACCATTTGCCTGAGTGGTGTGAATCCCTCAACACTCAATTTGGGCTAGTTTTTATGGGAAGACAATACTATCATACAGTTCTTGCAGTTCTTACTGAAGTAGGTGGAAAAACCCTGCTCTCTTCCTAAGCAGTACTGTGGAACATTCTGGTCTCTGCATTCTTAGTTGACAAATCTCATTATATGTCATCTGATTTGACTGTCCACTGATATGCATACGGCCTTGTTGGGTTGTATCTTACACGAGTACTTGGCTTTATTCAGTCTCATGTCATTTGTGGCCCATGACATCAAAAAAGAGGACATGAAAATAAGCCCACGTGCCTGAAGTGTATTTAAAGGGGGAAAAAAAATGTACTATAGTACACTACTTACTTTTTGTTGATGAATTAGTTCGTTTTAAAGGCAGAATAGGTATGCAAATTTCACTGGAGCAGTGATGTGTGTTTTAGGAAAAAAACCCACATTTTTCCTAAAACATTTAAAAAAAAAAAAAAACCAAAAAAGCACACAGAAAACAGAGTAGAAGTAAAAAAAAAGCAAAACAAAAACACACAAACCCCCCAAAACAACAAACAAACAAAAACCCAAACAAACAAATAAACTCTCTTCAGCTAAAATAAAATGTTTCAGACACCAGCAGTCATCATCTGCCTGTGAAGGCTGATAACTTAAGTTTACCCACATTGATACTGACTTGCTGTTTTGCTGTCTTAATACGTAATTTCTGGAGTCAACAGGAAAAAAAAAATGGAATGAAGTATTGTAGCTGAAAGGAATGCCTCATTTGGGCAATTTCTCTTAGCTCTTCTGCTTAAGCAGCTTCAGTGGTATTGAAAGTAGCAAGTGCAAAATCCTGAATAAAATTTGTTTCCCGCCTTCTCATAAGGTATAAGGCTAAATGTAGACACTATTACATTCTCATTCAAGCTACACCTCCAAGGCCATTTCTTCAAATCCTCATTAGTCTCATTGAAAGTGATTTTCTCTTTAACCAAGGTCAGGATGGTTGTCTTGAAAATCTTTGGATACTGTGAATGGGAATTCATAAATTCTGACATTGGGAAGCAAGGTTGCTCTTGCTCTACATTTAATGAGGAAAAGAAATAAGATGAAATTTAAAAAAAAAAAAAAAGGAGATGCTGAAATTGAAAAAAAAAAAGTTTTCCTTTTTTTAAGCAGGTCACAATGCACTGATGATGTCTCTTGTGATATTCATCATTTATATTTTCAGTAAGCTGGCATGTTACCTGCAATCACTTGTCAGCTTTGCTTTTCTATGGTCTGTTTAGTCTGTTACCCCACCAATTAAAATGTATCCTAAATAACTTCTACATTAAAAATAAGAGTAGTTGATAGAATGGTTACCATAAGAGAAGATGTCTCATGAACAGAATAGTTTTTTTTCATAAATGTCATAAGTAAATCATATTATTCACCCAGTTGGGCAATTTTGGGGTTTTTTTTGTGCTTTTGTTGTTTTTTATTTGTCTGCTTTGTCTTTGCTTTGGTAGTGCACTTACCTCCTTGGCAAAGAAACCTGTTGTTTTTAATTAAGAAGAAATTGTTTGAATTAAGTAGCCAGTAGAAATATTTTGGAGTGGACTCTGAAATATGTGGTGTTTTTGTAGCTGTTGCATTCTCTGTCTTTAAATAAATAATATAAAATCATAATGTGAGCTAGTATAGTCACATCATTCAGTATTACTGACCAGCTACTACTAGCGAATGATTGTTGTAAGGAAACGTAGAGCAGTCACAGCAGGAAAGCTGAGAATAAATATATTGATGTCAGTCTTTGGCTATAACTTCCATATATTTACAGTGCAGTGTAGATGTAGTCATCCTAGCTCCCTTTTCCATCATGATATACAGGTCATAAGGTTAGTCTGTCACACGGTTTCTGTTGTTTTCCTTCGTTGTTGTTGCTTAGAAGATTTCATCTCTCAGAATCAGTCGGCCAATTTTTTTCATATTCAAGGGTTTGCTTTTTTTTTTCTGGTTGAAGTAAATAAGTAATGAAACTGGATCCTTAAGAGTACATAATATGGTAAGAGTTCATAGGAGTGGAAGGTGCTGGATTGTTTCCTGCTACTTAATTACAATAAAGAATTTGCTTTGTTTTCTGGAGACAGATTTTAAATATTTTCTTTAGGTGTCATTGTGCTTAACTAAATATTTTTTTCTTCAAAAGATTTATTTTAGCTATCCAAAGGATATTTCTGCATCTCCCTGGGAACCTGCAAAGTCCATCTTTTCTATCTCCTTAACTCAGCGATCTGTTTGCTGTTTCCAAATTTCAGTGCAGCCTATCAATTGTTTTTTTCACTTAGTTGAAAGAGATGTTGTTGAATATTACACGAACAAGGTGGTTTTGTTTTTTTGGGTTTTTCTCTTCATTTTGTTTCAGTATGTTGTCTGCTCAGTAACTCTTTAGCAATGGAAAAAAAAATTTGTAAGAGAAATGATGTCTTCATATCAGTAGCGGGCAGTCTAGAACCAGCCCTCTACAGAGTTGTATCCCGCTTACCTGAACATTAAGGAATGGCCATACACCTTCAGTTGGTGAAACTGCACATGCTTTCCTGTGTTGGAGTGGAGAGTATTGAATAAGTTCTCTATAGTATCTTGTTTGGCAAAGGAGTATCTTTTTGATTAAATTACAACTGTTGCAGTGATTGCACAGCATCAATTTCAATACAAATCAGGTGAAAAGCTGTGATAGTTTTGAGTAGCAGGCTTGTGAATTCAAGGAGTCTGGCATAATGAGCAGGAGAATTCAGCCCAACTTTTTGAAGTAGACTAGGCATTTTCCCCAAAACTCTTAGGTATTTTAAGAGGAGGAAGAAGTAGTATAAAATAGAAGTTGTTTGGGGTTTTTTTGACACAAGCGTCATATCAGTGTAACAGTTGCTACCCAGCTGCAGTGCTGCAGAGGTTGCTAGTGTTCACTGGCTTTACATATAACTCCATTAACTTTAATAAAGGATTTTTAATTTACCAATTAGGCCGTAAGACATTCAGACCCTTAGAACCCACTCGGCAGGTTCAAGGAACTGGTGATACAGAACTGCTTATAAGCTCTCCTGGCATGATGAGTGAGATACACCAAATAATTAAAAATAAATAATTTAAAAAAGGATCAAACCAAACCGAAGCTCCATTACTGAGTAATGAACTGTAATTTCTTCATCATCAGAATCTGTTTAATGCCACCAACAGTGTTAAAATTCTATGCAATGCCATTATAAACCACTTCTACTTTATTTGTTATACATTCACTGTATATATGAGATTTTTGCACAGAAGGTAGTAGAAGAAAGTAGTATTGATTATGAATTTACCTTTTTTCTTTAGTTTAATATGTCTGCAAAGGCATAATGAACATGACTTAGTTTCCCTTCAATAAAATAGGGGTGTTTTGATAATAACAGTAATAAGCTTGTAGATTACACATATGCAAACATTTATTCCTTTTGGGGACGGAGGGAGAAAAACAAAACAAAAGAACACACAAAAAAATCCCTGACTATCTTAAATGCATAACAAACATACACATAGCAATCGTGAGATTCCAGAGGAGGGTGGGCAAGGGAGAATGTCAGAGTGTTTATCATACAGCTGTGCCAAAAGTAAAGGCTGAATGAATGAGATGGAGATTAAAGCCAGTAGTTCTGAGCCCGTATTCAATCACTGCAGTCACTCTGTTTGCCTCCTGAATACTGATGAAGTGTCATGAATGGTCCCATGTACTTTCATTCCAATATATTTCAGGCGGTAGTGATTATTGCTTGTACTCAGCTAAAGCTTGAAATAACTGGCAAACTCTCACTTAGCAACAGAAGGCCTCATCTTCTCTCTCTTGGGTCCACTAACTCAAAAATGTGTTATTTCTTTTAAAAGTTAAAGTTAGTAGGGCTAGATACTTTATAGTCATTGCTTTCCATAATAAATTAAAGAAGAAACCACAGACTAAAGCCTGAAAATCACTTTGTTCCATAAATAATTATTGATTAGTTTATGAAGCCCAAATCCAAATTCTTTTGTAACACATTAAACTGTTCTGTAGTTGGGCATTTTTTATACAGGTGTTGCTTTTATATGTGCTGAGAGAACAGAGTCACGTTATTTCCCTTAAACAAAAGATCTCATAGTGTATTTTGATAAAATTCTTTCAAAGTCATTCATGTAGCATTAAATTATTTAATATGTGTGCTTATTTTTTGTGTTGAGGCTACAGTTGGTGTTTTTCAGTAATCTCAATCTTCAAAGGAAAACAAATGCACATTTGTTAAATAAATGACAAAATGCAGAACATAGTTTAAGTTGTAAGTCTCCAGCATGTGCACAGAAGAATTCATTAAAAAATGCAGCAGCATTATTCTAGTATGAATTATATGCTGCTCTGTACATTTCTATTTTTGGTTACCACAAGATGGCAAAGCAATGAGCACACAAATGCAAGGACGAGTGAGTTTCATAATGATGCGTTCTGCATTCACACTTTATGCACATCAAGAGAGAATCCAAGCACAGCAGGGGTGACAATCACTCCAACAGTCTTTTGAAATCAAAGTACTTCCTTGAGAATGTCTTTCCAGTGCTAATTATACTCTTCTATTGTGGTTCTTATATTGTACAAAGTGAAATGTTTACACTGTCACTGGATACAGCCCCATCACTGGAAAAATGGAAAGTTAAAACTAATCAGATTATTAAATAGATTTGTTTTCTTTCATGTTTTGCTGGTTCTATTTTGTGTTTAGGGCTCAAATATCAAAATCCTTGTCCTTTGTCACCAAGGGACTTTGGCAAAGACGCTAATTTTTCACCAACTCCAAGAATGTCTCTTTGCTCGAGAGCTGTTACGTGGAAAGGATTGGTTGCCTAGACAGCTTCAGGGTTTTCTGTTTTTACTGGTTGGGGTTTTTTTGGGTGTGTGTGGGGGGTTTTTGTGTGTGTATTTTTTTTCTTTTTCCCAAGTTGCATACTGATCATACAGTATCTACTATCAATTCATTTTTCTAATGAAGGTTAAAAGCTGGAAGCATTGCTTAGCCCAGGATAGGATATGCACTGTGTGATATGCATCTGTGTTTGTGTATATGGCCATGCATTTTTGTATGTGGGAATGTATGTATAATCTCAGTAACCACTATGAAACTCTCATTGTGTAGGAGAGGATGCAACATATCAGTTACATAATCACATTAGAGGAGAAAAAGTGTTCAGGCATTATAACAGGCATTATAACATTTGTCTGACATTGCAGAGATTTATGTGAAGGGTTAAGCAACCAGTCCAGTCTTGACATTTATTCTTGCCTTTACTGCTAGGCAGAGATAACTGGTAGGAGGGATTTTCAGATGAAAGTGTAACAGAGAACCATTAAATGCCATTTCCCACATCATTCTCCTGGAAAAGCTGGCAGCCTGTGGCTTGGATGGTGCACACTTTGCTGGGTTAAGAACTGGCTGGATGGCTGGGCCCAGAGAGTTCTGGTGAATGGTGCTGCATCCAGTTGATGTCTGGTCACCAGTGGTGTCCCCCAGGGGTAAGTGTTGAGCCCAGTCCTGCTCAGTGTCTTTACTGGTGAACTGGATAAAGAGATTGAGTGTATCCTCAATAGATTTGTGGATGACACCAAGTTACGTGGGAGTGTCAGTCTGCTGGAAGGTAGGAAGATTCTGCAGAGAAATCTGGACAAACTAAATCTGCATCTGGATATCTCTGAATTTTTGACTGGGTTTGCTTTTTGAACAGTGACCAGTCTAATTTGATAGAAGATACCAGTATTCAGGTATTAAATGGAATGGCATCATCTCATATCAACAGAGAACGTCTATTACAGTAAATTGGTATTAATATGTGAATTTAGGAAGCAGTAGAAAAGCTAAACTGTCTAGTTGAAATTGCTGTAATAGATGTGGTGAATCTTAACATGTTTTAAAGACTAAAATGTCAACAGCCAAAAGCAAGCAACTGTGTGTACAAGAGTACAGGCACCAGGTGTACTTGTTTATACACATAGTGTATACTAGTGTATAGTAGGACATTATTTGAATCATCTCATCATGAAATTATTGAAGTTAAAATGGGTGCCTGGAGGTTATCTAGTCCAATAAAGATAGAGAGACCACAGAGTTGTCATATGGTGCATAGCCAATTGCAACACTGAAGGAGTGTGCCTTTGGCTTTTCATCTATTTCTGCCTCCTGATACCAGAACACTTTGTTCAGAGATGCTGCCATGGCTTGTGGTACATACAAAGTCATAGAAAGTAAATTCAAAATACAGCTTTCAGTTTTTAAAATACAGCTTTCAGTTAGCTAAGAAATAATTTGACAAATATCCTTGGTCAGAATGACAGTTATTTAAGATGCAACACAAATTTGTGAATGGACTGGTGCTGGAAGTGTGGAGATTTTCTCATTATTCTGTTGAATTTGCTGTCTGTGAAGGTAGTGGTGAGACTTCCATTGATTTTATTGGGAACAGGATTAGTCATTGTGAAAAGATTCATGTTGTACAGAAAATGTACAACTGTTTTCACTTAAGACTAGGGAAGAATAGTAGTTCTTTAATTCATTAGGTTTCAGCAGATTAAAAGAACTGAATTTTTGTTAATACTTTATCGTCATGGCTTCAGCTCTGGGCTACTGTGAGTTTGATGGTGGTGTAGAGTCACTGAAAATAATGTTGTACCCTCCTTTTAGAAAGAGCAAAATGGTTATTAATTCAGAAACTGAATCCTAGTCTTTTGATTGCCATACCTGTTTCAAATCAAGACTCTGTAATCATTATTTAATACACTCCTTGAGTTCAATGATAAAAAAGTCACTACTTTCTGTATAAAACTAGGCTCGTGTTTCTTTTGCAATAAGATTGTGATGTTCTTTCGATTGCAAAAGTACTGTCTCACTCTGCTGTTACCCTCCCCAGCATCAGACCAAAATATACATGTGCATGCATCAACATACACACAAATAACATGATGTGTAGTTACAGCCATAATTAATCATTCAATTCACTACCCTTAGTTGCCCCTTAGGTAATATACACTGGTGTTGGCCTATTTTCTCTAGAGATACTCTACCCAATTTTTTATCTGAATTATTAGATTTGTCTTAGTGTCATAATCACTCTCCCTTTAGCTGTTGCTGTATAAATTCAGATTACCTATATATAATTAAAATAACTTTATTTTGTTTGTACCCAGTACATTTTGGATTCAAGGCATTTAGACAAAATATTATATGGCCTTTCAGAAACTCTTTTTAATGAAATATTTATTGCTAGCTTTTGTGTTCTGATTCCTATCAGCTTATCCTCAGTTTTCACTCAAGGTGCTGTATTGCTATTGGGAAAATTAAAATAAAAAGGCCAGGCCATAAGTAGTCAACATGACCATGTATATCTCATATGTGCACATTAATTGCTTGATAGCATTCAAGTTTTATTACATCTCTGAATGCAAACATTCATTCAATAAATCTCACTTTGCTGCTCTCTTATTCATCCCTGTGGTGTCATTCTCCTGTCTGTGAGTTTTATACTTTCTCCTGCTTACATACTATTACCACAGGAACATAATACCAGTATCACAGATCTAAACAACTTAAATATATTCACCAAAAGGAAGGTAGAAAATGCTAGTGCTTCTTAGTGTTAAAAGTTCTCCTTCAGTGTTTGCTCTGGATGAGGGACAGCATTTAGTTATGCTCAGTGCTCTTTACCTTGACAGCTTTCATGTCATCCTCTGCACCAGAGAACTTCTGGTTGGTGCTACTTCAGTGTCACCCATTTTGCTGATCACATCTTTTTAGTTTTTCTTATTAGAGACTTAGCTAATGAAATATGGAATATAGTTTATAATGGTTCATGATGCACCTAATCCCAAATTGGGAAGGATAATTTAGTGTCACCCACTAGACACAGCTGGAACTCAGAAATATTGCCTACAGTCAACAATGTGGTGTTGAAGGTCTAGCAAGTAGGTGAAAACAAACAAGCAATGCATACCCGGTGCCAGACTTGGACCTGACTTTTTTTTTTTTTTTTTTTTTTTTTTTTTTTTTTTTTTTTTTAAATACAGCATTTCCTTGACAATCAGTAGAAATTCTTCTTATATAGGTAGCTTCTCTTTTGAATTTTTTGATTTTTTTTCTCTGGATTGAACTTAAAGTTATACATTGTAATGCAAAGATATTGCATACATTGGCTATGGTATCGTAAAGAACAGACTTACTGATTCACTCTGTTATTAGTATAATAGTATTGTGTGAAGGATCTTGGCAAGTTGCTTATATCTTACAGTCAGTATGAGAAGTAGTGCATTCTGAATCATCTTCTGTGAAGAATATCTGTATACACATATGTGTATGTGTTAATCCAAGTACACATTTTTTTGGGGTTTAGAAAACATAACTGAAGTCTATTTTATGTCTTAGGAAACATACTTTTTGATGGTTCACAATGAGTAGTAGTAAACTTAGTTAATCAAAATACTGAGTAAAAGTGCCAGACCTCATTTTCATTCCTTTTTATTAAGGACCTTGAACTGAGGAGGTATTATTTATTAGGCATTTATTGGGAAATTGATGGCATAATTTAACTTTTTATTAGCTAGTAAAACCAATAAGCAGTACATAAAAAGATGGACCTTACTATAGAGGGAATAATAATAATAATAATAATAAAAAAAAGGTTAATTTAAAGTTTTTTAAAAGGTCATTGGTGTAAAGACTTTTTAACATTGCCTTCTATGGTATGAACACATACCTTGAAGTTTTGCTTCTGTTGTTAGTTTTATTTGTGTTTAATTTTCAGCTGCTAAGTTCAGAAGAAAATGGATTTGTACACTTAAAATGTTTTCAGGTTTTCAGTAACTTAAGATTAATTCTAAATCTAGTTTAAACATACATGGTGCACTTTCTTTAAGCATAGACCACTCTATATGGTATAGAGTTGAAATAACGGGTGTTATGAATGTGCAATGATTGAATATTTAGTTGTATAAATGGAAGCCATTGTTCCTGATAAGTGGGACATCAGAATAGATATTATATATGTCTCTAATCTTGAGCCTTTTACTAATTTGTAAAAGTGGGTGGGATGACTGCAGTCCTTGTTCACTGCACTGTCTTTGGGTAGCCTTGGATACATAAGCAACTTAAAACCTCTTTTTCTGGCACCCTCCTTTAAGTTGTGCAGAAGAGAATCTTATCCCATAAATGGTTATCTTCTTGGAGTACTAGAAATAAGGATAAAAATCATGGATTTCATCCATGAAAACTTTTAGTTTCAGTATGCACCTGTTTCATAAGTCATTTTGAGCAAAACAGATAAAAATGGAAAATGCAGCAGTGAAGCTGGCCCAGATAGAAAATCACTCCTCCAAGTCTACAGAACATCAGAGAATATTAGCCAGCATACTCATGCTTCTCTGTCACACTTGCGTAAAACACTGTTCCCAGGCAAACCTTTAAAATGAAAGCCATCTTTCAAATCCATCAGTTAAGGAGCCTCTCAAGTTTGCTTCTTCTGGTTGGTGCTAAAGTTTGGTATTTATCTATCAGAAAGGATACCTTTCTTTTTCATACTTTATCTATGTTTTTTCAACTTTTACCTTGGTGATATACCTGCAATGGTGGGGTTTGCGTCCTAAATCTAAGCAAGTGCTCAGCATAGCACCTGAACTTCATTGCACTGTGCATTAAACATGGAGAAGGAGGTGCCACTGAGGAACATTACAGTGCTCGTGTGATCAGTGAGGAAACTCTGAGACCAAAGCAAAAAGAAACAGCAGATGCAGCAGATATATGCTATTCTCTTCTGGTTTTTAGGATGTGCTTGATTTGAGGACTCATGCTAGCACCCAAATTAGTTTAACCTCGGCGTCATAACCTTCCTTTATGGACACTGCAAAGAGACACGCTACAGGAGATGCAAATTCTACCTGTTGAATCTTTGGGCCTGAGAATCCTTTGCTCAAGATTCTCAACATCAGGCTATGATTTTATTTCATCTCTAATACTTCTAATTAATGTCACATATTATTCAGTGGGAATATTTCTTCTCAGGTGTAATAACACATTCAAAACTTTTGTTTGTTTCCTTCTTGGATATGTGTACTGTTCCAGGTCTACTATACATTTTTAATGTATACTTTTGCTGTGTTACTAAAAAAAGTTTATATTTCCCTGTGGTTATATGTGAACTCTTGTACCTGTATGCTATCAGCAAGTGCAGCATCACAAAGTCTTGAGAGACTGTGTTTTAAATGGAGAATGTTTACAGATTTTTTCCATCAAAGAAAATGAAAAAGATAAAAATATGGCAAAACAAATACACTAACTACTAGAACACTTGGTTATCTAGAGATTTCAGGATAAGCCTGCCATCTAGATTACCAAAATAACAACTCATTGTGGTGTTATTACTAGAACGAAAATGTGTGGGGTTTTTGCCATAGTCTTTTTCCCAAACGGAAGAACAGTGTTACAAGCAGTAGGGAAAATAAACAGCCCTATTTTAAAGACATTATTTAGATCTGCTAAGAGGACAATGGGTTATTTAGTGTGATCAAATTTGTCTTACAAAAATGACAGAAAATTTTAATAATTTGATTTTTTTTCTTTTCATTCATAAGTATGAACTAGCATATGGCATGTTAACAAGACTGGATAGTGTTAGGTAGCTGTTGTCTTCAGCTGCTTACTTTGGCCTCCAGGTTTTCAAACCTGCCACAGGCACAGAGTAATGACATAGTTCTTGTTGCCTAGAATATAACTTAGTTCATGCTGGATGATAATTAGACTTCGGGGTTATTATTTCTGCAGCTTAAGGACTGAGACATATCAACAGGATTTAACAAAATAAGATTTCAGTATATTGATTTTTTTTCCTGCATGACCCTTACTGGACCAAATTTTAGCCCAAGACTGCTGTTGAACTCGGAATCTTGCAGTGCAGATCTTGATACCAGTAAGAAGGGCACTTGTATGATGAGTTTTTAAAGACTGTGTTTCACATGTAAATAGTTTTCAAGTCCCTCTAGAATAACAATCAGGTAATTCTAGGGTAAGGGTTTGGTTTTGTACAAAGGAAAACTGAAGAAGGTAAAAACTCTGCGTACCTGAGTTACTACGTTATATCTACTTCTGATATATTACTTTATCTGCATGTTCTTTCAAACTGATTTCATGCTCCCTGCAGTGACATATTTTGCTAACACAACAGACTTGTTCCTTCCTGACATACAGCTTCTGGCTCCAACAAATGTCAGTAGCTTTTTAGACAAACCTGTGCTTTTTCATTCCTGTCTTTTTCAAGAGGAATTTCAGCATCCCTACAACAACATTTTTTCCCCTATGGCTATTCTGTTTGTTTTATAAACAGACTAGGTTTATTTTACATGTAGAGGCTGGTAGAAGCATGGAAAGGCATTTTTCTTCTTTCTTTTTCTTTTTTTTTTTCTTTTTATTTTTTTAAGAGCTTTAAATATTTTTGGGAAAGTTATAGAATGACAGTCACTTCCTGAGCTATGCAAATAAGCAAAGCTTTGTTCAAGCCTTAATTCCTGCAGTTATTTCCTTTCTGTAACCAATGAGGCCTCCAGAAACAATTAACTAACCCTTCATGATGAGGAGTGGATGGGAGACCCTCGAAGCTGCAGGTCCTTGGAGGAGCTCTGTGGAATTGCAGTTCACACTGACTTACACAGAGGCACAACTTACTTAAAGAAAGAGTACTCAAACATCTTGTCATTTCTACTTATTTTTGGTAGCTTCAGTTATATGATTTGTAAGATCTGCTTTTAGGTCACTTTTTAGGAAACTCAATGGAAAACAAATAACTAGGCTAGAGAGGATGGGTCTATAATGAACATTAGTGGCATATATTGAATTTTGTGTGAATAGGCATTAAAAACTTTTCTCAAACATAAAACCAGTGAATTCAGTTTCTGAAATTAGGGGTGCAAGGGTCACTGGCTCTTCTGGTGCTGCAGTGGGTGGGTTTCCAGTCTCCATGCTGGAATAAGCAAGATCTTCTCCAGGAGACTTGTCATGGCAGGGTCTGACAGCCAGGGAGGCACCAGTGCAGACACAGTCCTGGCACCAGTCACCTCCCTAGTGACAGGGAGAGGCCAGGCAGGGTCCATGGCCAGACAGGACAGGGCTGTGGGGAGCTGGAGACCAGCCCTGCTGTGCCATCACAGGGATGGGGCTTGATGGTCCTGGTCTGTGGCCAGGGTGTGCTGGGTAGGGACAGGGAGGCCTCTTGTAGCCCTCAAGGCCCTGACATGAATTTCTCTTTCAATACTGTACTTCAGCCATGTTATATTGTTTGTTTGTTTATTTTGGTTTCTATTTTTTGTTTGTTTTGGGTTTTTTGTGTCTATTTTTTGTGTGTTGTTTTTTTTTTTTCCCTTTAGTAAAATGCAGCATTTCAAATATGTCTGTTTCAACCTGAGATTCTTCAGGAGTTTGAGAAATGATGTTGCTGTGTCTTAAAACCATGACATCAGTATGAATTACTTTTTAAAATAGAGTACTAGGTAGAAAAAAATTTGTTAGAATTAGGTACTTATATATATATATAAATTACTTGCTTGCACATTTATTCATACATGCTTGAATTTTTGAGCTTTTTCTGGTCTGGAATTCCCGTTTGTACAAATTACATTTGAGAATTGCATTCAGAAACTGAAATCTCAAAGTTTGTTTTTACTTAAACTTGGTTTTACATTTATTTTTCTTTCTGTTAGGTTTTTAACAGTCACATATAAGGGAAATTATTCTTAATTAGACAACAAAATATTAAGCAATTACATGCAATAGCAATATCAGGTGCAATAATTTAGGACATTAGTCTTCTGTGGGAAAAAATAAATCTCAACACGGGCCCTAAATGTATCTTGAATCTCCACAGACTTGATTTTCTTCCTGTGCAACTATTTAGGAGAGTAGGATATATCTTAATTAAAATTTACTGCTTATTTTGGAATGGAAGAGCTGAAAACTATTTTCCAATCCCCCTAATGTCTATGCTGTTTATGTGCTTGGGATGGCTAAGTGGTAGTCTGAACACTGCAATAAGATTAGTAATTACTAGGGAACATAATGTACTGTTTTATTGCAATGGAACTCTGAACAATATTTAAATTAACTCTTTAAAGGAGAACTCATTAATCATATTTTTCTCTTGTTATTCATACATTTTATTTAACTGGATTCTACAGTGAGTTTTCCTTCACAAAATGAGCACTAAAGGCACCCCTTTTGAGATGAATGTTCTTCTTTTATACCACTAAAATTCAAAATCACTCCCTTTAAGTTTGAGAAGCTACAGAAGTCACATGTTAAGGTTGATGCTCATCAAATACAGCTCTGAAGCTGTAATGAAGTCAAAGTATGGAAAGTTCTGAAAAAATTGTACTGCTTTTTACTTTGATGGCACCTCTGGGTTACACCGATAGATTAGGAATTTCCAACTTAGTTTTTGCTTCAGTGACATTGGTCCTGTCTTGTACTGACATCATAATCATACCCTCAAGAAAAACTGGTAAGACTATTTTGAACAGGTTGTCTAACTCTAGTAGCATGAAAAATTGCTTTATGTAGTCTCGTTAGTTAAACAGCCACAATATTTGCTTCAATAAAAAGATATAAGTTCCTAAATGATAAATGAAACATTTTGAAAAAAAAAAAATGCTTTCAATGTCATTGATTTAATAACAGGAAAGGGAAATAGGGTAATTCCATAAATATATTCTATTAAAAAAATGAAATGCCATCATATCACAAAAGTCAAGAATTGAAATTCTTAATTGATAGTTAATTCTTATTTGATAGTTATTTCTCAAATTGTGCTGATTCATTTGAACAGCTTTTCCCCATACTTGCTGAGCCAATTTTACTTTGTTACTTTAGATTAAATACATTTTTTCAGAAGGGTTGTGAGAGTTGTTCTTTCTTACTTTATGCCAGTTGCATTTCCAGAAACTTTGCTATTGTACCTTAAAAGTGAGTGTGGTTCTTTGAGGCGAACCAATTCCTTGCCATAATCTCTCTCATTCTGAACTAAAATTGAAAAAGAAAGGTAATCTGACTGTCTGAAATTGGATCATGTTCAGTGTAAGAGATCTTCTTTTAGGTCATTCTCTTTGAGAAAGGATATATAACAGAAAAAGTTCAAATTCCACTTAAACAAATGCTTTTTATATTTTAAATTGAATTACATTTAAATATTTGTTACTCAAGTTAATGTCAAACTGCAAATAATGAGTGACATTAAGTACTTAAGTTCCCCCTTATTTCAGTAGAAATTGTTGATCCTAAGCTCTGTGCAGGAGTTGGCATGGCTCTGTTGTCACAAAGACTTCAATATTGTAATAGAAAACTACTGAATGTATTTCTATGATCTGATTTTGAAACAACTCCTGCTTTGTGTTCACTGACAAAAGCATATCTGAATTCAGCCAAGAATTTTAATACCATCTAACTTAATGCATTTTGAACTAAAAGAGCTTGTGTTGCTAGGCATCAAATTGGTGGTGCATGGGAAAATTGTTCACTGAAACTATAATATAAGCCTGCATGTACGAATCAAAAGTAGATTTTATGGGTGAGCATGAAATCTAACACCCTGGAAAGACTTGTATGTTTAGATCAAGCCTTATATTCATTGTTCCCACAGATACCAGTAGTTCATCATTTGATTTTATTTCTTTAATAGAATTTTAGGTAAAGTCTTCAGCTTTTCAGTAAGCATAAATTAAAAAAAAAAAAAAAATCTGTAACTTGCTGCAGTCAATGTGATATAAGTAGATTTTTGTTTTCTACTAGAGAACAGAAATATTTTTATCCACAGAAATTTAAAATTTTGTCCCAAATACACAAGTACAAATGTATTTATTATTTAAGGTTTTTACTTTTGGAAGACAATATAGGCCTTTCAAAATCTTTGTTCTTTCAGCAATGGCATATAGTTGACAGAGGGGTCATAGTAATAAACATGAAAAATGCCATTTACTTTCAAATTTTTCAGTAACAAACTATTTTATTTCAAGAATGTTATTACTAAAGACCTTTTAAAAATATGTTTGTTTTACCTTGAGACATCCTGCACATTTGCTAAATATATGTGCCTATATTCACTGATTCCTACACACTTCTATGAAAGTCTCACAAAGAGCAGTTTCAGGACTGATCCCAACTGCACTTCATTTAGAATAAAGCAAAAGAGGTGTTGTATACAGCAATTGCTGTAAACAATTCCAAGCTTGTATTTAAAATTTTAGAATTTATTTCCTTTTTGTTGTTGTTGTTCTTTGTTTGTTTGTTTTGTTTGTTTGTTTGTTTACCTTGACTTGCATTTTTAATTCAGAATCCTGTGGTTTGCCTTTTTTCCTGAAATAATTCCATAAGGATTTGTGTTTGTGGTAGTAGGGAGAGGGGAGAGATCAGATGGCATTTTAAGAATGCAGTACAACATTATAGAAGAGCATTTAAGAACCTGAAATTTTTCTCTGTTTAGTAATCAGATGGTGACAACACAAAATCAAATAAATTTCAAGGGAGGTCTGAGTTACTGGATTAAAATTATAAAATAAGCATTTTTCAAATGGTTAAAATATATAAAATAACAATAGCAAGAACAAAGAAATACCCACTTGTTTGCTTGAAAAACTGAATTATGGCAATTCTGAAATAATACTAGTAAAAAATGACATTATTTTCTTGGGGGAAAAAAAAAAATTAGACAAGGCTAGAGGGACTTGAAGTTCTCTGATGATGCTTATGTTTTTTTCTGCCAAGATTATTTTGTTCAGATTGTAAGGTGGTAAATTGCTTTGTTTATTGCAAGTACATAAAGAAAATATAATGATAATATGGAGTCTTTATGACAGTTTGTAGGCTGTGGCTCTTAATCTCATAACTGGAAAAGCTTCAGTGAAACTCCACCCAATGCTGCCTTGAAATTTCTTCTCTGAGCTAAGGAATGAACTGGAGCATATTCAGAGTCTCTCAGATGAACAGCCATCTTTCATTAATATCTTTGGAAGAGGTCACTAAGTTAACTTACCTAAAAATGAATGGTATCCTAATTTTTGTAACTCAGTATTTACAAGAAGCATATTCAATTTGTTCCATTATTTTGTACCTTATGTTTATAGATTAAATTGTTAAAAAGCCAAAGTAGCATACATGTCATATAAGTAAAGTACTCCTGTAGCCTTAGCCTCTGCCTAATGAAAGGTAAAGAGGACATGCTTCACACCAGGATGACTCTCCCTGGAGATGGCCTTCCATAACCTTAACTAATACTTTTCATGCTTTACAGCCATCTAAAGCAAAGTAACAGTAGATGTACACTATGCTGCACTGCTCAATATACTTAAAATCTTTGCACCCCGTGGCACAATCATCAGAAAATATTTATGTTATATATATGGGAAGAGCTGCTGTAGTTCTACAATAGCTTACTATTTTCTTCTGCTATAGATAAAAAGAATGGCAACAGAGAAATTATCTCTGTACAGCAATTACTCTCGTTTAGGTATCCTAGTTTTCACAGTTCATAAAAAAAGTAAGGTCACCATGCCTGGAAGAAATTATAATTTCTAAACTAAATAAACAGCTGAAAACAATGATGATGATAATAATAAAAAACAAACAAAAAACCCCACCCCCAAATAGTCCAGCTGGCTCACAATGAACCAATGCAGAACTAAAACTGTACAGGTTCAAAACCATAAAATATTAACAATAGGTGTTCTTACCAATATTCACTGCTTGCATTTCCAGGAAAGCTCTTTGCCTTCACAAATTATCTTGACATAGAGCTTCACTGTTCTTTTTCTCTGAGTACAGACATTATTCCCCTTCACCATGCTGTATATCTGGTACCTTTCTTCTGAAATGGTGGTTTATATAACTACTCACCAAGATTATATGATTTATCCTATTTTTTAATGAAAAACTTGATAATATAAAGACTTACTGATAGTGGAGGGTATGGCTACCCATACACTTATATGTGTCATTCCACTTTTCTGGCCTAAAGCATGAAGATCTAAATACACCTCTGATTATCTGTTTGGGGTTTTTACATGATCTACTAAGACAGCTATATGCTTTAGGAGCAATACATCTCCTGCAACCCGCAATGAAATGCATTAGTGATGGGGTGGAACAAAAAATGGCTTTTCACTGTTGTGAATATCATATCTGTATTTATCAGTGTCTAATGTGTATTACTTCAATATGTCATATATTTACATGAATTTGTAGAGTACCTTGTTCCATACTTGTCCTTGAGATCTTCAGGTTTTACCACGAAATTCACTGCAGTGTGAGAGTCACAAAAACTTAACATTCAAGTGGTGTAGCAGTGAACCAGTCACAATGGTGGTGACATCCTACAATATTTTGCTGTTTCACACAATAAGCATTGCAACCTGCTTCTGAGAAGAATAGACTGGGTAAACTTGTATTCTGAATGAAAAAATACAGCATAGAGAAATAGCATTGTACTTTTAGACTTAAAGGCCAATCATATATGTTTCAGACTTTAAAAAAAAAAAAATTGATGTTAATATAGATTTAGAATTTCTTTTTGTCTTCTTGGGTTTGTTTTTTTCAATATTTCAACATCATAAAACCAATTTATTGTGACTTATTGAAACTTTTTTTTTCCCTAAAAACAATATTACATTTGTTTGTGGGTTTTTGTTTGTTTGTTTTTTTGTAGAACAAAATGTCGTAAGCTTGAAATTTGCAAACACACTGTTATGCACATTTACTACTGCACCATAAAATACAGACATTATTTGTAATATAAAGTGATAGCTGAGAAGTTTGTTCAGTCTTTCTACACATTGAAATTAATACTGTATCTTTCTTGCATGTAACAGGTAGTCCTTGGTACACTGGTAGCCTGCTGTTCATTGTACCAGGGGAAGTGCATCACTATAGATGTATATCATTTACTGAAAACTAATATACTTCATACAATAATTTTTTGGCACTTTTTGTTTTGCCTCTCATAGCATGGTCCAAACTCAGAATTGGGTTGTCTATATTTCCTTAGTATTCAGGAAAAGGTACATATATTGTAGAAGTCAATAAAAAGTAAGCAGTTAATGAGCTAAGGGTGCAGTGTCATTTAAGTCATTTGGAGGATAGTTACATAGTAAATTTAGTAAAAGGAAAGAGAAAATAAAAGCTACATCAAATATGAGTCAGGTAGAGAATTCAGATTAGATGAAGCAAGAGCCTGACTATTTGGCAAACATGGGAAAGCTTTGAAATTTTTTTTCTTTCAAAACCAACACATGAAGCAGTTAAGACTTCACTGCATTCGTGAACATGTTGGAACATTTTTATTTTCCATATCCTTTATAATTTCTTTTCTGAAAGTATGTAAAGAGGATACCATTTAAATTTCATTGCTGTGAAAGATTGTTCCTTTACTTAGCTGATGCAAGTAAAAGTAACCTGTGTAACCTCAGCTCTCTGGCTTTTATGGAACAATAATCATTTTCTGACAGAACCAGTTTGCAGTGTTTTCATATGTCCACCACAAAGAAAAATTATGTGTCATCCCGGTTTTATTGTATCCATCAGCTGGTTGCCCATTTGTTGTGGAGTGTCTGCTGTGACATAGGGCCGTGACTCTATTCGGCTGTAATAGATTGCCTGTAGTGCATTCAGTGACTCTGGTACCTGTTGCTGTTTTTTTTTTCCAGGTCAACTGGCTGCAGGTACATGTGAGATTGTTACTTTGGACAGAGATAGCAGTCAGCCCCGAAGGACTATAGCCCGACAAACAGCTCGCTGTGCATGTAAAAAAGGACAGATTGCCGGTACAACAAGAGCAAGGCCAGCGTGCGTCGATGGTAAGAAGCAAAAATCTATTCAATCAGTTTCTGCCAATACAAGAGTGGTGCACACTGGTAGTGTCTCATATTAAAAAAAAAAAAAAAAAAAAAAAAAAAAAAAAAAAAAAAAAAAAAAAAAAAAAGCTCTATAGAAGAAGCAATTGCAATACCATTGAAATTCACCCAAAGTGTATTACTGACTAATACTATAGAGATTTCAACTGCATATTTTTAATTGGAAATTTTAGTTTCATTTTAGCTTTATACACAGTTGAATGTTAGGGGCATGGTACTCTTATATTTTGCATCTATGATAGGATCAGCAGTGAAATGCCATCCTTTTTTCCCCTACTTTTTTATTCCTTATACCATTAGAAAAAGGCTGCAAAAGAACCTCAAGGGTCTTATGCCACAAGCAGGCTAATATTTAACGTTGCTGAAGAAAACATTGATTCTATATTTGGAATACAGTGTCTGAATATACCTCATATATCCAGCATTCCTTCTGTCCTGAAAATGATATTCATTGCAGATGCACTGATAGCATAGAGCTGGAAAACTCACATACAGGGAGGTAGGCAAATGTTTCACTATGAAGCAATTTTTTGAGACAAATTAAATTCTCTGTTACAGCTGTGTTAACAGTGGGAAAATCTTCAAGACAGGTCTGCCTTGCAAGACTTTCAGCAAGCATTCATATTAAAAATGAAATTGGAGACATATTGAAAATAGTGATACAAAATTGTATGTTTTGATCTAGTCTCAGTTAATAAAAGTAAAAAAAAAAGACACATGTATAGAACTATAATAAATTCATGGATTGCCTTTGA
This sequence comes from Hafferia zeledoni, assembly GCA_035583235.1. Taxonomy (NCBI): domain Eukaryota; kingdom Metazoa; phylum Chordata; class Aves; order Passeriformes; family Thamnophilidae; genus Hafferia; species Hafferia zeledoni. Next base: position 15,863,879 of record JAWWEV010000043.1, read on the forward strand.
ATACTGGCTGGTTTGGGTCCTCAGATAAAAATATTGCTGAGAATACCCTACTGTTGCCTCAGAATTTGGTATCACCAGTGATTATCAAAGAAGGCAGCTCAAAGGAGATTTCAGAGCCTACCCACAAAACTAAATATAGAACATCATACACATTCTATTTTTGCATTTTCCTTTCACTGTTTTTAGTACTTTGTAACATATTTTCTTAGCTGTCTCTTTCATAATGTAATACTATATTCAATAATTCTCCTTTCCTGTTTTATTGTAAGATCATAAGATTTAATTGCTTAAGAAAGGAATGATTTTATTTTGTCATTTATCGTTGTAACTTTAGGAAAAATGCTTACTAGCAATTAAAAAAATGGAACATATGTTTCCCATTTCAAAACAAAAAAGTTGTAAGGGAAAAAAAAAAGAGTTTTGCACTAGCTGATAGGAACAAAACATAATTTTTCCTCAGCCAGTTTGGGCCTATGCTTAGCTTGATTTGCTGTAACTTTGATATCCAAAGTTAGTAACTCCAGTTTTCTGTTATGTCCAGTGAGGAGCAAAAGGCACCTTCTCAGATAAATTTATCTCACCCCAAGTGCCTAAGATAAATCAGGTAAATCAGCACTCTTTTGTGCTTACTGTTTCTCTGCCTTGCCTTAATTCACTGGTGAGTGTCTTACGATTAAACTTAGATACCTGGAATGCACTTGTTAGTATGAAGACATGACTGCACCTCATCCTCCAGTTGCTGTATTAACTTATCTGAGTATGGAAGGTTTGAGGTAATCTGATATTCAGAAATATATTTTTAATTATTTATTTTTAGGAGCAATTCATTAAGAAGACAGTTTCAAATTCTGCTTTTGCTTTCAATGTGCTTGATCATCATTTTATGAAAACAGAGAACTAGATGACACGATCTGTAGTTAGAGATGGTGTAATTAGAGCAGGTTCGTTATGTACTACTCCACATTTGAAAAAAAAAAAAACAAACTGGGAAGTTCATCAGTTGAAAAACAGAGCTTCCCTTTAATATTTTTTTCTAAATACTATAATTTTTTAAAAAAACTTGACAAGGAGTCACATGAAAAAGGTGAGGGATAATGGGTACAAGTTACTGCTGAGGACATTCCAATTAGACACAAAATGATAATTTCTGAAAATGAGAACAATCAGCCATTGAATTAATCTCCCCAGGGAAGTGGCTGATTTCCCAATGTTGGACCCAGTTGGACAGGGTGCCTGGGTCATTTTGTCTAGATTGTGACTTTGCCTAGAAAGGTTAGACTGGATCATCCTTGAGGTCTCTTTCCAACCTGGTATTCTATGATTCTATGACATAGTTTTAATAAGATCTAATAACATGTTCTTCATTATTTTGAGAAATGTTTATAGTTATGATGTTGAGTCATTTGCTAAGAATGATGACTACAAGATCTGTAGGACATGCTACTTTACTTTCCTGGACACTTAGGGATGATAGAGATGTTTTGTGATCCGAGCTCCAAAAGGTTAAGGATGCCTAGAACTGTCTGTCAAATTCCCCGATTCAAAAGAAGAGCAAAGTCAAATCTTTGATCTGTAGGTTAAAAAAAATAGGATTACATACTATCAATACAATAAGTGAGAATAAGTGAGCACTTCGTTTTGTCTCTAATCTACTGCTTGCAAGCAAGGTTGGCAGATAAATTGGCCATTGACTGATAAATGTCCATCTGTGAATTTACCAGGCTCATAGTTTAAAGAATATATGCTGACTTCTTCTGTACTGTTTATATTAATTTCTAGAATAAAGTGTTTCAAACACAAGCACTTAATGCTTTATTTAAACATGACATGAAAGCAACACAAAATTATGTCTGAAAAAAAGCTATTTTTTTTTCTCTGAGATTAAGACAAATACTGCTGGCTTAGGAATGTAACAAATAAACATAATTCCTGGTCAGTGGGGTTTTTGTTTGTTTGTTTGTTTTATTTTTGGGGTTTTTTTCTTTGTTTTTGTTTGTTTGTTTGTTTTTGTGGATTTTTTATTTTTGTTTTTTGTTTTTGTTTTGTTTTGATTTTTTACAATAAAGAATCCCGTTTTCCAAACAAAAAATAAATACTTCTCTGAGTTTTCTTAAATAGGATGTGGAATGTACTTTTGCAAATTTTCCTTTATTTGTATTATGCTTGATGTTAGGAATATAGCCTCTATTTGAGATTTCATTTCTGCTACCAAAAAGAAAAAAAGCTCAAACATTTTGTTATTTTCATTTTATTTTTTACATAGGCTTGATTTTAATGGCATTATTTTTAAAGTAAAGGTAGTAGAATTAGACCGTAGACCTTTAATAATTAATGTAAAGTCATTTGCGGAGGAAGCAGGCATAGTAAGTGTGACCTCCTAACCTACCAACAAGAAAATGTTAGCTAACAATTGTGTTACAGCTTCTGGCAAGAGAGTGAATTGAAAATTCAGTACCAAAACTGGTAATTTTTACAGCCTTAAAATGCATCATGTTATACCTGGCTACTATTTGTTCATTGTTCCATGGCGAGAAGTACCTTAGAATATATTCAGTTATGCCATATATTTCCTGGGTCTGTGAAATGCAAGTGTCAATTCTTGCAGCAAAAGGAGTAAGTAATTTAAGGGCTCTTAAACCTCACAAATATTGTCTGAGATTGCACTTGTCAGTGTAGGTCTGAAAGTAAGTCTTGAGTCGATTACCAAAATCCACTCCACTTTCCACTGCTACATCACCTAAGGTCTTTTCCTAAGAAAGGAAAGACAGTGAATGTCAGATAAAACTGGAGTTCATGAAATTGAAAATGCAGTGTTTAGGATTGGATCTGAGCAGAGAATAAAGGACAGATATTTTCTTGAAATGTTTCCCTATGATGCAGAGAGTTGATTTACTTTGTATTTTTTTCTAGCAGTCTTTAAGTATGGCAGATTGGTAATGCATTCTGAAAAAATGGCATCAATATTAACCCTGATTTAAAGCTTGATTTAGTGTTGATTGCTTCATTTCTACATCCAGAGAGTCATAATGTATATTGGCTATGTTTGGTTGTGATGTAATTTTTATTCATGAATGTAGTTTTCGTGATATTACGACAGTAGTTTGCCTGCACTTTTCATTATGTGATTATTATTTACAACTAGCATTCCCTAGTCCCTTTTTTGGGCTCAAATTCCATAGAAATTGCCTCAGTTGCATTACTTTGATATTTTGTTTTAACATAGCATCTGGTTTATCACCAGAGTAATTTTCCTGTGTGTTGGTCAAGCTTCATCAATTTTTAAGCTGAAGCCTGTGAGACATTGGAAGATAGCAATTATTCTCTATTTTTGTACAGTGCCTTTGCTAATTTAAACTTGTTTTAAAGCAAGTGACTAATCATTTTTGATATCAGTTTGCCTACAGATGCACCCATGATTTGTGTTCTTTCACAAGAATTGTATATATCTGAAAATAAGATTTATTATACCAAAGCATTGCGTTGAATACAAGTGGAGTATCCTGAGAAGTACAAGATGAACATTTAAATGTTCAGTAGCTTCCAGTACTTCTGTCCAATATATATTTATAACTAAAAAATAAACTACGATTTTCTCCAGAAAATAGAAGCAGGTGATGAGAAAAAGTGGTGTAAGAGAAGTAGTTTAATTGCTTGAGAAAAACAGGATCACAGTCATTAATTTGCTTGCCTGAATTCTGTGATTAGAAGATTCTTATGCCCTGGATTTGAGTCCTGGTTACTTTTATGTCTACCAAGTACTACAAGAAAACCCAGGAGATCAATTCAGATATCCAAAATTCTTTAAGTTAGGCTAGCTGGAGCTTGTGTAACTGAATCAAAGTGTCCAGACAATTTATGTTAGAAATCCAAGTGTGGTTTGTTTTTTGTTTATTTTACTTTTTTAAAGTTTTAATAATATTTAATTGTTTTTAAGTATTATATCAATATTGTTTTCCATTGGATGTTAATTGGAATAAGTTGTTCATACATTAAGATTAACACGCTTTTCAGTTGGCATTGATTGATTTTGTTTAACACAGAAACTCAGGATCTACAAGGAAGACACATTAGTTTCAATCAATAATTTCCTACTCTTCTCATTATCTTTAGGAGTCTATGGGGAGTTGTAAGGGTCAGAACTGATCATTGATAGAATCCTAGGTTATGCACTTGAAACAAAACTGCTTAATACCTGGAGAGCTTCATCACTCTAAATTATATATATAAGAGGGAAAAGATAGAACTATAATGATTTTCTGAAATGGGAACTTTTGCTTTTATATTAAGAATATTTAATATGTTTGTTATTGTAATATTTATATTATTTTATCTTGGTTTTATTACAGGCATTTGCAAATGTTTCCTCACTGTAATTATTATTCATTTAACTTTGTTGCATTTAAAGTATGTCAATTTAAAACAAGTAAAACCAATAGGAAAAGCAGAATGGATCTTAAATTAAAAGGAGACTGAATAATATTGTATAGACATTTTGGTGGACCGGAAGCAGTGTATTGTATAATGTAGAAGATTTATGACTAGAAGGAGAGTGGGACTAATTGGTCATGAAAATGATCAGAGGGCTGGTACACCTGTCTTGAAAGAAAGGTTGACAGAGTTGGGGTTGTTCCTCCTGGAGAAGGCTCTGGTGAGATCTTATAGTGGCCTTTCAATGTATGAAGGGGGCTTATATGAAAGAGAAAAACCTTTTACTAAGGCCTTTAGTGACAGGACAAAGGCAATTGTTGTGAATTCAAAACTAGTATCTTTAGATTGGAAATGAGGCAAAAGTTTTTAAGATGAGGGTGGTGGGACAGGTGTGGTGGAACACGTTGTTCCATGAACAATGGAGAAGTTGTGGATGTCCCATCCTTGGAAGCATTTGAAGTCTAGTTAGGAGGGACGTTGAGCAACCTGATCTAATGAAAGATGTCTGTGGCCATAACAAAGGGTTTGGATGAGATGATCTCAGGAGGTTCATTCCAACCTAAACCATCCTATTATTTTATGATTCCCTTTGACCCTGGGCGAATAGTATTAATTATATAATTGTCGTTGCAAAACAATTGACTGTACTGGTAGGTAGTTATGAAGTTAAACAGGCTGAAAAATATACCTAACTTGTCTTGTTCTTCTTCTTGAGAGACTGGAAAGAGAGACAATTGCTTTAAACTGGAGAATATTTTGACTGTAATGAACATTTTGGAAACATTATCCTAATAAAATTCTGCTGGTTCTGTGGGGTCTGAAAGATAATATAATCCGTTTTCTGTTTTTCCTTTCTCATTTTGGATAGAAAGCTCAGGTATCAAACACGCTGTCCATACCAACATTTCAGTTGCAGAATCACAGAAAAGTTTGGCTATTTCTTATATTTTTTGAGGGTTCAGATATACTAACCAGTTAAACTCATTGAGTATCCAGTGTGTGCAGAACACCTTCTGTATAGGAGATATCTAATACCTCTCAAAATTAAATCCCTGATTTTTAAGTACTTAATATTACTACTGAGTGAGAGGGCACATGATACAGTGAAGAAATGTGTATGTGATGGTATAATATTTGCCTGGAAATATCCTGAAATGGTCATGAGTTTAATATCCAAAGAATAAGTCAGTTTTGTTTATCCTCAGGGCTTTTAAAAAATCATAGAATTGTTAACCAGGGGTCATATTTAATGCTGCATATGTTACTGGTAGGATGCAATAAAGCAATACAATATTAGAATATATTTCAAGAAATGAAAGAAGTAATGTGTATGCACCCTTATATAAACAATAAGCCTTATAAGTTTTAGTATAAGTTCTTGAGGTCTGGCAGTCTTTTTGCACTTATTTTTTATGATGTATCTGAAGAGTTCCAAGCACTGTATATGCTCATTGGGTACTTATCTTAATCTGTACCTTAGAATATTAATGATTTCTATTTATTCCTACTTAGAAATACTTTTTTTAAAATTTTAAAATAAATAATAAGGAAGAATAGCAGCTATGCATTGCCACCGCCATGTATAAAACTTACTTTTCAATATGATTTAAATAAATAATAATTCTTGTCTTCCTTTCCTCAGCCAAACTTCCACGTGTGCAGTCACAAATGCAGCTGTACTTAGAGATGCATCAGAGCATGTACAACACTTTTTTTTCTTTTGGCTGCCTGTAGACATTTCAGTCAGAACTGTAGATTTTTGTAATTACTCACAATGGAAGTACAATTGTTCTGTTAGTCAGAGCTTTCCTTTCCTATGCATGGTACAGACACATTGTTTCGGTCCAGTTGCTTTGCTTTCAGCTCCAAAATGACTACACATGACATTCCAAAAGAAGTTGAGGGATATTTCCTATCTGAATAATATCAAAAACTTAGCAAAATCTTATAAACATGTTCATATAGAAAACATTTGTCTTCTTTGATCATGAATGTCAAGTCTCAGTTAGAGACTAAAGTGTTGCTGGGGAAGTAATACCATTGTTTAACCCCAAGACAGAAAGTGAGCAATATAAAATGGAACATATCAGTAGCTGCTCCCATTAATGGCAACACAGATGTGTCTATAAGAAAATCAGAGAGATAAGTTAGGTTTCCTCTCTTACTGAGAATCAACAAAAATAATAAATAAGGACATGACATAAAAGCAAGCAAGCAGTATATGTAAAGAAACCACCAAAAAACCAAAAAACAAACCAAAACAAAAAACAAACCAAAACCAAAACCAAACCAAACAAAACAATACAAAAAAACCCCAAACAAACAAAAAACCAAAAATGCTGCTTAGGAAGGTAGCACACATATTGATAACTACCTTAAAGGCATATTTTAATGAAGGAGGATAGTTAAGGGCTTCACTACATTATGAAGTATTTGGTACCTAAACTCAAACAACTGAGGCCCCACCTCAAGTACTGTGGCAGTTTTGGGTGCCTCAATATAATGACACCAGACTGTTAGACTGTGTCCTGAGAAGAGTGATCAGCATGATGAAAGGTCTTGAGAGCAAGACTTAAGAGAAGCTGTTTGTTCAGCTTGCAGAAGGCTGAGAGGTGACCACCTCTCAATCTACAACTTCCTCAAGGTGGGCAGAAGAAGAGTAGATCCTGATCTCCTCTCTCTGGTGACCAGTGTTAGGACGCAAGGAAATGGAATGAAGCACCATCAGGGGAAGGTCAGATTGGATATTTGGAAAAGGCTTTTCACTGAGGGGATGGTCAGGCAGTGAAACAGATTTCCCTGGAAAATGGTCACAGAACCAATCCAGTCAAAGTTCAAGGACCATCTGGAGGGCGCTCTTTCTCATATGGTTTTCTGTTAGTCCTTCAAGGGGCAGGGAGGTGGACTTGATCCTTGTGAGCCCCTTCCAAATTGAGATATTCAGTGATTCTCTGAATCTATGACTGGATCTGACATAAAGATGCAGACCAGGGTTTTGCATAGTGCTAGTCTTTTCTACAAAATGGTTCGTTGTTCAGCAATTAGATAGCAAAGATGGAATACTAATCACAGCTTGAAAGTCAGGCCCAGCACAGGTTTATGTGTTCTCAGGCTGAGTACCTTTTTTTGGTTTTAGAGATCAACTGCTTCTTGATGGTAAGTAGGTCTATTGATCTCCCTTCTTGATCTAAGGATGTTTATGGAGTAACAAATCAGGGATGTAGCAGAATAAGGTTTAAATACTCATAGCACAAATAGGCAGATTATTTTTTACAAGCTTCCAAAGGATTACACACCACGGATTGAGACAAAACACTTTGGATATATGAGGGAAATAGTGCCAGGGCAAGAGGGAATAAAATGTAATTGAAGATAAAATACTTCTCTAAGCCTTGTACCTATAACAAAGTCACCAAACTGGAAATACTTTTCACTCATAAGTATCCTCCTTTGAGGTTAAACCTGGCATCAATATACTATTTCAGGTTAAGAGATGGCTGTATTTCTAAATGATAGGGAAATATTTAGGAAAGCAGAGTTATTTATGTGATTTGGATGTTGGCCAGGAACCAGGGGTTAACACTGATACTGTGCAGGGAATGCTGAGAGAACTTTAATTGCCTCTGATGCTTAATGCCTTGCTTCACATTTCATCTGAAAGACAACACCTTCAGCCTCCTGGTGTTTCATTGGATGCATTAGTTCATCAATTCCAACAGCTTCATTCCCTTTACTTCCTTGACATTCCTATGCAGTCTCCCATGTAGTCTAATCCTCTTTCATCTATAAGCACTGATGGTAGTTGCAGCACACAGTAATGATTGGAAGTTATGTGATATTAGATTGTGGAACAATTTTCTGAGAAAGTGACTAGAAGCCTAATTACTACAGACATTTTAAATTGAACTGGACAAAATACTAGAGACCATATTATTCATTAGCATAAGCATGCACTGAATCACTGGAGAGTGTTTTCTGTGCTTGATATCATGAGGCAGAGCACTATCAACAGCCACAGGAGTGTGATTGCAGTCTGATTCATTACCTAACTTCAGGCAGTAGGTCAACATGACATTCCTAAACTCAGGACTTCGGTCACTGTAAACTCCCTTTGCAGACAGTAATATGAGGTGGGCATATCAGAAATCACATAGTGTCAACATTAGAATCACTTCTGAAAGCTTTTCTTTTTTCCTCTCTTACGGGATTAAAGAGAACATAGGATGACTAGCAGAGTAGGTTTTCTGCTTGAATGTAATGTGTGTAAACATTTCGGGTCATCAGCTGCTCAGATTGCCTTCTGGAAAAGCCCATGTCTTCACTGATTAGAGGCAGTTTAAGGAAAAAATGTAACATGTTTATATTACCCCCTCTGGTTGTCATTCTACCTTCCAGTTATCCCCAGAAGAATGGGAAAAGAGAAACTTTCAAAACTATTCATGTGTGAAGGTGGGCTTCTGTCAGGGCAACATATTTGTTTCCAGTGAGTGTAAGAGAATATAGGGAGATGAACCTTTGTAAATACCCCTGACATCAATGGGTGAGATGAAACTATAGGTAAATGACATTTCTGGCACTGTGAGAAGGCAGCACGGTCAAGGAATATTCACCCCACCAACAATCTCATTAAGCATAGAGAACTATAAACAAAAAAAAGTGTTTCATAAAACTGAATCAAGAAAGACTATAACACAGTTAGAAATGGCATTTTAAAGTTATGTGCCACTTTACTTTTAACTAACCTTAGGTTTAATATCTGTGGTGATAGATGATGTGTCAGAAGAGTCTTAGAAAATGTTAAAATTGATTGCTAAATTAGTGATTACATTAATAGCACTACTACACCCAGCACCTGGAACAGAGTAGTTAATGCTAGGCATTTTGGTCTGTCTCTTTCAGAGTAGTCTGCACATGGCTGATTCAGAGAAAATGCCCTTTTAGAAGAGAGAATCTTAGAAAGCCACCTATTTATGGTGATGCAAAAAAGCTGTGTTTCCCTTGGGGTTATGGGTTGAAGTCATAATGCAGGAAGAAAAAACCTTTGTGTCACAAAAACTGGCATTTTCGTATCATAAATAAACTTCAATATGTCTGTATTTTTTTAATTCTATAACTTTTTTTACTGTTGTGTTATTTTTACAATATCATAGGCATGCAAGCTGCTTCACAAGTCAGCTTCATACAGTCCTAGACTAAAAATGCTTGCAGTCTAATAATAGACCAAGTCATTATTTGTACAGAATCCAAGGAATTAAGAATATGTAGGTGCTTCTTGTTAATTATCCAGATTCTGGGAAGTAGAATAAAGAGGAAAGCCCTCTAAGCTTCTTCGTATTCTCAGATGAGGTGGAAGTGGAAAAGTGGAGTTTCCATCCACTTATTTCAGAGTAGTCTCAGAGTTTCAGCAGTTCCTCGAGCATCCTTTCTAGAGGGGCATCCACAGAGAACCTCTACCCTTGCTCATCCCTTTTGAAGCCCCAACTGAATATGAAGGGAGATGTATCAGTCTAGACTGTGCATCAGGAAGGAAAAATAAATTAAAATTTTATATGTTTTAGATAAAGAACAGATCTGGAGTGTTGTGATTTTGTTTTTTAAGAAGGAAAAGCCAAAAAAATTGTTTTTTCTTCAGTTGTAATAGGATGCACTGACTAGCACTAGCAGAATAACAATAGCCATTAGAAAAAAAATCACCTTTTTTCTATCCAGTTATATCATGTAGCGGTTCTACAAAATTGGAAGACTCAGTCCTCCTGAGATTGAGAATAATCAGCTCTTTTTAAAACATATATATATATTTAAATCTCACTGTCTGGGGTGTATGTAATACAAATGAAAATAATTTAAAAACAGGCTTTCTTTGGTAGGATAGATGTCTTCTGAAGAAAGCAGCAAGCATATTTTAAACTTCAGACTTCAGCTTTGCATGAATTACTGAATTTTTAATTTTTCTAAGCATAAAACATTGAGTGCTTGCTAAGAATATTGATGAATTCTGAGCAGTTTTTTAAAAGTAAGTTAACCCAGACTCAGTATTTACATTCATGCTTTATCAGCCTTAGGTCAGAATTTTGATGTATGTTTTGGAAGTCAAATCATTATATACAAGTATAAAGCCAAGGGAATTGCCAACCTTGAAACATGGAAGGGAGGTTGGAGCACTAAGTGTAGGTCCCAGCATAGCCCTGCCTCAAATGTATATAAAACAGATTAAGTGTTATGTGGGGGTTAATACCTGATGGGGTCCCTTTGGACGGGCCTGTTGCCTCTCTGAAGAGCATCAGCAATTTCTTTCCAGATGGAGTTTCTTCCTTCGTAAGACTAATCATGCTTTGTACAAAGTGGCTGGAACCCAATTTTAATGAGATCCAGCTTTGTGAAACTGGATCAGGAACATATCATGTTTTAGCTAATAATATCAACATTTTTCTCTGTGCATTTCATCTTAGGGAAGTTCAAAAACTCTCACAGATGTCTGTTTGTCTTTTAATCTGTGTTTCTGTATAGGCTCTATCTGAATTTTTATTTTCAACTACAGGCAGACTGGGTAGTAGCTTTAATTTGAATGTTGGCAGCTCTCTGATGAAGTGGTGGGCAGCAGGCAGATAAACTGCCAAAGCTTGACAGTCTTGGGGCAGGAAGAGGTATGGGTTTAGAATAGTAGCGTAGGTCTTCACTGTTAAAAAATACTGATAGACTTTCAGTACCAGATTTGCTGAAAAGCAAGTCTTAGACTTTTTATGCAAATGAACTGGGTTTTGCAATTTTGCTTTTGTCACCCATCAGAAATAGAATGCATGAATATTTTAAGTACCTGAACTTTGTTCATTTTTATTCACATCAGACTTTAATTATTATGTGATTTCACCATCGTAAACTAAAAAGTGCTGACTTAGTATTGTCTTCCTTTACCAGTGATATGAACTGCATTATCTGCATTTAATGGCAGCATCAAATACTGATCTGGCACATTTTGGGGCATTCTGATAGGCAACATAGAGCCCAGCTCGTTTTGAACCTCTTTACACAGTTCAGACTCCTTTAGTTTATGTATATGGAAATGAAATGTACGTACTGAGCATCATGCTGCCTCCAGTTCTGTAAGTACTGTGCACAATATGAGAGTTTATGTTGTCATAACTGTGTGGTGGTTTTCATATTTATCTCTATATTATATATAGTTAATATAAAATCCCTTTATATGTATGTTACTATGTGGCATTGAATGAATGAATTAGGTGCTGAAGGGCCAAAACGCAGAACTCTTCCCCAACATTTAGTGCTTCTGCTCCAAAATTACTTTCCTGGTCGAGGATGACTTTGCAGGTAAAAAAGCCTCAGTGTACAAAGTAACTTAGCAATTGTAATTGTCCTAAGCTGTTAATTATACCCATGAGAGTAGTTTCCGGGACAAGCCAGAGGACTCAAGTCAGGTTTAAACCAGTGTAAGAGGCCATCCGTCTATTACAATGGCTAAACTAATTTATTATGAATTAAGTGGTGCCAGTTCTTTGTGTAGGAAATTCTAAAATGACATTGTGTCCAGTGTGCAAACAAAGATTATGGAAAGGCTTCTGTATTTGAAATAGTTTTTGCTTCCCTTTCAGATGTTGATGACTATGTCTGGAACATGAGGATTAGTCTAGATCCTATTATGGAATTAATAAAAAAGCCTACCCAGACAGAGAGACATGATTCCTATCTTGATATTTCTTACAATTTAAGGTTCACATACTTTAACCTCTTTGTCAAATTAAGAATGCTATTGAAGCTAATGAACCTGTTTCCTTGAATTTGAATTTACTGGATCAGTACTCATTTGGATAGCTAGATGTAATAAAAATATGAAGGGATCAATGCAGTGACAAGCTTCCCGTAAGAAAGAAATTTGAAGAAGAGATTCAGATACATGTAAAAATAATTTGAATTATCAAGTTTTTTCTATTACTGGTTTCCATTTTTTGAAGATTTTACATAACAATTATTTTAAACAGTGTACTTTCCCCCATAATCCACTAATAATCTGCTACAGGCTTTTATTTAGAATAGAGAGTTTTATGTGAAAAATATTAACATGTATGCACACATATCATGGATCACTTCTGGATCTACTGATCTGGATGAAAAATGGAGAACAAAATCAGAAAATAATGCTGTTTATACAGTGCAATTAATGAAACTCTGCTGTCTCTAGGAATGTGACCTTCAGCTCTGTATCGCTGCCACAGTAATACTAGATCCTACTCACACTTCTTAGTCTTCCAAGTTCACAATAGCCTGTTTCTGAAGTCATGTTTCATTTGTATAAGTAATTTCTTTCTCCCTCATTGTGTGTGTTTATGAGTGTTCTGGAACTGAAGTTGACTCTTTAAATTCTTACTTTTCCTAGCTTTTCGTAAAGATATACCTCTAATGGCGTAATTTAGGATGTGTAATGCTATGGACTGAGCCACAGCAATGCAGTAGATTTGGGCATACAGGTGAAATGAACTGTACGTGGAAGATACTGCAAGTAGCAGTTTGTAATCTGCTGGTTCATGTAAAACAGGGTTCCATAAAATTAGCACATAAATAGAAATAAGCACATAAAAAGACTCAAGGTAACTTTTTTTGAGATGCAGTATACAAAGGTGAATACTTTGATTTAATTATACAAACTGTCTTTTTGCAACCTTTCAAAGCTGCATTTCTGACTTTGCTTTTAACTTGAAAAAAATACAACTGGAACCTCCTGGTTTTTGTTTTGTGTTTTTGTTTGTTTGTTTGTTTGTTTAAAGGTGATAGTCTTACTTGCACTTAATTCTGAATTAGCCCATTGAGTTCTGGATGCAGAGTTTTTTCAAAGCATGTCTATAGGTCAGATGAAATATGTGGGGTGTGGCTTCTGCTTTATCGTTGGCTTGGCATGGGCTGTTAAGCCAGAAATGTTTTGATTCTGTTTCATATAAAGGTGTAGATGAAAATATTCTTTTTTTGGTTCAGATTGCTTCTCATTATGGGCTGGATTTTTTCTGTACTCTGGAATTTTTTACTTTTACTTTGGAGTGTTGATATAAGATATATTTGGGGTTTTTTTTCCCTTTGTGTTTGCCTACTGAAATAATGAAAAATAGTGAAAAATAGCATTCCTGCACCTTTGACCTTTGAATTCATATCATATCATATTATTATGAGATTTAAAAATGTGACATCCTACTGCTAGTTTCAGTTTTCAACTTTTTTTTTTTTTTTTTTTTTTTCCCCAGAATTATGGAACTTCAATGAAATATTAGTTTGCACAATTTTTAAGATTCACATTTTCAATTATTAAGAATACTGCACCTCCACAGAGAAGTTGTTGCCTCTGGTTTTTGTTTTCCCTTAGCATAAAATATCCTAGTTTTCTGTACTGACACAGTTGAATAAGATATTTTAACCTAAATGAAATATTACAGAAAAGTTGTGTATGATACTACACAGTATGCAGGGGACATCTATTATGAAAATATATCAGAGTAGGCATGTCCTCATGATAAGCATAAAGAAAAGAAATACAGTAAATATTGAAGTTACAGCAGTATAAATTGCTTGTGATGTTTTGAAAGTGAGGTTTAAGAAAATTATGAGAATATTACTAAGTATGCTCAAATATGTAAAAAAGATTAGATTGTTACTGTCATTAGCACTTTTTTTTTTTTTCATTACAATTAAGACATTTATTTTTTTCTCTTCCTAGACTATACTGTTATGATGTAAGGTTTGATCCACTTGAATGATTTTTAGAAGAATTTACCAATTAAAAAAAAAAAAGGTTATTAATTAGAATGTGAATGGGGTTGATACTCCTTTCCCTCTCTTTTCCCTATCCCTTGCGTGCTTTCTACAAAGTTATTTTCTGTCCCAGATTTGTTGACTCTAAATACTGTATGATATCAGCTAGAAAATGGGTCCTGGTGTTCAGCAATCTGTATCCTTGATAGCCATCTGTGTCCATAATACTTTCATTAATAGGATGGACTACCATCATACCAGAATTTCATTATGCTGCAGAGGCAGAGCGGCTGAGTAAGTAGAGATAACTAGTAGCTTATAAGAGTTGCATTAAGAGCAGTCGAAGACATTTTGAGAAAATATACAGCATAACTGCCTCTGAAGGCTTTTCCTGTTTTCTCTAATATTATCAGTAGCTACTGAATCCAAATTTTTATGTAGTTTTTGGGGGGTTTTTAATATATATTTTATAAGGATTCCTTATGTACGAAAGTATTTAATCATAGATTTCAGTAGAGCAGCCCTGATATCTGTTTCAGGTGTAGATTGCATACCATTTTCTGGTAGACATTCAATAGTACAGTTGCAGATGTAATCATAAATAAGGATTTTTTTTCTAAAAATGAAGTGTTTCTGCTGGATTCATCTGTATCAGTATTTCATCAAAATAAAAAGAAAATATCACTTTTCGTACATTTGATCAGAAAAAAAAAACAAACAACATTTTAAGTCTAGGAGATTACTCAATAGCCTATTTACATTAGATTTCATAAATGCATGTTATGAAGAATAATTATATGTTCATAATTTAGTCTATTATTTTTATGTTCTTCCATCATCAAAAGTGTGTCACATCCTGCATAGCAAAATGAAGCCAGGTTCAGGGCAAAGGCTTTGAATTCTTTGGTGAGTCAAAATTATCAAGGTTAGGAAAAAAAATGATACATTTATAAAAGCTGATTGACAAGATTCTTGTTATTGTTGTTGATGGCTCCCATGGTAGTTCACAAGGACAATCACAGTCCTTTATTATACTGAGCACTGTGGAAACTGAAAATAATAATTAATAGTTAATATAATCTCATTCCAATTTTGTTAATTTCTGTAGGGTTGTAGAGGAATTAAGTTGTGTTGAGAGATGGTAGAGCCAGATAACAATTTGTGATGGAGAAAGAGTCTGAAGGGAAAAGATGTGAAGGGGATACAACCACAGAAAAGACCCTAAGCAGTCTGGGTGTGCAGAGAAGCATGCTCAGAAGGAAGAGTGAAGGTCTGGAGCAAGTCAACACAAAGCAGAGGAAATCCTATCAGCATTTTAAGAACATTTGTGAGTGTCCAAAGATATTTTCTTTTTCCTCTTTGTATATTTACTTATGTTTTAGTATATTAACTAAGACTTGTATTTTCATGATATTTACTTTTTAGGATTTGGGTTTTTTTGTTTGTTTGTTTTTGTAGTTGTTACTGAATGCTAGACTTCGATATAAAGAAGCAGAATTTTAGAAGAAAGAAGACATAGAGGGACATAGAGGATGAGGGGAGGGTGGAGTCAAGGACAAGGAGCTAAACACTGTGGCCTGATTAAGTAAAATTAGAGGTGGCTAATGAGGTGAATCAAAAGGCAATACAGAGGAACTGAATAATTGCAGTGGTAATAGGATGCCTTTCCAAGAGAGCAAAAGCTGTAATTAGCTCTGAATCTAGCTGAAATAAAAAGAACAGGTATAGATTCAACTGAAGATAGAAACAGAAGCCCATTTTGTTCTCATATTTGTGATGGATGGTAGAACCTGAACCAGAAAGGAGAACAGGAAACAGAAACAGGAGAAGTCGATATTGCTATATGTCACTGAATATATCCTTACTTTTGTCTTCCATGGAGCTGCTTTTTAATGTTTTAGTACAAGAAAAGCCGTGTTTCTTTTTACCCATAGTGTATACCTCAACCAGTTTGATTATTTAATCTCCTAAAGGAAGACATTAGTGAACTCGGCAGCTCCAGAGTTTCCTCATTTCTGACCATTTTTTGTAGAAGTTTCTTATTCAATCTTCAGCACTTTTCTCATATAGCCATTAATAGATATTGATCAATTATTCATCCTCTTATTAAAATAACTTGGAAATACTACCAGTTGTCTAAAACATAAGATAAATACACCTGCTAACCAGAGTTCCTTGACATCCAAATTGGTGCAGGACTTTTATTTACATTCCTTTTCTCTTTGTGTTTGGTGAGAAAGAGTTTTCAAAATTTTGGTGAGGAAACATTTTCTTTTGCAAGTAAAAAAGAAAAATAAAAGACCTGATACCAGATATCTCATATGGAGCGACAGGTAATTTAATAGAAAATTATATGCAGTTTTGCCATAATGAGAGAGGAGTAACATATCACATCTACTTCAGAGTAAATTTGCTTGCTGATAACTCTAGAATAATCAAATAGTAAAATCTGTTATCACGTTATTACTCATCCTTCTGTCATAATACTAACTAATGATCTTGTCAGATATTTGCAACTAAACTCACAAGTCTTATCAGTGAGTAGCGAAGGGTGATGTGTCCAGAAAGAGTCATATTATACTGGCTTACAATGCAAGGTTAGAGAATGGCAGCTCTCTGTAGTCCATTATCCTGTGGTGCTGGAGGGAAGGAAGGCAAAGAGGGCAGCAAGAATTTAGCAGTACCCTCTTAACACTGGTAGTCTCAAATAACTTACTGGTGAAGAGACTGCATGTTCCATCCTCCACTGGGCTTTGTCTTCAGCCAATTGGTTGTCTCTTCAGTCTTCAAAGTTTGTTGCATCAGGAAATTTTGTATTAAGTTATTAGTTCTTTTATTGTGTGGTGTATGTACATATATATATACATCAGGTGTATATATATATGTTGTCATCAGGTGTTCCAGTGACGTGGCATTATTTGTTCCTTTCCTTGAACCTTTCTAGTACAACTGCATCTTTTTAGTTTTAAAACTCTCTAGGTAGATACTGTGGCTTATGTAGCTTCATGATGGTGGGCTTTTTTTCTGTTTTGTTCTCTGTTCTTTTCTTAGTAACTTGTATCATTCTGCTTCCAGTTCTGACAGCTACTGAGCACTAGCCTGATGTTTCCTTTGAAATGCTTCTAGTTTGATTCCCAGATCTCTCTCTGAGATGATGATAGCTAATTTAGAGTACATTCCTGTGTATCTATAGCTAGGGCTAGGATTTTTCCTTATGCATTACTTTGCTTTTATTGACATTGGATTTCAGCTGCCAGTTTATCATCTTATTTCACAGCAGTAGAAGATCTCTTTGTAGCTTTCACAGTTTTCTTTCTACCACTCAGAATAATGTATTGACATCAGCATATGCATCTCACAGTTCAAGCTCAGTAAAAGCTGCAGGATCATAGTTTCCTGCTTTTGTACATTCTGATTCCTGTGCTGTTTATTATCAAACTTAACAGTAAAAAACCCTTATAGTTGTGCTCTTTTCTCAGTGGAAGAAAGACTTTTAGACTTCAGGTTATCGTTGTCTTTTTTTATTTACTTTTTCACATCTCTGTGTCTCTTTCTGGGCAGGAATGCAAAAAGCAGAGGGAGCGTAGCTATGATAAGTTAGTTCATTTAACATAAAGAAATAACATCAATGCCTGTTATTTGAAAAGGGACATTTCTTAGATGGGTTGGGAATTGTTGCCAGTGTATCAGCCTTGAAGCTCCAGAATGAGATATTTCTTCCAGTCTAGTGTCAATAGTCAATTGCTGTTGGAAGATTTCTGTTTATTCTATTGACTTTGCTGACCAGCATTTAACCTGATTGCTTTCCACGTTTCTGTGTTTGTTTTTTTTGGGGGGGTTGTTTGTTTTTGGTTTGGTTTTGTTTTGTTTTGTTTTGTTTTGTTTTTTATTTTCCCTTGTTTGTTTTTTTTTTTTCTTTCCCTGTAATGAACACTTCAGTTTACTGCGAGCTGAAAACTTGTTATGACTATGAAGCGGTTGGAAATGTAGTTGAGGCTACCTATAGCATATAGAATTAGTTCATGCAAATTCACACAAAAATTATGCACTGCATGTTTACAAGAATCCCTAACCCTTAATAAAAATTCAGTACCTGGCAATTTGTTAGTTACAACATGAGCCTACTCAAAATTTTAGACGTCAAGGTTGTTTCTTTTCTTTTAAATGTTAAATCAAAATACACTAAAACAGTAGGATATTTTACCATCAGCAAAGTTATAAATAATCTTACAATCTATTAAATGCCTTTATAAAATAATTGACTGTAAATATGAGCTTATAGCCAAAATGACCTCTGGTGTCATATCTCTAATATGGCTTGTTGTCATGTTTGAAACAAGCTGATGAGAATAAAGAGTTATTTTGTCAGCTTATTTACTTTGGGGTTTGTGTGTGACATTAAAGAAAACAAAACAAAAAACAAACTCTTGGAAAATCACTTGTACAGAAAATAAACAAAGTTATTTTATTAGTCAAACATTAAAATCTATTCTGGGATAATAGACAGAAGAAAAGTTAAGCTTTGGAATTCATATTGTTAAAAAATTTTCCTTCCTTGGCATCCTAAAAGTTTTTTTTGTTTGGTTGGGTTTTTTGTGTATTTTTTAAAATTTTTTTAATCTGGATTATATTTTTTTTCTATCTGTATTGTTGAAGATTTTTTTAAATTCTCTTAATGCAAAATGCAAGTTTTATAGATGTATTACAGGTGTTTCATTCTTCATTATTAATGGATTTTTGCACTCCTTTTCTGGAGTTTTAGATGCTAAGTGCTATCATGTTCATTACTGAATTAGTGTTAGAGCAAGTTGGTTGAGTTTTGTTTGAAGCTTTGAAAGGCAATATGAAACCTATTACCTTTGAGGTATCTTAATTCACTGCTGCTTATTAGCAAAATTAATAGTATTTTAAATTGTAATTTAATTAGATCTATCAAATAATTCAAACAGGAAATTAGTTCATATGTATGCAGTTAATGTAATTGAATATCAAGCTCATTATATTGTATTTTACTTTATTTTTTTTTCCTGTATTTAGGGTAACTTTAAGAAGAAATACTTGAAATAGTTGGGAATTACAGCACATATAGCGTCTCTGCCTTGAGGCATAGCCTAAGGCTCTGAACATTTTTAGCAAGCGGAACTCTATTAGAATCTATTTTCATAAATAAAAACAGAATTTAAGTTATTCTTCCAAGGGATTTGCTGTCTGGGACTATTCAGGAATGTACTTCTATTAGTGTTAATTTCCTTAGCATGCTAATTTGATTTTATTTCACATTTATATGCTCAAGTGCCAACTCCTCCAGGACCATCCCTATGTCAATCAGCACATACAGATACTTTCTTTTGGTTCTGTTTAAGCTACTCTTGGAAGAAATTTAGAATAGCAGATCTCTGGAGTATTTCCAAGGGATTTCATTTCTCCACAGTTAGCTTTACAGTTGCTATCCATGTTAACAAAGTAAGATAATCACATATCCCTATAAGCTTATCTTAATTTTACATATGAAGTTAGAAAATATGAGTCTCTTAAAGTATTACTAGAATAGCTTACTTTTTAGAGCGGATAAGAAATATTAGTCCTCTGAATTGTCTTCCAACAATTGTGTCCTGGTGGAAATCTCTTCACAATCCTATTTTTCCAGCAGTGAGAATGATTTATACAGGATATAGTTAAGTTTCTGCCTGCACATTAGGCTGGATTTCAAGTAACTCTTTGTATAGTGGATGTATTTGTTTTGTCATTTTATTTTATTTTATTTTATTTTATTTTATTTTATTTTATTTTATTTTTTAAGTGACTAGTGGTATATCTAGGTCCTCTTTTTAGGAATATGAATAGTGGATCAATGTCGGTTGAGAGAGGTATTAGAAAAGCACTAAAGGTGGGAGAAATAACTTTTAAAAAAGGTAAAATGATAAATGATAAAAGGTAAATAAACGTTAAAAGGTAAATGATGATGTTAAAAAAAATAAGATGTAGTAAGTCACATATGTACACAGGACTTGTTCCTTCTAGAGTGTTTGTGTTAGTATTCCTTGGAGGCACATGAGTTCAATGAGATGCAAATAAGACGTGGACTGAGATGTGTTAGAGCTGAAAGCACAATGAGGTGAACACCAATATTCTCTTGCTATGAACTGCAGAACATACGGATTTAAAGGCATGATGAAAAGGATTGGTAGGGCAGTTACTTTCAAGATTTCCTTCAGTATTTCATAGTGCATTAACTTTTAGTACTTCTTGTTTGGCAACTAGGCTTTAAATACATTTTCCAAAGATCATCTTTGCTACATAGAAGTCCCCTGTGTGTTTAGTCTCCTTCAAAGAGTTGGTTACATACCCCTTTTTCTCGCTTCTGTTCCAACCCTGTGTCTGACACCAAGACTCACGTTCTGCACAGTCTCCTCTGAGTGTGCATCTATTGGGATGTATATAAGTTAGAGATCTATTTTTGTGCAAATCCCATTTCCTGTGCAGAAGAACACATCCATCTTTTTTCATACCCATGGAATCTAAAATTTTTAGGAATAGTGGGGACTTCCTTTCTGGTCACTGCTTTTAAAAGTTATTCCTGAAATTGTTTGGGCTGTCGTTCAAATATCAAATCAGTGATAGTGGACCACATTCTACAAGATCCCTTCTTTTCATTTTATGAAAACATTATCTAAAAAGTGCTATTAGAAATTCTAAATCATGCAAAAATATAATATTTAATGATCTGAAGCTTCTTTATTTCTTTCTCTAATTGAAGAGGGAGCTATAATGTTTTTATATGAAGATGAATGGTGTGTTCTTTGAAAAATTGAAAGATGTGTATGGCTGTCAGCTTCAGGGATGTTACGATTTTCCTTGAATGCCAATACAGAGTAACTGTCTCAGATTGTGATTTCCGATAATATTGATTACTGCATTCCCATTACAACATTTCACTGTTTGGGAGATCATGACACTCTGTGAGTGAGTTACAAGGATTCATCAGTCAAAATCAGAGCTTTTAGTGGATACAGTAATACTAGATTAATTTTAAAAGCTATGATTGTTTTGTTTTCCATATTTTACCTTTATTTTACAGACTTAACATTTTTGATTTTTTCTGTAACAAATTAATTATGGTTTGCTGTACATACTGAAGTGTAACAGAGAACCAAGCTTAACACCCTAATAGAGGACAATCACGTCTAATATTTGCTTATGTGGGTACAGTAGCTATATTTTCCAACCTTGTGCTTTAATCCTTTACATACAAATTAGATTTGTACATATGCAGCACTTACAGCCTTTATTCGTGCTGCTACATTATGATTTAGAATTCAACATTTTAGAATTTGACAGTTTATAGGACATGAGAGTACAGAACGTGATAATTCCTTTTGCTGTTAGTTACTTAGAACAGTTGAGATGACAGTAGCTGAGATGAACGTGGGTGTCTTGTAGAAGATGTCGTTCTTCTGGGATAACTAGTACTGGTATTAAAATGCTGGAACAAAATATTTGACAACAGCAGATACCTCACTTCCGGAGCAGGAGGTGGAATGAACAGCAACTCAAAACACTTGGCAGGAGTCAGATATTCCATTTTTATTTCTCTAAAAATTTATTTAAACAGGATGAAGGAATATAAACTATGTCTAGCAAATCTTGGTGTCAGTATGGAAGAACAAGATGAACATCTATCTGCAGTTAGTATGTGTGCAGCACTGGTGCTCAACACTGCCGTAGCATGTGCTCTGCCTGCACAATTTGTTTTTGTTACCCAAAAAATAGGCCTGTTTCATGTCCTACTGTTTCAGCTCTTTAATGTCTAAATGGAGTATCAACACTTAGTGTATGTTAGAAAACAGGTGGCAGGAAGGTCAGTGATTTTTTTAATTGTCACAGCTAGTCATAGTGTATAAAAATAAGCCTTTAGATTTAATACTGCATTTTCTTAGGTGGCAGAGGAAGAATTCTGTTAGTCAACTGAGTCATTGGGCATATTGAAATGTCACTCTTTTCGGAAACGTTGCTCAGGTTAAGAAGAAATCAAAGGAGTTTGGGGGGCAGGGCAAGTGAAGTTGCAGTAAATACATAAGGAAGTCTCTTTGTACAACATGCTGTCGCCCCTCCCAGTGTTGCCCAGACTAGCACAGTGCACTGTTTCTTCCACTGCCACAGACCATAATATGAACATAGTCAGCAAGGCAGCTGAAGCAATTTAATCAAATTTACATCTCATCTAAGCTTTGCCAGAGGTGCCCCATAAACAGAACAGAATTGGGAAGAATAAGAAGAATGGGAAAATCCTATTTAAACAATTTATTCCTGAAGTCTACAGCAATTTTTATATAGCACTGATGGCATAAGCTACAAGGAATGAATGTAAAAATTGCTGTGTTTCTAAATGAGAGTAGGATTACTATAGATTACATGAGAAAACAGCAATTTCATTGGACGTGTGCAGAGCTATCTTTACTCTATGTTAATGTTTACTCTATTTAGTGTAACACTTATGCCTAAGATCTGCATTTTCTGATTGAAACTAAAATATCTGAACAATTTTCTAACATAATATGATACTGATAATATTATGGTTATTCAGAGCCATGGTCATAAAGAACATTCAGTTAAAGTAGGAATTTCTGTTAAAATAATCAAAGATATTTATTTCCTTGCATGTCCAATGTAATGTGAGACAGGCAATTTTCATTCGCTGTGCTTATGGGCAAACAGTTAAGTTTTGTTTTGTTTTGGGGTTTTATTTTGGTTTGGGTTTGTTTGTTTGTTTGTTTGTTTGTTTGTTTTTTAAATCTCAAGCTACAGGGAAATATTTATTATTCAACATTTTTTCATATGTTGTCCAGTGAGGCAACTACATATACCATAACACCACTGATTCATTTATCATATTATTACAGATAAGTTGCAAAGAGACAAGTTTTATTATAGTCATTTATCTTGAATTTCATACTTCCAAAAAGCAATGAAATATCCTCTTCACTTAATTCTATTAATATGTTCTCCATGGAACCACATTCCATAATGTGAATGGAAATTCAGTATTAGATTAAATAATTGCCATATCCTCATAGCTGGGTGGTAAACTCAGACTTGGGGAAAGTATGCATTTAAGTATTGTTAGCTTCAGCAAACCTGTCTGAACCAGGCTAAGCCTTAATCAGCTTTTTGTTTTATGACTTTGTGTATGTGAAAGCAGTATTTCCTGAACAGCCTAATAATTTATGATCAGCTTGAGTAATTCCAAAGAAGTAAAACTAGAAATAAAATGGACAGGACAATGGAAAAACTCACATAGTAAATCTCCTTACTAATGAATGTCTCAGAAATCACTTCCCATTAAAAGCCTTTCTGTGATATCTTCTAGATGAAAACAGCTAGTATGAAAACTTTCTTAATTTCATTGTGTAAAATTCCCTGCCAGAGAAGGGCTGTAGTACACTGAGAATGATGGATCTTGCTGGATAACACCTAGTTCAACAGCTTGTGTCAACAACAAGGATGTGCCTTTTATGACCATGAAATGGTCAGCCTGAGGACTCCAAGGGAGTGACAGGATCAAAGTGGGGCAGGAGCAGCCTTGTCAACAGTCTGGTCAATGTGATAACAAAACAGTTTTAAACTAGGAATTTGGGAGACAGGTGAGGAAGTGGTGATCAAGAGTAGAAAGCAAATGTTTCTGAGTTATGTGAAGAAGCAGGACCTCAGAAATGGCAAGAAATAGCAAATGGATACCTGCCTCAGGTGTATGTACAGAAACACTTGCAGCCTGGGAAAAAGGCAGGAGGAACCAGAGCACCAGGTGTCGTCACAAAATGCAGATATCTGTGGCCAGTATTGTTAACACCTTTATTAATTATCTGGAGAAGACAATGACCCACAGTCAAGTTTGCAAATGCCACCAAATTGAGGGGATCAGTGAAAGAGTCATAGAATCATTTAGGTTGGAAAAGAACTCTAAGATCAAGGAGTCCAACTATTAATCAAACACTGCCAAGTCCACCACTAAACTATGTCTCCAAGTGCCACATCTATATGTCTTTTAAATACCTCCAGGGACGATGACTCCACCACTTCCTTGGGCAGACTCTTCCAATGATTGCAACCCTTTTGGTGATGAAATTTTACCTAATATTCAATCTAAACCTTCCCTGGTGCAACTTGAGGACATTTCCTCTTGTCTTGTTGCTTTCTACATAGGTGAAAAGACCAACTCACACCAGTTTGAAGTGTTATAAACTAAAATTGCATTACAAATTTTAATTTACATTCTAAACAATTTGCCTGACCTGCACCCTTTAATCTTATAAGGAAAGGGGGTGTAAAAGGCTGGGTTAATCTATTAAAAAGAGCATTTTAAGATATTTTCCTTTTTTTTTTCTATTAATACACCTTAAAGAATTTGCAATGCAGAAGTATGAAGACAGATTTTTATTCTCTGATTATTGTATAGCTAAGTGACAGATCTTCTTTTGCTTTTGAATCGGAATCCTGGAGTTCAGAAAATGATGAGAATAATATAAAGATTTTTATTTTGAGTGCATATAAGCAACATATATTTTTTAGTTTTTGTGATTATTTTTTATTTCCATATTAAATAGCCTGTAGATCTGAGGGAGATATCCTTTGTACATATATAAATAAGACATAAAAGTTCACAGACATCAAATTTCATAAATATATATCTTCTGTAGTTGTTAGTTATTTAAAAAATAAAAAGTAATAAGTAGCAAATGCAAGATATTTAGAAACTGAAGTGTTATTTTGCATTTTTGCTTTTCTTCTACATACAATTCCATATTTGAGTTTTTTGTGGTTTAACCCAGTAAAATTCAGTGTGACTTCAGTGGATTGGTGCCACAGACATCTTTGAAATTATTTGTTATTAAAGAGATTTTACCAGTCACCGCTGTCTCTGATGGGAGCACTTCAGAGATGAAAACATTGATCTCTTATCAGAATAATTCTGTACCAAATGTAGACATATGTAAAAGGTTACAGATGCCTCACACACACACACACACACACACACACACAAAAAAAAAAAAAAAAAAGTGTCATTTGATAAAACAAATTGCCATAGAATTTAAAATATGTACTGAGAATCACATTGTCACCCAAGAAATGTCCTTGCTGGCCTTTAATCAGTCTTTGCACTTAGTTCAGTCCTGCAGAAAGGTTTTATGTACACAAATATTGCTTAATACAAAACCATTATAACCATTCCGTTATATGAATTAAGTATGATAGCAGTTCCAAATGTAGTGGGTTACAAAAGCTGGTCTGTTTTCTTTCACTTTTTTCTTTAAACTTTATCTCCTGAGTTTTAGCTAAATCATCCTCAGAAAATTCTCCTTCTTACAAGGTCCTCAACATCTTCATCAGAGCAATTATATCATAGGATATGACTGCTCAGTAGTACCCATATAGTGCATTTCTCACGAGGTGAGAAGCTTGTTTAAATGGAGAAATAAAACTGTATTTTTTCCTCTCTCCTTTACCTCACATTTTAAGTCCAATTTCAGGACATAAGAAAAATGAGTCTGTTTGTCTCTTTTGTGGACAGTAGTCCACATCATAAAACATAATGAATTATTCAGTTAAATTGGCTTTTGGCAAGAAAGTCTAAATCCCAGCCAGCAGACAAGCTGATTTACTTCATGGGTGCATTCAGTACACCTGTGGAATTATGATATTAAATGTAGTGAAAAAGCTTATCCTTTCTTATATGCAGAATAGAATATGGATAAATAAAATATTCTATTTACCATATTAATAGTTTTTAACCTTCATTAAAAGTGAATTCATAAGCTCCTGTCAGGTTGCTGATCACTTCCTACTCAAGATTTAAAAATCATAAAGCAAAAAGGTTTATTTGAAACTTGTGTGAGATTTCCTGGTTTAATTTTTTTTCTATAATAAAGTAGTTCTACAGAGTATCATCAGAAAGAACATAAAAATCTTAAGCATGCCTAAAAAGAGAATTCAGGGTTTTATTATTAGTAAAGCAGTTAAATGTCTGTTTGTTTCCTCTGCCTTCAATTTGTATGTACTCTGTCTTGCCAAAAGACCCTGCCTTCATCTGTCTTTATAAGGCATCTAGTTGTAAGGGGTTTTGATCAAATCACCACTCTACATGCCACAGTTAAGAAGAGATGAAAGAGAACACTGAAGTCCATAAAAGCATTAGAGCAATCATCTGGACACAGGAACATGTTTCTGTGTAAATCCCAAACAGCTTTGCTATTTTAACATGTCATATTAGAATAGTATTTATAATTGATGAAATATTTATAATATTTCTATTTCTATGGTCTATTCCAAAGTTTGGAAGTAAGGTAGAATAAAGAAATGAAAAGTAAATCGAAGTGACGTTTTACTGGCAAGGTAGATTTTGCCTGAGACAGAGCTATCCCTGTAGACTTGCCAGTGCAGTTTACACTGAACAGTCTAGAGTTATATGGGTGACATTTGTTAGGTGTCCAAAAGCATTTCTATCACTTTTACTGTTAAGTACTGCATTTAATAATTAATTAATTATGCTTCTAGCAAGCTTGTGGAAGACTTGCTACCAAGATGATTAGAGACATAGAACATGAGTTAGGAATATCTTTTTCCTTTTTTTATTTTTTTTTTTCTCTGTCAGATGTTATCTATGATTGAAAAACCACTAAATAATTATAGAATCCAAATTTATTAGATCTCTTTAGAGAACGTTTAGGTTAAACGGGTTTAACTCTACAAACAGAATGCAATTAACATGGTGATTTATAATTAAAAATAAACCATCCAACATTCTGCAGGGATTATAAAAAGTAAAGGATCTGGTGTGATATTTATTCACTGGATGACAAGCCACTGCTGCCACCATTCTCCATAGGGCTGGCCTTAAAAGAATGGGGAGATCAGAGAGTCCAGAAAACAGATGGTTGGCTGTTGCACACACATGCTCTAGAGAGATGAGCCATAATATGGATTACTTGCAACATCTGTCTGCCAACTTTAGACCTATGAGATAGGTGCAACATACTGTGTGCCAAAAAGAGGACATTTTATGAAATGTAGTTAGTAACAACATCTTGAACTGTAGATATATAAGGTGTATAAATTCAGAGTTAAAATTATTCTAAAGTAACACACATTACAGAATGTGTCCAGTCAAGGGTAGTGTAGTGGGAGTTTCATATTTTCCCCCAGTCTTTATGTTTCTTCATAAGTTTTGCATTGGCTTCGATTTTAGTACACTCACAAAACCAAGAAATCAGTGTAAACTTTCATATATAACTAGTAAGAAGTATGATGCTCATCTAGAACAAGTCACAGCCTAAATCTAATTGTGTGACCTTTACTCTTTCTGAGACACAGTAGCTGTCAGCGTTGAGTCCACATGCTGAAAGCCTGTTAGCTGTGTCAATGTGGGTCTAATTTATCCAAATTATCTTCCTGAGAATCTTTGTTCTTAGGGTTGTGTGGAAATACCCAGAGAATAACCATCCTGCACAGCTGAGATGGAAGACTGCATCCCACAGCATGGTCTTTTAAGTAATTCCCCTGGTCTAAGAGTTGCTAGTGATTTTGTATGTCTAGTTTGAGGAACTCTGAAGGAAGCTTAACGTCCAAAATGTCTTGAATATTGACTGTCTGAACTGTATGACCACTGCCAGAAGTTAAGGATCTGACAGTTGATCAGAGCAAGATTTACTTTCTGAATTTATTTTTTTTCATCTGCATAATAACAATGCCTTCCACTGCCCTGGTAACACTGATTCAAGCACTGCAAAATATGCAGGATTTATAACTATATATCTTTAAAAAAAATTCTCCAAAATCACATGCATTCTAAAACAAAGAATTTATTTAATTTTGACTTTTTCCCTGTCATGATGAGGAATACACCTGGCAGAAGTCCTGAGATGAATCTCAGTGTGTACGTCTTGCTGTTAAAGTGCACAAATGCTCAGCTACAGTATTGTATCCTGGAATGAGTATGAAGGAAAAATGTTCTTCATAGAATCTAGGACTTCACATTTAAAGCATTTTTAGGTTCTTAAAAAGTTACAGTCTCTCTCTCTCTTTTGTTTTGTTTTTTTTTTGTTTGTTTGTTTGTTTGTTTTGTTTGGTTTTGTTTTTTAATTTTTAAGAAAGTACTAAGTTAGTAGTTAACTATTTGTATATCATATTAGAAGGCACAAGTTCCACAACAGGTAATAGCAAAGGGCACATTTTCAGTTAAACAGAGCCTAATACTGTCCTCTCTACTAAGAAAACTCATCTGGTTTTGATCTGTGAAGATTGTCTGCTTTTTCCTTTATACTATTAAAAATTATTTTGAGCAAAAGTGCTTTGAAACAGATGAATACTGCATACAATGTGAAGAGATCCCCTAAGTAATTCTGGTATTGTCCATGGCTAATATTTTCAAGCCTTATTTTGGATCTGTCTCACACATGTGACTGTCTTGCCCTTGACAGATCTGATGCACACCTCAGATTTCATTTGCTTTGTTTTCAGTTTGGGTCTTCAATAATTAGCAGGATCAGAAACTATAGTGTTTCTTAATGGTTAAGTGATTTGCTAGGTCTGATTATAGCTTGCTCTCAGAAATGAAACAATTTCACATCACCAAAGAGCAATTTTCCTAGTTCTGCTAAAAAGGAGTGGTCTTTTTTCTAATTTTAAAAATCTTTAAAAAATTAAACTTCTCATATTAACAGGCTTGGGTCCTGAACTGTGAACAGGAAGAAAAATAAAACCAAAAAATGCTAGCATGAGGGGGAGTTGACAATTATTATATAGGTCTACAAAAGCTGATGAAATCACTAAATAAATGTGTGTCATTGTTTGGTACATGTTGGCATGTAAATCTGTGTGGCAGATAAAAATGTTTTAACAGGAAATGTTTGTAAAATGGCTTGACAGTCCAGGGCAGAAACTGAATATTTACATAAATACTAACAAAACATGATTACTGATAATTTCTTTTCCAGTCAGTTTTCCTGTTCAAATATTTTTTGTCCCAATCTTTGCAACAAATAAGCATTCAAAGCACAGAGAGAGAGGAACAAACTTGTGTTAAATGTGAGAATTCTGTTTAAAGGTTATTGAAATGAAACAAGCTTGATCTGTTTTACTTAGTTCTCTGTATCCCTACTGCATTTATATATGAAAATTCTATCACATAGAAAAAATTTCTAATGCTGCAAAAACGTGACACTGACAATATTTTTTGTGTTTTATGAGGGATTTGTTAAGAAATAGTCTGAGAACTTTTGGGGATATTATTTAGAATTGGGTTTATCAAGAGTATATTCCATGTATAGAAAATTTATTCAAACTAATTCAAAGTATTCTGCCCTTTAGAATTTATCTTTCAAAACTAGTAACTCCCTCACCCCCTCAATTTATAAAGTTGAAGTGTGAAAGATGAAGGTGGTTTATATACAGAGATGTGAGATGTCAGTTCACTGATACTGTTTCATGTCTGACCATTCCTGCCTCACGAGCAAATGCATCTGAAGGTTTTAGTTATTGTTTTCAGTCAGTCAGCATATAAAGCACTGGCTTTTTTAACCTTAAGGTTATGTTGGGGGAAGACAGCACAGATTCTTTGAAATTCTCTTTAGGAACATTTGGATGTTTTACGACTGAAAAATCCTGCTCTGGAAGAGATGAAACAAAACATATTCCAGTTAGGCTCTCTTTCAATAAAACAGGTTATCTCACATTAAATTTCTTTAATATAGTCTCTTGTTACTCCGCATTTTACAGGCGTGTACTTAAACCAATAAATTTTCTAAACATTAATTGAAATTCAACTATTTTGAATGTGATATGCAATTATTAATTAATAGCAGCTCCAGTTATAACAATTATATGTATAATACTCACCTGATGCAATGTACTGAGGTAAAAAAATCAGTTTCTCAGATGCTCTTTCTTTATGGAGAGGAATTTTTTCCTTGAACTTTTTTAACTTTTTTTTTTTTTTTTTTTTTTTTTTTTTAATCTTTCCTGTCTATTACTGGTTTGTGTGTAGTTTCAAGAATTCCTTATATAGCATTACAGTTTTTATTCACACTAATTAATGGCTGTTTGCAGGATATGTTTGCTTTTTTTTCTCACTCATTCCATACAGCATTGAGTAGGGTACTTCAAACCTCTCATAACAAATGATGTAATTTTATTTTCAAACTTAAGCTACAAAAAATATATTTGGTTTATATTTTGAAAGTTTTATTGCATTATAGTTTTTAAAGGAGAATGTTCGTATTGATTTTACTTTTTAAAATTAGTTCTGAAGCTCAGAAGTACAATACAACTTAGATATGGTAATTTTTTTTCCTGTATAAATGCCTCTACTCATTCTCAACCTTCTTATACTTTTATATCCTTTCACAGTCAGAAGTATTTTGACATGAAATATTTGCAATTGCCCAACTATTGCCATTTATGCATTATTACAGAATTTATCTACTATTACAGAGAGTCTTTCTTATCTTTTAGACAATTTTAAACAATTTGTTTGTGTAATGCCATCTGGTTTACAAGGCAGTCTTGGTATATTCATGAAAATGCAGATTACCAAAGAGACAATGAAAGTGGATCATGTAGACCATTTTCATCCTATCTCATTGGCATGCTCTGAAAAGTGATACTTTTTTTTTTAAGATATATCACAGTTAAAGTATCGTTTTTGAGACATAATTATAACCACTGTCTGATAACATCCAATGAAAAAAGCACCCCCTAATTCTTCTCATTTCCATTACCCATATATGCTCAGTAGTGCAGCTGAGAAGTTCTTTTGGTTGAATCTTACATAGTCAATATAGCATTCACACTAACTCACACAGATTTATCACATTCACTAGAGGGCTTTAGCTTTCAGATGCGCCATTAATTTGATAGTTTTATATGTGAACTATTTAATTTTGACATTTTCGTTCTTGACTTTATATTTTTTTTTTTTCATGTACAGGAACCAGAGTATTTATTGTATGCAATAAAGCTGCTGCTCACAACTTTAATTTTTACCTGAGCTACTGACAAAAATCTCATAATTTAAAGAATTAAAGCCAAAAGTTTGTGCACTAAAACTCCAGATATCATTACTTTATGCAAATCAGTGATGGCTGTAAATTCCTTACTTCTGTAATAATTGTCTTGTATTTTTTAATGTGAGCTTAAACTGTTACCTTCTTTTGCCTAGTTATGAAAACTCATTTTTTTCAAAGATTTTTCCTGTCCTTATAAATTTCTTCCCCAGATGTTTGTTGTGCTGCCATATGAGACTGAATTTATCATGTGATGTACAGGCTGATTTTACACGATTTTAGGAACAGTGGTCTCACATGTTTGGAAAAATTATCCTTCCATTTTCCATAGTTTGTATGAGTGTGTTAAAAAAGAAAGAATCGCTGGGTTTTGCTTCTGACTAGATTTTTTTCTCCTCCTCTCCTTCTTTTTTTTTTTAAAGTAAGTGATCTTTTTTTTATGTCAAAGCTGCCACATCCCTCTCCTATTTAGTGGCACATACAGCTATTTGCTGGAGAGGAAATGAGGTTATTTATTCTCTGGTGTCCGAAGGTCCCTTGGCATCAGAAGAATTGCAGGGCAGGGTTCACAGTATTAGGTGACCTGTGAAACAGGAAATGTGGTGGTTTTTTGTGTTTTGGTTTTTTTTTTGTTTGTTTTTTTTTGTTTTTTGTTTTGTTTTTTTTTTTTTTTAATTGGGTTATCTTGTTCTTTTTTGGTTTTGTTTTTCTTTTTTCTGCTAAGTGTACAAAATATGCTCAGCGTTGCTGTGTTTGCAACTGTTTTTCTAAGCTAATTTTAGTCTCAAAAATATAAACCTTTCCAATGAGACAATATTGCCAAATGGATGTCAGGCATGATTGGGTTTGGGGGTTTTATTTATATATTTAAGTATATAATAGGCTGTATGTATTATACACACACGTGTTTTAGCATATTATTTAAGTTCTTTACCACAAAGATGGGGATTTGTTTTTAATTGTTTTTAACTACTAAAATTTCTATTTTTGGACTGAATTTTTTCATTCCAGCTGCTTGCCTGAGGCTAAATACAATTCATCTGTTTCCAGGAAAGAGACTAAGAAAACAATGCATTTTGCTTTGTTTAGCATGAGTGTAGGGATGGGGAGCTAAGGGAAGAAACTGGTAAAAGCCAATTGAGAGAAGATTGGAACTAAGCAGAACAGGACTACAATGAAGAGCTAGAAATTAATACAACAGTTTAGTATGATGTCAATTGAAGAGAGTTAGACATCGATTGGTATCATTTGGACTTGATGATCCTTGTAGGCCCCTTCCAACTCTTCATATTCTGTGATTCCATGATATGGGCTTAGTTTGGAGAAAACAGGTAGAAGAATGATCCAACATAAACATTTTTATGATTTCCAAATTTTACTATTCTTTCTTTGTTAGTAAATTTCAGTGAAACCCTTTGGATAATTTCTCATCTGCATCCAGCTTCTCTGCCCATCTCACGGCTCTGTGTCCTGCTGGCTCTAAAGTACTGATGTTTATAATGAATAACACAGGGTCAGAGCACCAACTCAAGCCCTGACCTACACTCGTCCAGGCCTTGTATCAGCGTGGTCCCTGACAGATCAGTGGTTTGGGCTGGCCAGTGCTCTTTGAGGCGGTGCCCGAGGGAGTAAATGCCAGAGGCCATTCTGAAGGAGCATGTGAACAACATAAAATCATGTTTGACTCCCTCCACAGTTTTCCATCACTATCTCAACATGCTTTCACTAACAAATACTCCCATGTGCTGTCATGTGTATCCCAGAGTATGGCACAGAAGCAGTTACATACCATAAAAAATAGCACTGTGAGTGACTGCAGTCCACCCTGCTATTATTTCAGAAACTTCAAAACAGAAAATTAGACCAACAAACAAAACCAGAACAGAATGAAACAAAAACTTTGCCTTAGAGCCCCCTTTAGAGAATATTTAAGCAGATGTCATCCAACTTCAGGACTAGCAAATATATTCTGGGCCTATTTTATTTCAATGTTGATATAGACAATACACATTACTGGCATTGTTAATTAATTCAAAAGGCAAGGATCTTTGTGATAAGACACAAAATCTACAAATCATTATTCTTGTTCATATTTTTATTGATGTCATATAGTAGAATTTCTCATTTTCTAACTGCTGGCTTTCCTTCCGACCATAAAAAAGTAAAATTACCAAGCAAGTCTTGAACTTGAGTAGCATGATTTCCGCTGCCAGTTTTCCCTCTGTAAGGACACACAGCATTTCTTTATACCATCTAGATATTTGCTTCCCCAGCATTTATTTGTCGGTCTTTTACAACCTTGTTTGAAATCAAAGAAATAATTTTGGAGTTCAAATGCTATCAGCAGGGGTGCTCAGTCAGCATTATTCTGCAGTATCATGTCTTTAGAGAGTTTGGGTTGAAAACAAAAGGTGTTAGAAGAATATTGTTCAGGTGACAAAGTTGAGTTGGAAGATTGAGACAGGGCTGTGTATACAATTGAATGGACAAGGGTATACTTACATAAGCAGACACTCTCATGTGATCAAAGCAGGCAGTGTTGTCAGAGCACATTCACTGAAGTGTTAAACCTTCAGTTGTGAATTAAAGAAGCAGAAGATCTGCAGAAAGGTTTGGTTCTTGAATTATGTTCTGGGAAATAGAATTTCATTCCTACCAATGCAACGAATTTTTATGACATTCTAGACAAATCACACTAGACTTTTCACAAATCATTCACTTAGGATTTCCTCATTTTCTGGAGGAACCTAAGATCTAAGTTTGTGCGACTTCTCAGTATGTCAGCCTAACTTCACTGAGGTTTACCCTGTGTCAAAGATTGTCTTGACATGAATTTCCTTAATCAATGAAAAAGGTGGTAAACTCCAAAAAAGAAGCATTACAAAATGGTAAATACCAACAATCTGCACTCAGAGGTTTTGCAGGTCTCTGAGGGTTCTTCCCTCCTGCTGATTTCTGTTCAGATGAAGGGTTTTCTTACTAATTTGTCTTTTCTCTTTACCAGGCTTCTCAGTGCACCTCCTAATTGTTTACTACAGTTATCACTCAGGTGCTCACAGTGTGCCTCTTTCCACTGAGACACCTCAGCAACTTCTGTACTGCTGTGCTTTAAAATGCCATAAACAAAACAGCTTAAAGCCCAACCACTGTTCATATGACTTTAAAACCCAGTCTGGTTCTAATGAGGCAAATGAGAATTTCTGTAGCACTTTTTTTTTTTCTTTTTTTTTTTCTTTCTTTTTGTTTTTTTTTTTTTTGCTTTTTTTTTTTTTTTCAGGAAGAAGCATGGCTCTGAAAATTTATAAATTTGACGGTGATATCCTGGTCCAACTGAAATGACTTAGCATTTGCGGATTTTTTTAGTGACTAGAATTTAATGCTCCAAATTTTTGTGGAGTATGATGGTTTTCATTCCTTCATCCACCAAAATTTCTCAAAATAGTGGAATTCATCTGTTCATCTTTTACTGAAGTTGAAGTCCACTGTTCTTGTGTGCATATGAAGAGTGTTCTATTACTAATAGAAAAGCAAAACAATGTTAAGAATACTGGGTATATTTATAATCAAAATTTCTGAAATCCCATTGAGTGTGATATGTCTTTCATCTGTTTCAGCTACTGGTAAGAAATAAATTTCTTAAAACAACTGCTGAGTTAGAATTTCAAAGAGCTTTTCTTTTTCTTTTTTTTTTTTTTTCCTAATTATAACTTGTTGGAAAGTTACATGTGTTTATATGTGCTTATGCTTTATCCAAAACACTGATTTCACCTAAAGAAGAAACAAAAATTTCACATAAGACAATATCCATTGGAGAGCATTACCAGTTTAATTGAGATGGGCAGCATCTTTCTAAGCCTGAATAGCTGCTTATAAGAGTGTAGTTTGTTTTTCTGTTGTTTGCATTTGGGTTTTTATTTTGTTGGGGGTTTTTGTTTGTTTGTTTTTAACAGAGTATTTTCTGGAGATTTGACATGCACTTTGAAGTGTCCTAAATTTTAAGACACTATTTGATGCAGAAAGAGGTTGTTCTGGACTTCTTTGATATTTGTCATTTGTATTTTGCAAGAGACTCCTGTGTGATAAGCACATTATCATTGCTCTATCAGTTATTTTATCATAAGTTCCATGACTGCTATTACTGTGCAGTATTGGAAACTTTTTAGCTGAGCATGTTCAAAAGAAGCAAAATAAGTTTCTTATGTGGCAGAGCAGGGAAAAAAACTGTGATAGTCCTGTACTTGCACCCTTTATTTTGATGTGTTCATTGTGTATCAGTAAATGTCTTCAACATTGATACTACTCTCAATTTTTATTCTTGCTCTATGCCACTGGTCTATATTTATATTACAAACATTACACGACTAGAAATGTTCTTCACTGTTTATACTCTACTGAATTCTGCTAATCATTTAGTTGAATTCCTTTTATATTCTTACACAGCGGACAAAAGTAATCTACTTCTTGCAGTCAGTAATGTAAAGTTTAAACTGGAAACTCAGATCCTTGTGTCTTAAAAATAATTCCGTAAGATTTTAGATCTACTAATCAGGTTACCACAATGGGGATATTAAGGACTGTGATGTGGCATCACCTTGTTTCCATAATTGACTTGCCTTCCCAGGTTTTCAAGGGGATTCAGCTACAGATGAGGTCTAAAGCATTAACTTTTATGGATTAATCAAGATGAAAGAGGGAGAGTGATCTGTCCAAATGTGCATTGATTCATCTCAAAAACAGTTAAAAATGAGAATGCTACTGAAAGCCCAGCAATTGTAGATTTATCAGTGTATAAAACCTAAGAGACCAATTCATTCAGAATTGTCAGATTAGCAAATCAGATGCCATTTTCAAACCCAATTAGATGTGTTCCTCAAACAAGGAGAAAGTCATTTCTCTAAGGGCAGATTTTATCAAGTGCTTCTCAATCGTTTCTGGGATTAATGCTAAGTAATAAGTAGATTTATCACATTATTAACTCACTAATACCATATCAAACAAGCATCGCTCTCCTCTGCCCTACTGTAATGGCTATAATTCTGATGTCACAGTTGTTTTTTTGGGAGTTTTTGTTTTTGTTTTTGTTTTATTTTAATTAAAATTCCAGATATAAAGAAGCAAAAGTGCTCTGTGCTTGTTGGGTTGTTTTTTTTTTTTTTTATTTAATCCTATTATCAGTGTTCTTGTCTTTTATTTTACATACCTTTTCTCTGATGAGGAGCAGCTGAAGTAACTGAGATTGTTTGGTTTGGAGAGAAGAAGGCTCAAAGGAGACCTTCTTGCTCTCTGCAACTGCCTAAAAGGAGATTGTAGTCAGGTGGGGGTCAATCTCTTCGCACAAGTAACGAGAGGAAATGGCTTGAAGTTGCAACCAGTGAAGGTTTAGATTAAATATGAAGAAAAATTTCTTTACAGAAAGAATTATAAAGAATTATTAAGCATTGCAACAGGGAAGTGATGTAGTCAGCATCCCTGCAGCTGTTTAAAACATGTAGTGTAGCATTTAGGGACATGATTTAGTTGTGGACTTAGTTTTTGGTTGGATTCATTGATCTTGAAGATCTTTTCCAACCTAAAGACGTCAATGCTTCTATGTTTCTATGATATCTGTGATTGCATTTTTGAATGTCTGGTTTTGCTTTCCTGCAGGCAGGTGGCTACCTGTCACTGCCTGTCAGATCCTTTCTTCAAAAACAAGCTCATTGCCAGCTAGGAAGAAATGTGTTTGAGTTATTAAATCTTGCATATTTTTCCAAGGGATAGAATGGGTAAAAGAAAAAATGGATCATTTATTTCAGAGCTTTAATATGAGGCAAAGTACTGTAGTATACTGCCCAGTCTTTTAGTAACTTAAAAGAGATACTTCTGGATATCAGAAGCTCAAGTGCACAGGGCTGCAAAGCTTGGATAGAAGCATCTCCTAAGGCTTACAATATCCCTTGTTTGGATGTATCCAGTGAGACTTAAGGTTACTTTTAAGGCTTTTTTTTTTTTTTTTTTTTTTTTTTTTTACCCTGAAGTGTAAACTTTCCTCTGAGACTTTTGGTTGTAAAGATTATACATTATTAGCCTCATTAAGAAACCAACAGGAAACTTTCTGGAAAACAGGCTTAGATGAATGAATTATCATAATTATTAATTTATTTTATGCTTCAAGACTATGTTACCCTCCTGGTTTTTTCAGAAAAAAACAGCGTTTCGTTTATGTTCACTTTGTCTGTTTGTTGTTTTCCTTTTATCAGTCTAATTTTCAGTGTACAACATCTTCATGCATAGTGCTGGAAATACATGATTTATCTGTGATAGTGTACTGCAGAGTAGGATTTTATTGGCTGTATTAAGAGAAACTTATAACCCTTGCCTTTGCTGTGGGACCTGAAAGAGCTTAATTCCCCCTGATTCAAACAGTACTAATCTGCAAACAACTGAGCGAGGAGATGTTATTTGTCATTCCTCTGTATAAACTCAGGTTGAGAAATATAAATATATTAATATTTCACTATAAAAT
Organism: Hafferia zeledoni; assembly: GCA_035583235.1. Taxonomy (NCBI): domain Eukaryota; kingdom Metazoa; phylum Chordata; class Aves; order Passeriformes; family Thamnophilidae; genus Hafferia; species Hafferia zeledoni. Next base: position 15,901,616 of record JAWWEV010000043.1, read on the forward strand.
ACTTAAGTAGGAGTCTATATATTTTCTTTTGTCTTTTCTATCTCTCTGAGAGATCTAAAATTTTATATTATACAGCATTTATGGTTTTACTTTTTTATTTATTACTGTGACATTAATTGTAATAATAACTTAAAGGTCAGTAAATCTAGATCTTTTACCTATTCTTCATTAGTTTATGACAATTCTGCCCTCTCTAAGGCTTTGACAGTGTGGTAAGAGTGGAAACACCAATTTGCATGCAATTTTTATTTCCTTTATAATATTCTATAAAACTAACTATGGGCAAGTTACAAATAGAACTGTACATGCGTTTAAGTGTAATTAATTTTCAAAGGAAAAGGAAAGAAGGAAGAAAAGAGAGAGAAAGGAAAAGAAAGAAGGGAGAGAGATAATAAAACTTGAGTTCCTCATTTCTTTTTCAACATAAGACAGTGCCTTCTCCCTTTAAAGGACTTGGCTCGATGCATTAATTCTTAGTTACTGTTTAGTTCCCCTTTGTAAAATGTTAATTTAAGGAAGTGCAGTAAGTTTCTAAAGATCACAATATTTTTGTATCAGAAATGTACACATCAAAGTACTATATGAAAACCAAGCTAATACTGTAGCTTTGGAGACATCATTTCTCACCAGGTAGACAGTCAAGATTTCTTTATGTTTCCTTCAAATTTTATTTTTCTCTTGACTATAAATGTGACAGATTCTTTACTGATTGTGTGGTCTCTTGTGATGGCCTGCTGGGTCACTTATGAGCTTCCTTACTTCAGTTAATTCATCCTGCAGAGCTCCTTTTCACCTTTGCTTTCACAGGATATTATCCCAGAAAATTGATTCAAGTAAAGAGAAGAGTCTCTTTTTGGTAAAAAAAAAAAAAAAAGGCATTTCTCACAGCATATTAGAATAATGAGGAATTGACAGAAGGAGTTGGCCATAAATGCATAGTTCAGATAACCTCAGTTATGCATGTGAATGACAATCAAGTAGCAGTATTGAACACGCTTCCTTTGGAAGTCAGACTTCTACCTTGTTACTAGAATGTTATGTTTATTTTATTGACATACACATTTTGCAAATCTGCATTTATTTGTGCATTGATATTTTGACTAATCCATATTAATGAAATTATATACAGAAAACTGTAACTTAATTACATTGCAGGCAGTAGTGACGCATTGCAAAATCATGTTAATACACTTGCACATCCCCAGAGACTATTGGCATCATCTGTTAATCCACTCACCATTGTATTAGAAGTGATTAGCAAAACCGTCAAAAAACCAGGACCTCCCTCTTACCATTCACTCAGTTGTAAGCATGTGTTCCATTTTACTTTACACCTGGAAGAAGTTTATAGTAGCAGTTAATGATATATAGGAAATAGAAGAATAAAAACCATTTTGTGTGTGTTTGAAAACATCCTAGTTTGTTTTTTTTTTTTCGTTTCCTTTCAAATTTTCATTATTTGAAAGTCAGAAATTCAGAAAAAAAAAAATAGTTAGATCTACTGAACATATCCTTGTCTTTTCCAAACACACCTTCAAAGAATCGCAGAGGTAGCAAACTGTTTATTCTTCCTTTAGCACCAACAAAGACCCGGTTCAAATCACAGCTGTGGTCATGGAAGTCAGATTATTCTACTACTTGTTTTCAACATGGCATGCTGTATTGTGATATGTTGATTCTAGAAGAAAAGTATTTTTAAAAAAATCCCAATGGTACTGTTTAGTGTTCCTACATGTGTTCCTTGATCTAGCCCCTTTTTTTTTGCTTTTAATCCCTTTTAATCATTTCTGTATATTGCAGTCTTCAAAGTGATTCTGAGGGTAAATCAAGGTAAGTGAAATGAAGAGGATGCTCATGATGGAGTTCAGCTTGTATAGAAGTGAATGTGCTTATGAGACTATAAATTAAATACTCATTATACAAGTGGAACACACTGTTTTGGGTGGCTAGAAGTAATCACGAGGACTGGAAATATTATTCATTCCAGAACAGTTAGAGTGTTTTAGTGTACAAAAATACTGCATATTTTTCTTTTTCTCTTTTTTTGAGGAAATTGGAGATTTTCTGAGAGTGAGTACCCCTACAGGTTTAGTTCTAATGCCTTTTCATAAACAGGCATTCTTGTGCTAAGAATAGTTTAGAGAAGACAGGAATTTAATTGGTTCAGAAATGTGTTTTCAGATTGTAGTACAGGTGGGCCTCATGAGAAATAGCAAAGATGGTAGAAGAAACCTCTTTGTGTTGTTTTTCTACAAACTAAATTGTTTCTGTGTAAGTTTTTTAAAAGCTTTCATCCATTGTTAGCACTGTTAGAGAGCATTGTGGCAGCATTATCAATCTTTTTGGTAATATTTAAAATAAAAACCATTTGAAAAGTGGCAGGAAAAAAAGTGATGTCATATCTTTGCTTCCACAGCATGTAACAAGTTCTGGTGAGAGGAAGTGTTGGTTATGCAATGGCCATTAAGAAGTTCTGGAGAACCTCATGCTAGAACAACTGAAAGAGCTCTAAGAGTGTAATTGCAATCAGTCCCTATGAGGTTTGTCAGAGCATGCAGCTTTGTTGTTAAAGGAAAAACATTGTTTAAATAACTAAATGACTGACACGAGGCACTTGATATTTAGTGATCCTGGGCATTTTATGCCTTGTGCAAGTCAAGATTGGGTTTGTCACAATTGTCCTTGCTCAGCTTTCTCTGCTCATTGGCAATATGTACCAATGCTAACTCTAAAAGTTACACCCCTGCTATGAAAGTTACACATAAAGCAGCTGTGTAGGAAAGAGGCTTAAAATTTGTTTGTGGGTAATGTCTTAACATTTACAAGTGAAATGCAGCCCTTTGTCTTCCCTAGCAAACACAACTAAAAGGACATTAGAGCCATCAATAAAATGAAACAAAGCATATATTATAAAAAATTGTACACTTTTCAAAAAGATAAGTAAATCATTTCTGACCTCAATCGTGGACATGAACAACACAAATCCTTTCATTTTCAGGCATTTACTCTGTTAGAGTATTCTTTCAGGCTAGAATCTGACCTGTATAAACTAATTTGAAAACAAAAACCAAACAAAAAATGAAACAAAATGTAAACAAACAAAACCCAATTTCTTTAAAAGCAATTAACTTTTGATGTTGCCATTGTAGTTGCCTAGTAAGAACTGGAACTTTAAGTCTTTCTGTGTTGGCCATTACTACAACCTTATGCAAGTAAGAGTCACATTTTCAACTGAGAAGGAGAGTATGTAATAAATTGAGAGCTGGACATCTAAGTGAATGAAAAGAAAACCAGTATTTTATTCACTTCTAGCCTTATATTCTTCATCTGTTTTTTTGTGCTTTCCTATGCCCTGTTGAAGTCCTTTTCAAAGGATAGATCATGGAAAGTACCCAAGGGGGAAAAAAAAATCAGTAAAACCAGTATCATGTTTTAACAGGGATCCATGAATACAGTTGTTTTACATAAAATACCATTATCTAATTTAACAGAATGTATTGTTCAGTGTTACAGAGATATTCTTTGTTGCTCTACAAGGCAACCTTCATTTGCTCAATTATTTCTGTAACATTTAGATCTGTTCTTCTTGTACAACTCTTAATACAAGCATTCACATATTTGTTTGACTCTTCATTTTACTTATGTTGAAAATAACAAATGACCTTAAATTCAGGAAGTTCTCATATCTCTGTGTTTTTAATTTTAAAAACTGAAGCTATTTTTAACTGCATTTCTTTCTTAAGGAGGTGATTATTTTCAAAATTTTGATTTAATAACATAAACCATAACTATGGTTTCTAAAATTTTCAAAAGGATAATCTTGTTTTATGTCAAATGGGACTCTGAAGACATCCTAAAACTAAAAATTTTCTTTCAGTTCATAAGAACACAGTACAACATTAACCCTTCTTCATTAGTATGACACATTTATTCCATCACAGTACTTCTCAGATATTCCAGCATACAAAATGTAAACCTGAAATTTGAGTTGAAATATCTTTTCAAACTACTTTGATGGCCTTGGACAGGTGGATTTGGATTCATCTACCTTAACTTCAGATGACTGCATTTCAGCTAACCTTCCTAAACTCCCTCTACTCATTGGAGAGAAATGGGCACTACTGGACTTGGTTCATCTGAATTGCTTTAGACAGCCACTTTTAGATGAGATAAATGTCTGAAGTTGCACAGGATATATTCCATCCCCTTTGTTGCATTGCCCTTCTGGGAAATGAAGAAAATGGTGCTGTTCTGTAACTGCTGTACCAACATGTAAGAAGGGATAAATAATAGTAAGAGGTGATGAAACTGGATAGTCCATCAACCCCAAAGATTCTGATTTATCTGTCCCCATAAATATGCAGCAGTGTGGACAATGAGTCAAACAAGAGGGAACATGCAGAAATGAGTAATACATGACTATAGACTATGAGATTGATCTGAAGTGCTGATGCATAAAGTAAAGCATAGAGGAATAGGACAGCTGAAAACTAACTAAGACAAGGCAGGATCATCCCACAAATAAGAATTATTTTCAATTAAGAATATTTTTGTCATATGCATATACTCCATGCAGTATGCGTAAGCTTATTGCTATTATCAATACTCAGTTAAACAAACCAGACCACAAAATTTTTACTATACTGAAACTTTAGGGCAGCAAAATGTTCCATGACTCAAGAAAGGCCTAACAAAATGAGAAGAATGGAAAAAATAAGAAAAGGTGAAATTATGGTTTTCTTCTATTTTTTTCTCTCTACAATTTGAAAATAAAGAATGTTCTTAGTTAAGGTTGCTGAAACTGCCTTCATGACATTGATTGACTGATTCTGTTGCAGTTGGTTGGTTATATTTCAAGACTAAAACTGAAGCTTCTCTTGAAAGTATGAGAATTAGGTCTGTATAGGTATTGAGCCAAGGATTAAAATTTAATAGATATTATATTCTTTCCCATGGATGTTTGCCCAGATGCACTTGTATATTGAAGATAATGAATAGTAAGAGGGTCTTTTATGTTGTTAGTAAATTCAGAGGGTGATTTGTCAGATCTTTTCTTCTCCAAGAGTGTGAGAGGGAGAAAATTAAGTAACATGCAATCAAAGTGTCAGATTAGCAGAACTGGAAATGTGAATACCCTTGTTAAAAGGGGGGTAAAAAAACAACCAAACAAAAAAAACCCACCTAAAATCAAATAGTTTATCAGGCTTTGCCAATGGGACATTTCTCACTGACTCATAAGAAACCAGGCCTTTATATCTTTGTTTTTTCACAGAATAAGCAATGTCAGTTTATTTCACTTGTCATATTCTACCAGAATTTATTTTGAACTAGGTATAATTTGAACTAAGAACTGGTGGTTTGTTTTGTTTTGTTTTTTTTCCTATCCAGCAACATTATAATAATTACTTAATTTGAGTTTTTAAAGTTTGCATTGGTGACATTGGTCATACTACATGCATTTGAATAATCAGGGTTTGTATCATTATTACAGTTAAAGTATTATAAATATTTTGCCAAGATATAAAATTATTAGCAGGATTTAGAAAAGAGTAGACACATAAAATTGTTGACAGCTATCCTCCATCAAGATGGGATTATTTCATTCCAATAAAATGCAATTTTCAATCTAAGAAGATATACAATACAATGTTCTGATGGTTTTCTCCCTTTAGTGTTATATCTAGCAGCCTTTTAGTATAATTTCAGAAGTTATACAGTTCCTACAGTAAGTGTGATTATTCACTTCTCATACTGTTCACTGTTCACTTAAGCAAATAACCTCTAGTCATCATTTTGAAAGTAGATGTGAAGAAGATTGCATTTCCATAATTAAAAATAAAAATCAAATCCCTCTTCAGTCCTCATTTTTAAATTGCTGCTGTCAAACTGTACAAATGTGCCAATGAAAAATTATTGAAATACTTGAAAAAAATCATTCATAATACTTAGTCTTGGATGAATAATAAAAAAGGTAGAACATTACAAATTGTTATTTCCTCATTCTAATTAGATTAACGGGTTATACAAGTCCTTAATGCTTTACATGAGCATGCTATGGTATGGCGATCATAAATCCCATGCATTTTTATCCTTTAAGTATATGTAGGATAGCTAATGAGTAGCTCAACAGTCAATGTTATCATGCAATTTAATCTTTAAAAGTAATATATTTACACGGCAGCAACTTTAAAAAAAAAAATCAGGATTATGCTCATTAAAATTGAACAAGCATCTAGTATTTTTCTTGCCATTTTTGTCAGTCTGTTAAGATGAACCCTGCCTATTTGGTAATGTTTTCTTTCTTGGATCCAGTTGTTTCTGTGTTGTAGATTGAAAATGCCTTTTTTTTTTTTTTTATGTTTTATTTCACTCATGATATTTTCTTTGACTTCCAATTAACATTTATTCAACATTTCAGGGCTCACTGATATGTCCTTTTAAAACAATTACAAGTTTAATAGGGCACAGAGCTGACATTTGTCTACAGATCAAACCAATTTCAGAGGCAGAGTTTTGGTTTTAAATTATATAGTCTGAATGCAATCATCTTATCTGTCTCTACACTTCAGCTTTATAAATTGTATTGTGGGAATAGGATAGTTCTATATGCATGTGTGTATGTATATTTTTATAGGTCATGCAGCTTTAGGAACTATATGTATACCTAAGCATGTATTCCTGAATAGAAAGACATCATGAATGGTATCTAGAAAGAAATGTGTAATACATCTCAGCATAGCTGTGCTAAGGTTTTTGAAGGTGTCCTGATTTATGCCATCTGCATTTCTGGCCAATAGGGATAACAAGCAATCTTTTTTTTTTTTGTGCTTTATTACTGAGTGCACTGTAAAGCATCCAGCACTAGGATTTAATGTTGACTATAGCAGTAGTGCAGCAGGGGCCTCATGACTGACAGATATGGTTACTACCACCCCCACAAATGCTGTTTTGTGCTTAGACAGATTTTCATCTGTTAGCATCTTCAAAATTGAAAACCTAGGTTTCAAGTATATACATTTCATATTAGAGTCCACAACCTCTGTTTTATTTCATCATAATCACAAAGACATTTATTTGTTTGTTTGTTTATTTTAATTTAAGGTGAAATGTGTATTAAATCCATTTTTTTGCTGTTTTTAAATAGGAGATGCACCTGAAATTAATATTATAAAAATGAAAAAAAAAAAAATCAAGATTTCTTCAATGCATCTAGAAGTATACCATTTAATTATCTTTATCTCCTTTAATTGTTTGTACAGTGAGATATAAATTTCCATGGAAAGTCTGTAATATATAGATAATGGTGTACTCAAAGCACAAATCCCACAGACATTTGAAACAGAGTTAAAAACTAGTTTTAAGAGTCTCAGAGATGTCTAATTGGGGATCCCGCTGTAACAGCTTTGCCCACTGATTAGTCACTGAGATATTATGTGCTCTGAAGGAAGTTGTTTCTCTGGACTGAGTCCTCTGATTTCTCTCATAGGAGACAGGGTGTCTGTCTACAGGCATTTGCTTACTTGAGTCTCATCTAAAACTACATTCTATGATTTGCACAAAAGCAATTCCTAACTGAATGGTGTTATTGGGCATTCCAATGCTATTTCTGTGTAATCATGTAGGCAAAATCAGAAATAAGAGCACAGATGCAGGAAGTAAGTAATAATGGCCTAATAATTTTGGTATGCTGATATCATTACATTTCCCTGGATATTCTCCTGACAAGGTTTGAGATGAAAGCTAGTGTTCATCCCAAAGCATTTGGATTCATTAGAAATACATGATCACCATTAAATTACTCTTGGTTTTAGTGACATATTTGAACACATTGTCAAAAAGTAGGAAGAGACAGGGCTGTGAATCTATTCAAATTGTTCATGAGCTTCCTGTCTACATTAGTAAGTAATGATTAATTAAAAAAAAAAAAAACCAAAACCAAAACAAAACAAGCCCCCTTAAAGAAACAAACAAACAAACAAAAAATCCACCAATAAATGAACCCTCAGAGAAATACAACATAATCTTTTAACTGTCTGGCAGGAATAAACTTTACATGTAAGTGTGGTATGTTCAGTGACACCTTTAGCATGAAGCTTTTGCCCCTTCTCAAAGAAGTGTATTCTGCCCCTCTGTAAAGTTCAAGCTAAACAAGAAATGTTTGAACAAATATGTATCGATTATTTTACAGCTATCTGCCTGTATGTTGCTTTATCTACCTATTTATAGACACACATGTACATACATAAGCATGGTAGGTGGGGCAGGTGAGAGAGAGAAAGAAAGGATTTTATTTTCTTAGCTGGATGGAGCACATACATTCACTTCTGCAGATCCTTTAAACTTCCAGTTTGATTTTTAGTTCTATTGTGTCAGCACAGGTTCTGTCACCAACTGTAAAGCTCACTGCTATTAAGTGGGAGCAGAGGACTTGCAAAAATAAGTTCTTATATGGCAACCCTAATCCAGTGGACTTTCCAGCTCAGGTGATTTCTCTGAAGGTCAGACCACCACACATTTGCAGGTCCAGCTTGCGACAAGGCTGACATCTATTCCAGAGGTGTTTGTACAGGTACACACAGACACACAGAAGTGATCATGTACACATACATGCACACCATACACTGTAAGGCACAATCAGCCACATGGACCAAGGAAACAGGCCACGCCTGAAGTGACGCCCCTATGAACACCCACAGTGCTTTCTTGTCTGGCTCAGGATGATCAGAACTTGCTGGTGGTCACACAGTGACACACACAACACACACACATGCAATTGAATCAGGTGTTGGCCCCATACATGTGGTCTTTCCAGGGGCCAAACCTACATCCCTTTTTACCCAGTTGCTGGCCTTGGTACATCCTTCCATACCCAAACTTGGTATTTCTGATGTCATTACCCAAGTAATCTTTTATCGCATTACTTGATACTGCCTTGCAAGTCTCTTCTCTCCACAAAAGGTCCCCAGTCCTGCCTTTCAAGTACACATGCAGTTTGGTTGTTCTCACAGGATTCCTCTTCATCACCACTCTGTGTTCCTTTTATCACCTTCTTTACTGGCTCCAACAATTTCTCATGTGTTCAGTAGTTTCCTGTGGCTAAGTTAGCTAAATCTCAAGCCCAGGATATCTGTCTGCGTGTCATAGCATCCTGACTCTATGTGTTTGTATGGATCACTTATGCACTCTCTATGGTGCTTGATTGACTTAGATGCCTTGGGGATTGCCCCTTTTCTTCTACATTGGGACACTGCAGTGATGTATTGCAGGTTATCACACTGTTATTTACATCATTAGTATTAGGATCCTGCTTTTTTACTGATTCATTTCATGTTTCATGCCAGAGAATTAATTTCTTTTCCCTTTTTAAGCAGTTTCTCTACTTTGCTTACTCTTGACTCATCTTGTAGCTTGGTTCCAGCCAGTTGACAAGTCTCAGCAATTATAAAATCAGTGAGAATATGCTTGCCAGAGCTGAAATTTATTAAGGACACTGCACTCTTCCTGCAATATATGCTAACCTACCACCATCCCAAATTCCTCCTACACTGAAAATATCCAAAGGATTAGGACCACTTCTACAGTTTCTGCACTACTTCTTTCCTGTGCTCTGTTAAAGGGGCATGGTTAGGAAAACGAGCCATTGCTAAGGGTGGCTTTAGTCAGTCTGACACTTGCAAGGGCACATAAATGTTAACACCTTGAATCCTTTCTAATCTATTTTGGAGTCCCACTCAATAAACACATACTCGTAGAAAGGAGATGGAAATGCAAGAAAAGGCTTAAATCGACCTTTCTGTGAGCACACACATTTCAACTTCTGGGTCGAATGCATTAATTCCAGGCAGGTTTTGTCGAATTGTATCACTTTGTGTTGATGAAGAGCTTTATAATGTTAAACATACATTTTAGCACTTTCAGGTCCCCTGAGATAGTGCTGCTTGAATTTATAGCTAGAGAATATTTCAGATAACTCTGCGCTTTGGTTGTTCTGTCATTATAAAGTTCCTTTCTTCTATTTACTTTTCCAGGACTGTAATAAGGTGAATTAAGCAACTATTATTTACATTGGTTAAGAACAGTATTACAGCTGTATACAGAATGCAGGATAAATAATTGTTACATTACTGTCTACATGAAGACTCTGTGGTACTAATATTCTGAAGAGCTTTCGTTCTTTCAAAGCTCTCTTTGTAAGATATGGCCTGAGGGAGAACATTAATGTGTGCTGGTTTCAAGGTAAACCAGCAGGAGAAATTAACTCAACACGAGAGAGATTATAAATCAGAGCCACAATTTA
>JAWWEV010000043.1:15916925-15952890 GCA_035583235.1 Hafferia zeledoni
TTCCCTCCTTCCCTCCTTCCGTCCTTCCTTCCTTCCTTCCCTCCTTCCCTCCTTCCGTCCCTCCTTCCCTCCTTCCCTCTTCCCTTCCCTCTTTCCTTCCTTCGATAGGTTGAACAGGCAGTCTTTCAGAACTGGAAGACCTAGGGTACTTGTAGTGTGCTATGAACTCTTTTAGATTGGACAACCCGTATGAAATTTCATGAGATGACTATCCATGCCATGGCCTCATGCAGCCCTTTACATATGTCAGCAGTGCTTAGGGTCCTGGTTCATCCCACTTATCTTCAAGTGTTTTTCCAAGTTGCCAGTGTTAAGATCTTAGTCTCTAAATACCCTCTCTCATCAGTGGACCGATGTAAGAACCTCCAAGAAAAGTTCTCAGTTGTGCTGACCATATGTATAAAATGATGAAGATTTTCCTACATATGCAGGTTAACTTGGTGGGAAGAAATGACTAGCTGAATTACAACATGCTCTTAAGTTTTCTTTTTTAACTCTGATGCATAGCATGAAGTAAAAACAGAATTGTGGAAGAGCGGGAAGATGTGCAGAAATCAACAGATGAGTGTATCACAAAGTGAGAAAAATCCTGGGGTAGCACTCCTTCTGTAAAACTGCTGAGACACTGGTAGATTAGATTTCTGGGTTACATTAGTGACTGAAAGAAAATGAAGGAATGTTGTTGTTTACTTACATCCTGAGCAGTAACTCTGCAGTCTGCCATTAGTACATTTAGAATACGTTTCAGATTTCCTGTAGAATATTTGACTCTAAACGTAAACAATTCTTAAAGAACTGTGTAATCAAAAGAGTTTAGATTACTATTAGAATCATTTTCTCTTACCTATCATACCTGGAAATTTAGAAGGGAATCCCAATAGACAAATTCTGTATTTTGCATCTCACTAAGAAGAAAAAAAAAAAAAAAAAAAGAGGGAAGAAAAGTTAAAAAATGCAGAGCATACCTTCCATTCAGTGCTCTACTCAGGCCTTTATATTTAAACTCTTTGCTCTTGCTGCTGCCTGCAGTAGATTTGCACATATGTCATCGATTGGATCACCACAGGTATGTCAGTACAGGACAAGGGGCAATGGAATGTGCTTGTTCATTTAGTCAAAACTATTTGCTTCACTTTGCTACAGACAGCTGACAACTGATGAAACTCAGCTTAGTCAGAAGAAGAAATGAGAGACTAAACAGATATAAGGTAGAAGAGCTATGCTAATTTTATTTCTTTAAAACAGGTAAAACCTGATCAATTTTCTAGAGATCCTAGTTGGAGGCAATTATAAATTATATTAAACTGAAGTTTTACTTTTTGAATACTGTCAATTTTCAGTGATAAGAAATTTAATTATATTTTGTTTGTGTAATATGCTTAGTGCACATCATAGTTGCAATTCTTACTCTTGTCAATCTTACTCTTTAACATAATATCAGTATTTGCACTTGGTCTGATTTTTAAGGATATAATTTATCATTCTGGAAGGCAAGTGGAATTTGAATTAGAAGAATATTTGAAACATTCTGGTCTTTTATAAAAACATTTGTTTTTGTGAAAGTTAGCATTAATGCAAATTATATGATGAACAGTCATCACAGTCAGAAACTGTCTTAGAAATGTTACTGAAAACTGTCCAAGAATGTATATTGAAAAAAAAAACCAAACAAAAAACCCCAAAAAAACAAACCAACATTTCCTGCAAGTCAAGAAAAATTTTATCAACTCTAAAATTCATGTAAATCTTGATGTTCTAGTAGTTCTATGCATGTGTTTACCCCAAAAGGAGACTTTGAGGCAGTGTGTGGCAAAACATGATATTGATCTGCATGTATCCTAAGAAGGATTCTAGAGAATTAGGTCATTATGTTTGACATAAAGAAGAAACTGCAAATAGAAACAGTGTAAGAAGGCTGTTATTTCTTGCAACTGGAATAGATTCTGGACTGCAGAATTTCATTAAGTGAACACATGATGTTAAAACAGGTTTTCAAAATAGTGTTGATCTTCCTTTTTTTTTCCTGTTTTGATATTTTTGGGTTTGGTAAGCCCTCCCACAGTAGTGTTAAGCATTTATTTTTTTATTTTTATGAGACAATAACTGCACAAACTCTGTACTGAGAAGGAAGACAACAGGAGCTTGCTGTTCAGTGTGTGGGTTCTTTTTTCCTATAGAAAAGTATTTAGGTACATCTTGGGACGAAACTGAATACAGCAAAAATTGGTTTGTTTTGGGGTTGGTTTTTTTTTTTTCCTTTTTTTTCATTTATAGGAAAGAAAGATTAACAATCAATTAATGCAAGCAGCCAAAAGGAATTCAAGTTGTAATGCCTGACAGACTTCTGTGTATAAGATACACTTGCAGGACAGGAATAACAGTTCCTGTAAAGGACATCAGTGGCTGCACCAGTAGCTACAGCTTTTCTTGATGCACAGTAAGCTGCAGAATTGCTGCACTGGCCATTCTCATGCATTCCTCCTAGTTACACTTTCTTAACTGCTTTAATTATTCTTTTTATTTTTTTTTTTCCAAATACAGTTAGATTGAAGTAGGCAGAATGAATTAGCCTTGGCTTTCATATCAGTCATAAACTTGCTAATTCTTCACCATAAAGGAGAAACAATAATGAACATGTAGTATGTTTACTCTGTCATGACAATGGATATCTGTGGAAATTTACTTAAGGTAGTTTGATAAATAGTTACAAATCCATATTCCAAAAATCCAAGTGTGGTAGTTTTGGTCTTAGTTTTAGCTAGGCCTCAGTTTGGCAGGCCCAGATAGAGGGATGTAGATAGAAGGAGACAAGCATGACCCGACTTAAGCAGCCAAAGAGATATGTCATACCATCTGACATCACAGAAAGTATAAAAAGAGAGGGAGGTGGAGCTTCTGTCTCTTTTTGCTCTTTGCCCATCCCTGGGAGGACATGCTGCTGCTGCTTATGCCTAAGCCTCATTGCCACCCCTACTGTCTTATCTAGGGAAGTAGCATCTTATTATTGTTTTTTGTTCTTTCTTGATGAGAGCTTTCTCAAAAAGAACCTTTTGGGTGTTTTTGTGGGTTTGGGTGGTTGGAATCTGTATTATTTTGTCGGGCAACTCGGTAGAGTTGTTATTTCTTTTCACATGTGTATATGTATGTGTTATATCCTATTCTGATTTTAATTTTCCTTTCCTCTGTGTAAATATAAAAACTTTGCCATTGTATGTTTTGCTTCTAGGTTTGTTTTTTATTTCTCTCCTTCCTCCCTTTCCCTCTGGTGGAAGACTCTGACAGACTATTGGGCAGCTGGCATTTTGCCAAGCTAAACCAAAACATCGGGTAATTTAACTTCCAGTTTTACTGCTTTGAAAGGGGTTTTTACTCTGTTCCAGACCCTACTTGCCGTGACACGTTTCAGGCTGGGATTAAAGCCATTTGATGGTCAATTTTCTGTTTTTGTTACATTGCCGCTGATTTCGTTGCCAGTCTGTGGCAATGCGGGCTGGAGCTTTGGCCAGTCAAAGATGATGGAAAATTATTTATACTTAGTAGGCAAAAGATTGGAGCAGGGGTGTTTGAACCTTTTACCATTGTCATGCCATGCCAACTTCAGGACAATAATTTAGTTTGATTGTAAAAATAAATAACATTAACTTTGCTTTCAACTTTTTTGTGTGTTTCATAAAATGCCACCAGGCATGAACAAAGAAATTATTTGAGGGATCAGGTAGGAAGAAGATGAGAACAAAATAGCCATATGTGATAAATAGGTAGTAGGTAGGAGAGTCTTGAAGAGATTGTGTCTTGATTAAGGGGTGTCAGAAGATGAAGTCCAAGAAACAGTATAAGGTGTTACAAGTAATAGGAAAGAAATCTTCAGTAGAGATTTTGAGGTTAATGGGGAAAGGAAAGGGGATGAGGACAGAACCGAAAAAAAAAGAAAGATAAATGGCATCAATTATCTCTTTTAAAAATTCTCTGAGATTCTTGACAGAGATGGAAAGAGAAGCTAAAAGTGCAGAACAGCTCTTACAGATCTGTGTCTCCAAAAGAGAAAAGCTTTAATAGCTGTAAGTAACATTTATTATCTCAATTTTTAGTGGTGTGCTTGACATACAATTGGTGATACCGCAGTTATATCAGGTTGGCCTAACAGTCAATGGTGTACATGAAAGGTGAGTGCTCATTACTTTGCTTTTTAAAAAATCTTTCCAAGTGAGCTGCTTTTGATCAAAGACACATAATTAAAGAATTAAGCAAGTTTACATCTAATAGACTGCCTGCAGTTCTTCGTTGCATTTTTACCAAGCGATAGTCTACTTTACATGATTGTCTATTATACTCATTAGGAAACTAAGCAAGCTGATTGTGTTTCTGTGAGAGGAAAGTAAATGAAAGCTAGAAAAGGTGTGTAATGCTTTAATGAGATGAGTGTAGTGCATGCTCACAGCCTGCTTGTTTTCATTTACCACATTCATCAACCTGTAAATTATCCTCAGGTTTCACATGGCATAATGATCATTTGCCATTTTGGTTGTGCTACACTCAGTGGTTGGCCAGTCATGGAGATGGCTGGTGTTCTGGAAGAGGCTTCATTCTCCCTGACAACAAAAGTAACAGTGATTAGTTCAGCTTCTTAGTTGGGGCTCTATGCTATAACCCAGCTTGACATCACAAAGGCAACAGGTTTTTGTGGGTCTTTTTTTTTCCCCCCTTCTTCTTTCTCTTTCCCCTCTGTCTCTTCTGGAATGCTTTCTGAGCAAATTCTTTGCTTGAGGAGGAATGTGACATTCTCTAGCACTGGTTGATAAATATTTATGCCTGAGAACAGCATAAAGCTCTCTTTTGGATGCTTTCCCATTTTACACTGTGCTGGCTTTTGGCCTGATCTCTGTATTTAGAAAACACTGTGTATACCTGCATGCTTTCTTGACTCAATTTCCTATTCCTAATGGGTCTACAGCCAGTACTGCATGAGAACCGTATTGCAATATTTTCAGTGAATTGTCAGGATACTTGAATAGAGCAAAATAAAAAATAGGTGGCTTCTTTTCTAGGTGTATAAGCACATTTTAAGGCAAACTTTATAGATATGCCTAGAAAGGATTTAGTACACAAAGCATAAAAACATTTTTAAGCACTTCAATACTCTGATAAAACTGAACAACTATGAATGGAATTAGCCAGCAAAACATTAGAACTTCTCTGGAGCTATTAATACAATCCCATTTCACAATCATGGGGGGTTTTTTCCTACACCTTTTCTACAATATGTTGCTGAGTTTTTCTTTTCTGCTTAGATTTTCTTGTTAAACAAAATTTGTGTACATCCAATGAAAAATATTTTCATTATTAAAGAAATTGCTGTACTACTCAAGAATGCTGATGCTTTCTAAAAGCATTGGTTATAAAAACTAATTTCTTTTTTACTTTTTAGAAGGAATAACAATCTATTCCAGATATACTGTAGTGGGCGTTCCCTGTCCTCACCCTGTCAGGTGTTTCCATGGAAGAAATGCATACCTTCGTGCTGCAGACATACATGGTGTGCCGTCGGGTGGATATACACCTGTGAGAAACACAAAGATCACTGGCTTCTATGCTGTATGTTCCTGAAGACTGAGTATACCGCTCCTTGAAACTTTTTATGATATCAGTAGGTCATATCTGATGTCTCCACTTGTGTTTATTATATTTGCTTTTGAGGTATTTTTGTGTAACCAGAAAGATTAAGTTCCTTTCTTGGAGGGTACTGGTGATTTTTGGTTGCTAGGGCAAAGAGCATTTGTAGACCTCCTGAACTCAGGTCATGTCTGTGAGCCACTATGGATTGGCAGAGTTGGTGAGGGAACTCCCCTAGAGTCAGACCAATGTTTGATGTCTACCAGCTCAGCTGAGGTGTGGATTAGGCTGAGCAGCCACATTTCAACACCCCCGTGTGGGCAAGATTCAGAATGGAGTGCTGTGTGCTTAGTGGAGCTGCTTTGAGGGGTTACTCTGAAAGCAGATCTTAAGTGGGCTGTTAAAACATTCCTGATGTCTGTTGCTGCTGTGGGGTAGGGCTGGGCTGGGTGTCTGGCTGTGTACTAGAGTGAACTGCAGTGTTGCTCACATAACCTGGCTGCTTTGGTTTCTCTGACGTAGAATTTGGATTACCCCAAAATCTTCATGTCAGCAGGCTGGCTGCATACTGCAGTCCCAGCATGGGAGCCCGATGTGAATTGCTTGTGAACTGCATGTCGCTACCAGTTTTTCATCTTGACAGAGTGCTGATCACTGATAGTGCTGTGTAAACTGTGATTATATTCCCAATGGACAGTGTGATCTCTGTTTGTGTGTATACACAGAAACGTACATATATACTCCTAAAAATTGCTCACAGGATTTGGACCTCAGTTAAAGACCAAAAACTTTCACTCTGATGTAAGATATGCAGACCACTTGGGCAGGAATCTTCCTGTCAGCATTTAGATTTAAAGAAAATTTTAGTTGAACATTTATTTTCATGTAATTTGGTTTATATTTTTATTTTATTATTTTCTTTGTTATTTTCAAATAGGAGAGAATGGAAATTGTTTTGCTTATTTTAGAATTTGATCATCACAGAATCACAGAATGGTTGGGTTTGGAAGGGACTCCTGGAGATCATCTAGTTCAACCTCCCTACTAACTCAGGTTCACCTAGTGCAAGTTGTGCAGGATCATGTCCAAGCAAGTTTTGAATATCTCCAGAGAAGGAGACTGGACAGCCTCTCTGGTCAGCCTGTTCCAGTGCTTTGTCACCCTCAATAGAAAGCAGGTTTTCCTCATGTTTAGGTGGAACTTCGTGTGTTTCAGTTTGTGCCCTCTGCACCTTGTCCTGTCACTGGGCACCACTGAAAAGAGCCAAGCCTCATCCTGTTGAGACCTGCACTTAACATATTTGTGTGCTTTGGTAATACTTCCTCTGTCATCTCTTCCTCAGATACTCCAGTCCCTTAATCATCTTTATAGCCTTCTACTAGGTGCTGTCCAGTAGTTCCTTGTCTTTCTTGAAATGGATAGTCCTGAACTGGACACAGCATTCCTGATGTAGTCTCACCAGAGCTGAGTAGAAGGGCAGGATCACCTCCCTTGACTTGCTGGGAATGCTCTTCCTACTACAGGCCAGGATACAACTGGCCTTCCTTCATGGACAGCTTGTTGTTCAACAGGGCTCTACAGAGCTGCTTTCTAGCAGGTCAACCACAAAGCTGTACGAGTACATAGGATTTTTCTTCCCTGTGTACGGGACTCTACACTTGCTTTTCTTGAACTCCCAGAGGTTGCTTTCCACCCAGCTTTCCATCCTGTCAAAATCTCACTAAATGGCAGAGATCCCCATCCTTAATTTGGGATGAAATTATCATTTTACTGAGTCAATTTGTTGGAACTGCGGTGAAATTTCAACTTTTTTACTAATGCTGTTAGTTTGCTGGATAACTTGATTTCTAAGATTCATTCACTATGAAAGAGTCATAGAATATGCTGAGTTGGAAGGAACCCATCAGGATCATTGAATCCAGCTCCTGTCCCTGTGCAGGACACCCCAAGAATCACACCATGTGTCTGAGAGCATTGTCTAAACACTTTTTGAACTCAGACAGGCCTGGATCTGTGACCACTTCTGTGGGGAGCCTGTTCCAGTGTTCACCACCCTCTGGGTAAAATATCTTTTCCTGATATCCAACCTAAACCTCCTTCAACCCAGCTTCATGCCATTTCCTTGCATCCTGTGACTGGTCATGAGAGTGAAGAGATCAGTGATTGCCCCTCTGCTTCACCTCATGAGGATGTTGAAAACCACAATGAGGTCTCCCCTCAGAGCAGTCTAATAGGGCAAGATGCATATCTCTGTATGCTGTAATAAAAATATTGTTACAGAAGGAAAAACAAGGATTAATTCAGGAGTGGAAAGGGGAAGAGAGAAAGTATGTAAAACAATACGGGTTGGAAATACTTTTACATTACTAGACCAATTATTGTTTTCTCAGAGTTGTATTTTTCTCTGTGTCTGATGCAAAAGCAGAGTTGTTCTGTTTGGGTTTTTTGCAGACCATGGCTCTGTGTTTCAGTGACTCAATTAAAATTTGCCTCATGAAAATTTTTCCAGGAGCAGATGTGCCTGCCAAGCTGGGCAGAGAAAATGTTCAGTGAGGTCACAAAGAAGATGATTCTTCATTATGCTCTGCCAAAATCTTAGCAGATCATCACTGAGCATGTCCAAATGTAAAATTTCAGTCGCTGTCTGTTTTATTTTTGTACTGTATTTTTCATTTCCTGCATTCCAATCTCTACTGGTGGGTGAAATAAGTTCTTCCTTGTCAGCCAAGCAGGGTATCAAGTTGCACGCTTGTTTCTTTTTTTTTTTTTCTTTTTTTTTTCTTTTTTTTTTTTTTTTTTTTTTTGAGAGAGAGAGAGAGGAAGAGAAAGAGAGAGGAAGAGAAAGAGGGAAAATAGGGTAGATGCACTGTGTATATGCTTTTAAAGCAGGACAGTGTCTCCTCTTAGCCAGGATACTGAGGGGTTGGGCGAAATGGTATAGTGCAGTTTGCATATAATGTGCTGTGGTTGCTTCATTGCAAATTTCTGCTAATTATGTGTTTACAACCCTCCCAATCACTGTCTCTTGTCATGTCAAATTAGTGAGTGTCAGGAAGACATTTCCGATTTTTCTTTAAATTACTTTTGGGCTGAGAATGATCTTTGAGAGTTTAAACTGAAGCTGAATGTTTGTTTGGTTGTTGTTTGGTTGGGGTTTTTGTTGGGTTTTTTTGGTTTGTTTTTTTTTGTTTTTTTTTTTTTTAATCTGGAAACAAGGGGAAACCTTTTAGCAGTTTTAAAGGGTCAGTGATAGCTTAAAAAATCACTTCTGCCTGAAAAATAAATACCTAAAGATCAACTAACATTATAGTGACTGCAGAAGATCTCAGGAAAAAAAATCCTATTTCAATTTCTTTCAGAACCTGGTGGTATATCATATAAAAGAGTTTTCCTGCTTTGTTAAGAGTACAGTCTTTAAGAAAACAAAACACAAACATAACCCCCCCAAAAAACAAACTACAATAAAATCAACCAGCCAACCAACCAAACCAAACCAACAAACAAAAATACAAAAAACAACCAAACCAAAACAAAACAAAACAAAACAAAAAAATCCAAAAACCAGACACCATGTATTGACAGAGTTGGTAGAAACAATGAGCATCCACTCTATTTTTAACTCATTGTTTAGTTTTGCACTTCACATAAGAATTCTTTTAGGTAAATAATTGCACAACAGAGATTTTGTTGTTATTTCATGACTTTAAATCTTACTCATAGAAACACTGGGTTCTAGTGTACCTAGTCTTTCAGGCAGCCTTCAGTTTTTTCTTATGTGCTGTACCATATCTGAGAGAAAAATAAATGGTATCTGAGATATTGAGAACCCTGCCTGCTTGTATTCGGAAATACATTTTTCATCTTCAAATTTTATGCATACATGAGCTAATTAAGAGTGTAATATGAAATAAATCCATGGCAGTGCAGATGATTTAGTTACCAGAGCAATAGCTTGAGTGATTCCATGTAGGTTTTCAGAAATATAAATGCGAATCTTAGGCACTGGTCATGAACTCATTTATACCGGATAACATATTACCAGAGGGAAAAAATGCAAATAAGCAGGGGAACAAACCTATATGCTTCCTAGTTTCCCCCCCATTGTTTGCTTATTATTTTCAGATCACTTAAGATTGGTAAATTTTAGCTTCCTTCTCATCTGAGATGCATTTTATATTGATTGAATGACTATCGATTGAATAAAAGAAATATCATTGACAGAATTTCTAGCTAGATATCTTACTGTTGATTAGGAGACAAGGCTGCTTTTATCTGTCAGGTAAAGAAAAAAGACTCTATGTATCCAATACAGCTATTATTTCTTCATTAATTTGTTAAAAGAGAAAAGGCATCTATGAGATTGTTTTTGTTTTGTTTTGCTATTTTTTTTCCTCAGGCATCCATGCACAAAATGAGTATGAGCCAAAAGGGAAAAGAGGGGTAGTGAAGGGAAGAAAAAGAACAAGTGAACAGAGAAATTAGTAAATCATAAAAGCCAGACAAAGAATATCAGTATATTTTGTATTTCATCTGTGGTTTCAAAATCAGGAATGACCTTTCTGAAAGCTGAAATGAGTAGGCATCTCCAACAAGGTTCATTTGAGGAAAAAATGGGCAGTTAACAAAACAGAGTAGCAGTGACTATGCAATAGATCCTCAGGGACTTCTGATGAAGTCAAGCAAGATAATTTTATATTATATAAAGAATATTAGATCAAATCTTTTGGGTCAAATATCTTAAGACTCTTATTAAGTATTTTTTCCCCTGTATGATTTTGGAATGCGTGACTGATCACCTTTCTTATAGCAGGCTAGAACTCAGATGGTTTTTAGAAAGGCCCTTAGGGCTATGAAGCTGTTCCTGTTTGACAGCCATGGGCTGGATTCCCTCATTTATATTTAACTGTAATCATCAGCTTTGAGAAGAGTTTCTAATTTTAAACACATGGTACTCCCCTCACCCCCTCCTTTTGTCCTCAGGAAACTATAATTTGCTTGGATGCATCTCTGCTTTAACTACCAACACATTTGAGACCCACAGTGGGCTTTCCACATGAAAACTGTGCTACCAAAACCTGTTACCTGATTGTTTTTGTTTGTGACTGTTTCTTGTTTCTGCCTCTTCTAAAAAATTATTCCATCCTGGATCATATAATCCAAGCTAGTTTGTACTATTGTCATTAATGGCTTTGATAAAATATCATTGCTTTAATATAGGTACTGGAACACCTATTCTCTTTCTTACAAATTTATCTCAAAGTTTGACTAATAGTTTCTTTAGCAACAATTTAGAAATGCAATGAATTGTCATTTCTTTAACTGATAGAGACTCAATGAGATTCCTCTTCTTGAGCTGTATATGAAATAGAGGGATTTAAAATGGAAAAAAACCAAACCAAACAAAAAAAAAAAACCCCTTAATATCCATATCTGCTCTATCAATGTTTTATCCAAAGTTGTCAGATGCCCACTTCTTAATTAATTGACCACATATCAACAAAAGGTTATGTATAAATAAAACTTTACAGCAAAATTATAGCATTTGCTTAAATGTCTATGTATTTAAACAGCAAAAAGCTTTGAACAGGCTTTGTTTGTGTTTGTACAGAATGTTATCCTTTTAACAAAGACCAACACAAAACATATAAATCCATATGTTTGGATTTGTTGCTGCCACATTAATTATACATGTGCTCATGGTGTGACACAGTGGGAAATAATCTAAACTGATAGAAAAATGGAATTTCAGGACTGGCTTTTTTTTTTTTTTTTTTTTTTTTTTTTTTTTTTTTTTTTTTTTTTTTTTTTTTTTTAAGAAATCCCAAATTCTAAGCTGGTTTTTATGAGAGTATCTTTTGCTTAACAGTTTGTGAAAGAGACTGTTTAGAAAAAAAACTTCCCGATTATTAATTTCACCAGTGTCTCTAAAAGTTTTTGTAAACCACAGAATTGCAAACCAGAAGTAAAGTTTTCTAGCTTTGTGAAACAAGTTCATTTATTTGATTTTTTTGGCAACCATTTTGTGGTAAGCCAGATAATTTCATGGACAAATCTATCATGGAACTTAAATCTTGCAATATTTAGAATTCTGATAAACATTGATATCTTTATGCCTAGTTTGTAGTCAACAAATTCTAGAAAGCCATTCAGGATAAAATAGATGTCTTCATTTGTTCAGGTGAATAGCTCTCTAGACTCTTTGCATTGCACGGACAAAAGGTTCTGCTCAGCTGTCTCACAATAGGCACCTCACGCACCTGAGTTACAATGTGAAAAGCATCAGCCTGAGGCCTGCAGTTTTGACAGAAGACTACTTTTTGAATCACCAGCTTGAGGTCAGGCAACCTAAGGGCACTTCAGAAAGCACTAGATACTTGTATGTGAGCAACTGAATAGGAGTCTGGACTCGGATATCTAAATTTAGCCTGAAGTTTAATTCAGCCTAAATCTGTCCTGAATTATAGGTGGTAGTGAGATGTCTAGTTCTACTCATCCCATAAAGTTGAGATCCTTGATGTCTGTTGTGTTTTAATTTAATCCAGTCGTTAGTCTGGCAATTTGAAAATAAGCAACTTTTCCCTCACCTGTGTATTATACTGAAGGCCTGTGGGTACTTTAGTCTCCCACTGATGGCCAAACATATGTTTTGTAATACTGTTCTGCCTGAGGTGAAGCAATATTTCAAACCTACATCTCTGAGGCTCCAGGGAATTCCCCAGTTGTCATAAAGGATTTGTTTTGGAGTAAGGCTGTCCCAGTCCTTTCTGCTGCAGATGTTCCACTTGGTAATCACTTTTTTTGATAGTCATTTGAATAAAGAAGTCTAAAGAGATGATGTGTGTCTTACAGCTTGAATGCTAAGGCACTTACAGTCTAGATCCAGGCCCTGCTTCATGTTAGCACACAAACTTGAAAACAGGGATCCTTCTTATTTTTTGACTCTTCCTCTCATGGAATAATTGAGTGTTGTGCATGTGCTCACAAACATGTTCACAGGTGGTATGTTCCTGCTGCCAAACCTATTCCAGCATATATGTTTTACATACACTTATTCAAGTGTGATAATTTTTGATGTGAAAAAAAATGATCTGGCTTATCTGCTAGCGTTTGATCTCCAGATGTGTTTGGCATATCAAGACTTTGCTTTATGCTTGTTATTCAGCAAAAATGTGACTTCTCTGTGGCTTCAGATCATTATGAGATTAGAGAAAAATTAACAGGAATTCTGAGCATCTCATTGGCATCTTCTTGTAATGAATTTGTACTTAGCTCTGCAAAAAGTAAGTACATACACAAATTTTTACTTTCTATTTTTGCTTCAGCTTCTAAATCGCACTCTACTTAAGCCAACATGTAAGACATACACATTTGACTGTCTTTGCAGGCTTGGTCTTTGCAGACCCTGATAAATTGCACTCAGATACAAGACTTCTGAAAGAGAATCAATTAACTTGAAAAGTGTGGGTTTTCAAAGAAATTGGGACACCTAAAATAAGTATAGTGACTAATTATATAATTAACTGATTAACTTTAGTTTGCTCCTCTTCTAAAATACTATCCTGAAAGACTCCTTTTCTTGGTTTCCCCATTGGTAAGAATAATATGCTGTTTTGCTGTCCTTCAGAGATATTTAACTTGATTGGTCCTTTAAAGAGATGTATAATGATATAACTGAATACAGTAACAAAATGCCTGTCTACAGAGATGTACAGGAAACTTTAAATGGCTGTACCAAATGTCCTTGAGGTCTTTCCACTGATCAAAGTGTTACTTGTATTTGTTAGTGGAGAGAATTCACAACATGCATCATTAAACCTCATCATCTGTCTAACCAAAGAAATCATTTAAGCAGACAGAAAGTGTTCATTGTTACTAGGGGCAATTTTTATTGGAACCATCATAGGGTATCCACATGCCTGAAAAATTCATTTTGCTGTCAAACAGCATGTGTAAGTGAAGTAGAATTTTCTTGTAAAGATTGCTGCAAATTGATATAAATTAAGGTCTGCTTTCTGAGAAGAACAAAGTTAATCGAAGTGGGATTAAAGCTATAGGTGGCTTTCATTTACTAGAGGTGCTTCACTGATTTGTTAAGTAATGGGTTATTTGATGTACTGTATGGAGAGTGATGTAGGTCACTTTCAGCATGCAGTTCTGCAGATTTAAAGAAAAAAATAAAAAGGGGAAATACCAGTGCTTTCTAGTTTCCCAAATGTCATGTAGGAATATTTGTAACAAACATATCCTTTCTACACCCTCCTTTCCAACTTTTTTGCATTATTTCAAGTCAGGAGTTTATTTTTATCCATTCCTTGTGTCACAGCCCTAACATTTAGCTAAAAAAGCTAGAAAAGGAGGATTTCACTTTGTTTCTTATCAGAAATCACATTATCACCATCTCATTTGACCAGCAGATTTGTTTTCTGTTAAGTATGAGCCTCAGGGTTTGGTTTTTTTTTAAATATGACAGTGAATTATATTTCTGTTGATGGATTCAGAATATTTAGAGTGATATTGTCTTTCCACGTGTTTTGTTCGGTTGGTTTTCATTTGTGGTTTTATGCTTGCAGATGCCATGCATTTTGCTCTTGAAAAAGATCCTTGAATGCTTTTTCAAAGCAGCATAATGCCTAAAGTCTCTGACTTAAAAAAGTTATTCCCAGTCATGGAGCTTTTTGTCATCAACTTCAGTTCAAGTTACCACGTGTAAGTCTCAAAACGCATATCTGAACTGATCTGAAAGAATGAAAGGTCAGGTCAATGGCTAAGAAAAAATAAGGGCTGGTCCTGGTTCCCAGTTGAAAAACATCTGTACTAAGGTATTTAAATTCAAGTAACTACATTTCAACAGGTGTCTAACTTCCCATTATCATTGATGGAGCTCTAGCATTTGATTTTAGTTGTCCGCTTAGGAGCATTTCTTGCCAGGAGACCCAAGTGTTCCAAACATTGGGGTTCATCTGGTTGATATAAGAAAAAATGTGCAAGACTTGTCCCCTTTTAGCGGGTCAGAGGGAGGGTAGGTAGAACTCCCTGTGCCATTTCAGAAAGCACAGGATGTCTTTGTGTGAAAAATGAAGCAAACCTTACCCTAGTCAATGGAACACAAGGGTAAAATTTGACCTAATGTTAAGTATCTACTTTAGGGTGAGCTGAACTGAATCTGGCTATATTGATTATATTTCCACTGATTATATGGTGGACACTGGATCCCACACTACAAGACATCACAAGACACCATTTCCATTAATGCGAATTGGAACTTTTGTTGACTGTTTCAGCAGAGAGGCAAAGGCTGACTAGAGAGTTTTAGCACAGAGACAAGAGATGATACTGAAAACAAAATTTCTCTCTTAGAAGGGCGTCTGATTGCATCCAGATAAATATTTAGATACCTTAGTAAATGTTATAAAGGAGTTTGTCAGTGGTCTCATTTCTGTTGTTGGATAAAGAATGTAATTCACACAGGAATAGTTTATAGAATCAGAATCATAGAATCATTCTAGCTGGAAAAGACTTTTAAGATCAAGACCAACCATTAACCCAACAGAGTCAAGTCAACTACTAAGCTATGTCCCTAAGTGACACCTACATATCTTTTAAATACCTCTCTACTGAGGGGCTGAATCATCAACAATGTTTGCTTCCTTTTGTTCAGGAACATGCCTTGGCTCAGTTTTAAAATTTGTAATGTAAAAACTTTGTATGTTTACTGGACAGATTTTCCTGACTAAGTAATGTAATTCCCCTGAGAAAGTAAGAATTTTCTTGTACAATCAACCAGTTCATGTTTGAAATCAGTCATTTGCATATGTAAACATTACCAATGGATGTTTTTTTTTTCCCTGAGAAAATGCTACAAAGTGCCAATAAAAGTGAAAAAGAAGCAATATTTGTGTACACATGATTAAAAAAAATAATAATAATAAGTAACCAGTTTGGTAAAAACAAAGAACTGAATTAGAGGTGTCTGTTTAAATAAGTTTCTTCAATTAATTACAAACTGATTTATTTTAAAATATTTCTAATCTGGACCAGTATTCACTGTCAAAATTTCTCTTATATCAGTGTAATGAGAAGTGGATAAACTCTAGCTTGGAATTATAATTTAATTTTATAATATGAAACATAAAAGAACTTTGCTATGCATAAGATCTTAGTGAAAAGTAATTGCCTGAGAAGCTGCTCTACCTTAAGTTTATATTTATGCACACTCATATTAAATGGTGAACAAATTACAGAGCATTCGTATCTCTTACAAGGAGGTTGTAGAGATTATTTTCTTATATTAACAATTTATATCAGGGTATATAAAAATAATTCCATTTTCCTTAAAAAGAGCTTAAAATTTCTATATCTAAAGCTGTGCATGGTGCATTTCCTTTCCTTACTGTTTGAAAACATTCTTGTTCAAAATCACAAGTAATTATTTCAGTTTTGGATGCAGCCTGATTAGCACATGGTATTTTATCTCAAAATACTCAAAATTAGGCCTATCTAAATAAATCTGATTTTTCATTAAGGTCTTTCTGAAAAGCAGAGCCTAATTAGTAGACCACCCTTGTAGCTGGTTTCAGGCAAAGTGAAACTGACTGTAAATGGTTATTTTAAGTTGGAAATTGGGAAAGCTATCATGGTTTGAAAACAGAATTAATTTCATCAGATAAGAAGTTATTTGCAGAATGCACATGAAGAAACTAGTCATCAGAAATATTGTGGCAGTGTCACTCAGTTCGTGGGAGCTGAATGGCTGTCCTGGTCCTTGTGAAGGAACCGGCATTGCTCATTTCCCCTCATCTGACCAAGGGGTAAATTATATCTTCCTCACTGATGAGGTTCAACACCTGAAAGGACTGCTGCTACTAATGGTTATTTCTGTCTGGCTTTGGTCAGGGTCTGAGGTAATAAAAAGATACAATAAGAAGTGGGGTTTGTGTTCATTATGAAACAAAGTGCATTTTGGAAGAAGACTCCATACTCACCTCAGTGTGAGGATAGTCTTCCCTTCTTTGTTCACAGCAGAAGAGTCTCACTGTGCTGTTTCATTGCCATATTGTAAAAAAGTGTTAGGATTCACAGTATATGCCCTAGTTTTCTATTCCTCTGAAATTGTACAGTGATAGTCATAGTACACAATAGCAACATCATCTCATTTCATCCACTGAAAAGTTTCATGTCCCTGAGATGATGGACAAAACCTTCCAATTCAGATAAATATAAGGAAGAATTAATCATCTATTTGGAGTCAAACATACTTTTTGGTTAGTTGCAATGATTCTGGATGAAATTTCACATGTAATAAAATTCAGAAACTAGGGCAGAGTTAGTATCCCTCCATATTTACATGTAGATATGAAGATACTTTGTCTTACTGGATGTGAGTGAATGTGAACTCTGTCTTATAATGTCTGAATTCTACCATGTTTAATGGGTACATTTGTATACTCATAATCTGGTCAGAGACTGAGTTGTCAATTCACCCAATAACCTGTAATTTTAATGACATGCTACCTGGTATGTGAAAACAAAACACTTCTTTTTCTTAACATAAGTCAGATATTTGACTTGCTCTTTAGTTTTGTATGCAAAAGAAACAGTTTAATTTGACTGCAAATCACCTAGGACAGATCTGGGCAATTGAAAAAGGGCAAATTTTTACTCTTTTATTGCTCCAGGGGTACTTCCTCATCTGTAACATTAAAGTGCGAAGTATTTTATGGCTTTGTGTTAAAAGGGGGTATAAGGTGCCTTCTGTTGTCTTCCTTATATTTTTTTATCATGAACCTCTTCTACAGTGTTGTTCTCCCTCTCTTGGGTCACCCATACATGAATTTGAAGATAAGGATGCCCACTCAGTCAGTTCCCAGCAGCCACAGCTCTTATTCCTCTCTTCTTTCTTTAGGACTTCTTGCATCTCTCCACCTTCTTCAGTGACTCTCTGCAAGTCCTCTACACCTGATTTAAAGCTTACCCCTACTTTTGATTTTTCACTGCTCTGATTTGTGAAGGAGAGAGAAAATGCCTGTCCTGACAGTTGCACTTATTTTGTAATGGTCTAAGAGAATGCTCTTAGAGAACAGCCGCTGTGCTTTTCTTCCTTGGTGTCCTGCTCATGTTGGTCAATAATAACCACTGATTTCTGGGCTTCCACTGCTAGTGGTCACTTGGTCATCAGGTTTGGAGGAAGCCTTGTAGTTGTGTGGACCTGGAGGTGAGCTGCTGCCTTGTTGTGGCTGCTAATTCAGCATGGAGGGAAGTTCACAATACAGGTATGATGTTAATGTGTTCCCAAGGTATTGGAAATGGCCTACTTGGGTCCACTGGCATGTGTAGTCACTCAGGCAGATCTTTCCATCACTTCTAAGCATCATTGTCCACAATTGCTGTTTTGCTATTGAGGGGAAAAACATGTCTTATTTTTAGATGAATGAATGTATTTTTAAATCATAACAAAAGTAGGCTATGGTTTATACTCCGAGTGAAATCCACAGGTGAATCAGTTTAATTAATATGACAGCCTCATTTGGAAATACTTGCAAAAGCTGGAGAAAAACAATGGGTGAATTATTATTTCTAATTACTAATGTATGCAATAATCATTCTTTTGAGGAAAAAAGTACTTTAGTAGTTAGTAATTATTATTTACTTGATTAAGATTCTTTAGAACATGAAAAGTAAAGTTTTTTTTTTCAGTTTTTGTTTTCGTTAATCATTTAGTGAGCCCCCCAAACAACATCAAATATCAGGTTTATGAATCAAATATTCTAATGTCAGGAACAGTAGTGAATGACCTTAAGTGATGGTGGCTGCCATTGCATATTACCTTTCCTAAAATACCTCTTCCCTGCTCTCTATAAAAAAGCAGAACATGAGTTAAAAATTATGGAAGAACTCATAGGGTCTATGCCACAGTTTTTCTTTTTTGGGAGGGATTCGATAAAAAGCATTGGTGTAGTGTGGGGGAAGAGTAGCCTCAAGGCAAATGCAATGAAAAAGGATACTGTATGATCTTCCTGCTAGTGCTACAAGTTTACTAGATATTGCTAATCATTTAATCAAGCTTTTCCACAAAGTGACTGGTGACATTCTTAGGTCATTTGTACCAGCCCCAAGAAATACATGACATATTTTTCAGTTGTTTCAGGTTATGTGCTGGAAGGATTCTGAAGTTTTATAAGGCAATATCCTGCTGTGGTTACATATCTGCCTGGTCTCTGTTGCCCATCTCAATCCTTTCTATGCTGAGTTATTCCACTACCTTGTGCCAGTTTCTCTCTTTTGGATTTCAGTAATAAGAACAGCAAATTGTGAGGAAAATCCTTCTTTGGAATGAGGCTGCTATCCTGTGCCATGAAAAAGCTGTACTCAGAGATCATTAATGTGTAGGCAGATCCTGAAGAAAGGGAGCATGTTTGGTAACTTTAGAGAATTTAGCTGCCAAAGAAACTCCTTTAATTTGCTAAATATATTTTTGTGGGATGTTTTTTGTTGTTTGCTTGCTTTTTTGGTTTATTTCTCCCACAGAACATCTCAGAGTGTTATAACATCTGAACCCACTATCAGATGCCTGTTGAGGAGCATGGAACTGTTAGAAATCACCAATGAACCAAACCTAGGGTGTTTTTCTTTCTGCATACAGACAACATTGGGTTTTGTTTGTTTCGTTTTCTAATTTCACTCTTAGATGCACTTGAAACAATCTTTCAAAACTTTCCAGACCCCAGCAGCCCATGGCAGCTAAGTAATAAGGGAATCTCCAGGCTGAATATTTTTGTTTGTTTAGGTGTTATAGTAAAATATTTTACCAAGATAGGAGATTATGGATTACTTCATAAATATCCAGAGCTTTTACATTAGATCATTGTAATTTGAGATATTTTAATTTTCTTTGAATTGCAGAATATTTTTTTCTGGACCAATTTGAGTATCCATTTATCAGTATCACCAGAACAAACAAACAGAAGTAGGGTTTTTCTGAAGGGAGAGGAAATTAGTTATTTAGGAAGAAAGATTTCTCATTCTCAGATAGCTCAGATATTCTCAGATAACATCTCAGTCAGAATTCCACATTGAGGGAGGAAAGCTTGAGGAGAAGGTTAGAACAGGCTGAAGTTTGTTTACCTTTCTAAAGTCAAAATACGGAGAAAAATTTGAAATGTATCCTATGTATATATGTCAGTTCAGTGCTGATTGGAATTACTAGTTGCTTAGAGAGAAATTTTACCTTGCTCTTTGAAAAACTTCTCATTTTTCTTATCTTTCTGAATTCTGTAATCAGATAAAGGGTTTAGGATATATTGTGAAGCTGGAAAGTCTTGATTATCACTGCAACTAATGCTGCCTCTACTGCAGACACCTCCTGCTGTTAGCTCTTTACTTCCTCAGTTTTTTGTTCTTGAACTATTAGTAGTTTCTTCAGGATTATAGTTAGACACAGTGAGATGCCAGAATTATTCAGATGATTCGCATTCAAAATTAAAATGGATTCTTTTTTTGTCCCTCTCTCTTTTTTTTTTTTTTTTTTTTTTCCCCTCCCCCTCTGGGAGCATAAACTGCATATATTTTTATTTGTAAATCTTTGTGTAATGTTAAAAAAGTAGAAATAAGTCCAAGTGTACTTGTGATTTTCCAGTGTAATTGAATTGGTTAGGAATACACTTTCGATTTTTCAACTGGCACTGCAGACAAAGTTGTATGTACGTGTCTAGTTTTTACTGATAGAATTTATGCCAGTCAGAGGAGTCTCTAGCTTGAACTGGTTGCTAGCTGGGTAGAAGCATGCTATAACAGGAACAGTGATTAAAAGATTGATTGATTTCAATATAGAAATATATTTATAAGCCAAAATGTCTTCTGGTATAGACAAGGGTTAAGTCTATGGTTTTGAAAACATTTGTGATCTCATTGACATTAGTGAAACTACCAGGATAGACAAAGAGTAGCTTTGTTGGATGGAAACTCAAGTGAAAGCTACTTGTACATAAATACAGTTTAAAATCTCCTTGTTACTGTTGTTTACCTGATATTAGAGACATTATTTTTTTTCACTTCTTTGTCATTCTTATCATGTTTCAAAAAAAGTCATGAAACACAAAGGAATGGGCTGGATTCATTTTTATAGAAACTGCCCTAGAGCAGTTTCCAGGGAATGTGGCCCATTAAGTTTTCACATTATTAAAGTTTCTTTGAACTTCTTTCCTTTAATGTTTGTGATTTCAGATGTTGAATTACTTTTGCCTTTATTCTTAAGGATACATTGTCCAAATGAGGTAACAACCAATAGCTTGAACTAGGAATTTACTTTCATACTGAAGATTGGGATCAGACAGCAGTTACTGTCATTTTAAATGTGAAATTTAAAGACAGTGTGGATTCATTTGTTATTTACTTTCTAGGTAAAATCATTTACCAATTTAAGTAAACGGATATTTTGATGTTGTCTTGGAAGGAATTAGGCTCTTGATCAAAAAAAAAAAAAAAAAAAAAGGGAATACTTTTGCTTGCTTCTTTGGAAAATGTTCATGAATTCAAGGAAACAGGAGTTAAAGCATGTTTGTGATGGATCCTTATTGCATTAATAGTAAGACTGTCATCCCTTTATGTTTTTGCATAATTTAATTAAAAATTCGGTGATTATGAACTTTTGTCATAAATAACCATCACAAAAGACTAAAGGTGATTAGTAAATAACTTTATAGCTTTGTCTATTATCCACACTACAATAACTTCATTTTCAGATAAAAGTGTACCTGGTTTTCTCATAAGATCATAAATTATCCAGTGACCTCAGCTGTATGCAGAAGCATTCTTCCAGCTTTCTAGTAAATTATCTTTGAAAAACTATAGAGGCTGTTTTAACTTTGGTATGATATAATCTTAGTTATTCACTAAGCTGTTATAAATAGAATTAAGATGCAAACAAACATACTGAAAAATTGCAAAAAGCCATTGTTGGTAAGGACATTCTAAGTAGTGTAATCAAGCATAATCAAATCCTAATGAAACAATGTATGGACAATAGCCAGCATATACATCAAATCATTTCCAACAGTAAAGTATCATCTCTTTCAGAATGACCTTGCTGTCATATAAATTTGTACTGGAAAATTTCTCACTGCTTTAATTTAACATAAAGTTTGAAATTCTGTGACTTTGGTGAATGAAAATGATTCAGTGTTTTGTTTTGTTTTGTTGTTGTTGCTGCTGTTGTTGCGAATTAAAATGGTTGAGAGTTTTGGTTTGGTTTGTTGTTGTTGTTTTTTAATAAAAAATGTATGCTACCTGTTTAGGGGTATTTCTTTGAGCGACTGTGGGACGTCACTGAATGTCACTTCTTTGGAATGGTCCTATCTGTTCTATCTTTTGTTATTTCCAAAGAAAAAAACACGATAGGTTTGGGATTTTTTTTTACCCTAAGTTATTACTTTGATTTGGAGGCTTATAAGACCAATGGACAGTATTCTAGTTTTGTTAAACAATGTAATGAGTAAGTATTTATTCTAGTGTCACATGGGATTCTATCACATAATGAATGAAGATTAAATGAACAAAATCTTTTTTAGTTAGTCTAATGAAAGAAGAAAACAAAACAACTCACTATCTTGTAATCTGTTAAATCACCACTTGGACTAGAATGATTTGTCTCTTTAGGTAGAGCAAACTACAATTGATTTATTTTTGGCCATTTGCTAAGACAAACTGATGTAGCACTCAATTGCAGGTACACAAAGCTTTCCTCTTTCCCTCACTGTTAGTGGTGAAACTGTACCAACAAATTAAAAACCATTTTAGGGGACTTCTACTGGGAACAGACATGGCTGCAACTAATGAGACAACAGTAGAAAATAAATAAATCATTATTACTGATTTAGAGCTGTAACATTCTCTTAACTACACAATTAGAACTAGGGATTCTTCTTCACCATATCTTTTTCAAAAATCTTTCTCTGAATAAAAAGAGGATGTGCCTTGTGGAACAGCATCCAATGTCCTCAAAATATGCATAGAACTAAAACTACATTATGATATAAATCAAGGATAGAGTTTGGTTGTTATACAACAAAACAAATAAAAGAAACTCAAGAAAAACTAACTGCAGTCTGAATTTGTAAGATATGAAGTTCAGTGCTTACTAAGACTGTACCTTTTCTGTCACATACCCATCTTGTTTTCATTTGACTCTTCCCCAAAACCTTCTTTGATTTTCACTGGGGAAAAAAAAAAAAAAAAAAAAAAAAAAAAAAAAAAAAAAAAAAAAAAAAAAAAAAAAAAAATTATCTGCTTAGTGAAAACAGTAGTACCAGATGATTCTTTCCAATATACATCTAGACACACTATAGTTAAATTACTAACCATCAGAGGTGGGACCCAGGTTGTGTAAATCAAGCCTCTGTGTTCAGTTCTTCTAGAATAAATTTGGTATATCTTCTTTAAAGCCAGCAAAACATTGAATGTCTTCAAACAGTGGTTTTGATTAGCTAGTTAGACACTACAGTATGAAAAACCAGTGACAGAAATTTTAGTCCTGTTACAATCTCATCTCAATACTGAATGAATTATCCAAATTATCAGGATTACAAAATAAGGCGAAGACAGTGCTCACCCACCTTTCACATAGTAGTAATTGCAGCACTGATTTAAGTAGGACAGATTCAGAGTCTTCTTCAGCCTGATAAGTTTTGAATTGACGTCAAAAGATAAGGCACTGTTCCCTAGTTTCTAGGACATTGTGGTGTAGTGAAAATGTATACCATTTTTACCGTGTGAAACTCAGCTGCCTTGCTGTCAAAAATGCTGGAAGGGGAGCAGGCAGAGCCAGGTGAGGTCTGTAGCTCTCATCCTATGGAATAAAAAGGCATTTTAGAAACTTGCAGTGGGTCCAGAAGATTTGCACTTCCCATAGAGCTTTCCTTCTATCACTGAATACAAACAGGGGTCATAGGATCAGGATATTCTTCAGGCATTTGCATCCAGAACAATCACAGATTGGATGCATAGTGAATTAAAGCATTTTCAGAGCCAATCTCCCAGTCATGCCCATTTTTACCATGTTTTACATAACATTGCAGACCTGTCTGAGAGCTTGCAAGCTAGATTCTTTTTGGCTGAAACTCAGCTGGAAAGGGTGTTCTGTGATTGCATCTAGGGCAATCGTTATGAGTGGATGCTCAGTGTATCAAGCAGAGATGGATCTAGTCTAGGATAAACCCCAGAAATCTATGTATGGTTAGCATTGGGTTCTCAGCACCAACTGTCTTACTCTGCAACCTTTATCCCTCAATTCTCCCTGGCTTTTTCATATAGGCACAGCCCTTATACGCTGCCTTATCCGGTTTGAAATTCTTCTGTTCTTTATTAGGGGAGTTTGAACTTCTAGTCTTGGCAGAATTCACCTGGGTACAAATCTTGCCATGAAACACAAAACAGAGAATTTGTAATTCATTGCATTCATTGTTTTTTAACATATATATATTTCCTCATTTCAAAATATTTTATTTAGCAGGCATAAATCTGAAATGCTAAAATTTCTCTGGTCTGTTTTGTGAATACTGTTGTACTTTATCATTTATACCCCATAAGTTGAGAATGCTATTAAGAATGCTCCCAATTGAATAATAATTTAATAAAATAAGTTCTCATGGACACTGGCACTTGACTAGTGGTAACTTTTAATCCAGGGAAACCTTATCTGAAATTTACTGATAACCAGAATGTGATAAGAGCAATAAAATGCTAGCTGCAATTGTAGTATCTTGGTTTTGTTAAGTCAAGAAAGTAATGTCAGCAGGGCACCAATAAAATTATAAACATGCATCTTGACATCTCCTTTCTATTCATTAAAATAAAAAAACATTTCCAAGAAGTCAAACTAGAACACTTGCAGTCTTTTTAGAATATTAATTTAAAAGATTAAAGTCTAGCTTTGATGTGCCATATTATATTGATGGATTACAGGGGATAAAAAAGCTAGTGAAATGGCATCTAAAATGCAGGTTTGAAGCACTGTGCTTTAGCAAGTTGCTTGTAAGCCAAGATTTTTTCTCCCCTCTAGTCCTTATGTTTTTGCTTAAATTGACAGCAACCAAATGAAATCTATGGCCTGCCCCATGTTAAATCTACCCCTTACTGGAAGAAATGTCTGTTATTGCTGAGCAATGAGTGTGTTCAATTTTATGATGCAGCTCTTTTTGTATCACTGTGAAATACACTTTCTCAGAATTCTTAAAAGCTTTATGTTGTTTTATACTATAAAACCTATAAAAGGAGGTAAAATGAAAAGTGTTGGCTTCTGAATGCCTTAGAATTCACTGTGCTTTGCTGATTTGCTTTCAAGTTCTTGATTTCACAGGTAGCCTTGATTTGAAATTGATCCATGCAATTGTGAGAAAAAGAAAAACCTGAGTTTTATTTGCACTGAAGCTCTTTTGCAGCTGCCACAATCTGAAGCTACTGCAAGACTGCATGAACTGCATTCCAAGGGTAGTACCACTTAGCAGATTGGTACAGTGAAGTTCTACTGTAAATCCAAGTTGAATTCAAATGAGCATTTTTTGTGGTCCTGTATAGTCCTGAAGAAAAGGTTTTATTTCTACTAACTTACTAGATAAGTTTGATCAGTAGGGCTAATAGAATATAGTGCTTCCCATTACCAAGCTTTCTTTGTTTAGCTGTTACATGGCATTCCAGGCAGCCTGCTTTGTCCTTAAGCAGTGAAGTGGATCCTGAGTGGTGGAAACATCATTCAGAGAAACTGAAGAGCTCAGAAATGCAGAAAAAAAGTCAAAAGGAAAAAAAAAAAAAATCTGTTTATTTCATTGGAATATAGTGAATAATAAATAGGAATGTTTCACAAAAGTTATGCAGTATGGCCAAAATATCAATAACAGATTATACTGGCAAATTGCCAATACAGCTTCTTACCGGCGACAAATCTGAGCTTTGTGAGGCTGAAGCCTTTCAGGAACTGACCTTGTAACCTAGAACTTCTGTGCAAATTGTTCCAGGGCTTTGACAGCCAATAAAGGTGTCCCTTTTAAGTGAACATTTCAAGATTTGAATTTTGTTGTTCTTAATCAGATTGAAATTAGATTTTGGGACACTACACTCTCCCCTGAAATGAACTGACATTCTGCATAGATAAAGTGGGGATTAATCTTGTAATAAAAAAGAACACTGTAATTTGCAGCAGCTGTTACACTTTTCAAAAGTGTCTCCTTTTAATTCTAACTTATTTATAAAGGGACTTATGGGGTTCCCCATCAGCCTGGTAAGTAGTTAAGCTACTGATAGCCAAGCCCCTATTTCACCTGTGCTGTGTAAACAGCCAAATCATGACTTTTAGGTAGCTTTATCACACTTTTCTTTGGTGACTGTATTGTCCACAAAGTTGACAGTATCTGCAATTAAATGTGATAAAATTCAAGTCAGGTTTTATTCTTCTGCAGCTTGGTGAAGGTAAGAATAGTGGCAGAGGCACTAGAACTGGCTGTTGTGAAGATTACAGAGTCCCAGCCATTTCTGTTTACACTCAGTTCACTTTTGGGTCGTTGATGCTGCATAAGAGGCCGAGAATGTTTGTTTCCTTTTCAAATGAAAAGGAGATCCTGAAGAATTTGCACTTGACTAAGAAAGAGGTTGCAGTGAGGTAATTCATGCTAAATCCTCATGCCATTTTATACCATTGTTTTGTTCACGTGGTCAGCTACACTATCATAGCTCAAACAGAAAGAATTGTAAGAATTTCATTAGTTTCCTAGAATTACCTGTGTGTTTGACTATCAGTATATGAAAGTGCTAGTAAATGAAAAGAGGGAAGAAGATGCAGGAGAGACTGTAAGACATCTATTAATTACCTCTGATAATACTGTAAATGTTACAAAGCCAGTGACAATGCCTGGCTAATGTTCTTTGTCCCAAATTCAGAGACCATTGAAACTGCTCTCTTTTTTTATGCTGTCTCAATTTTCTCTTTTCTATGTTAGAAATTGGGAATGATGCTGTAAGCTTGTGCACCTTTTCTGAGAAAAAGGAAAAGAAAAACCAAAACCACCAAGGTGACTTCATAGGCTCTACTGTTTGGCAAGTTAGAAGAAATATTTGTAGTCTTGAACGTTTTAACAATGTATGCGTATTTTCCCCTACTTTTCAGAAAAATACTGGCAGTTTTGCCATTTATGGCATGCATGAATTTAAGACTGTGCAATGGTATATACAGGGCTTCAGTGAAGTCTCAAAGGTCTTGTTCTAGGTGATTCATCTTTTCCAGCTGTTGGTTAAAGTAGGCAGGTTCATGTGTTAACAGAAACCAAGAAATGTGAACTCCATGGGGATAAATTCAATTTGCATAGCACCATGAAATATAGTGTTGCTTTGAAAAGCACAATTTTTCCAGTTCAGAAGTATTTGTTTGTACTATATTTCCAACATATTTCTTTAGTGCACTTGTTTCTTTTGTTTCACTGCATTCTCCTGCTTTTAAAGAGCAGAGAAAGGTATGGCTCTTGTGTAAACAGAGATCTGAGGAGAAACACAGTTGCAGCCTTGGCCTGTGATGCAGAAATATGTACCATTGCAGACAGTAAAAGTAGCCAGGTGGGAAAATATAGACCTTAGAATTCCTTCTCTCCCTGGCATGTCTGTATCTGAGGAACATATTTGTGTGAGGTGTATTTTGCCACATGTTCAAAAACATACGCATAACTCTATGGACATGTACCAATTAATCCTTCTGTCAATGTAACGTACTTCATATAGTCAATAATTAAGAGACTTGGTGGCAGAATAGTATTGATAGAGGTACAGTATAACATGGTATTCTATGGGAAATGTTTCCATTATAGCAGGAAATATGTCTGGGACAGAAAGATGAATCTGGAAGAGGAAAGGATAAGCTAACATTTTAAGAAAGAGGAGCAGAATAGGAGTGGGATGATTATATAAGTATAGCAGCCTGCCAATCTCATTCAGTTGTGTTGTTTTCTTTCCACAAGTTATAATGAATGGGCAGACAAAGAGCACTTGATTATACACTACCTGATCCTGGTTCACACCCACACTCACATACTTGCGTAATTCGTTTCTGAATAGAATGGGAACATCCATGTTTGGGTAGATGGGTTTAGGAAGGGTCTTCTACATGCTTTTCTCTGTATCCAGTTAAGCATCCTGGATTACTTCTAGGTTGTTTTATTTGTTGATACACATTTACAATATGAAACATGAGATTTAAGGTAGAAGTCATAAGCAAATTTTTGAATTTCAGTAAAGCTGTCAGTACTGTCTCTCATGGTGTCCTTCTGGGCAAAATGTGCAGCATGCAGCTGGATAAACACATCATGTGGTGAGTGAGCAACTTGCTCACAGGTCAGGACCAGAGGGTTATGGGGTAACATTATGCTGGCTGGGATTCTACAGGACTCCATCTTAGGGACAGTTCTGTTCAACATCTTCATAAAACTTGGACAGAGGACTTGAACATATATCAAGAGGAGCTGTTGTTGACTCCCTCAAAGGCAGAGAGGCCCTGCAGAGAGACCTCAGGAAATTAGAGGACTGGGCAATCACCAACCATATGAAGTTTAGCAAAGAAAAGTGCTGGATTCTGCACCTGGGATGTGGTGACTCCAGATGTACGTGCGGACTGGGGTACAAGATCAGTGCTGGAGATTAGCTCCATGGAAAAGAGCTGTGGGTTGCCCTAGGGACCTAGAGCTCTTTTGGGAGGAGGAAGAATCTCTAACAATAGCCTGAAACCTGCTGTACTTAAATTACTGATAAATAATCTCCCCAAGCTAATCTAAAATCTAATTGTTCCATTTATGTATTTGGGATTTGCCCCCTTGTGAGAAATTAAAACCCTAGCCAAACACATCATCTGCAAAATTTTCATGCCCCTCCTAATCAGACTGTTTGCTCTCTGAAAATATGCTGAAGCAATAAGAGAATCTAGAGACTACTGAGCCATTCCATAAGAAGAGAGAAGCTTTAAATCTTTCAATCCAGCATAGATGCTTATCAGACTAAATTCTGGACATCTAATTTTTCAGTATTCTGGGCTTAATTAACAATTCTGCCTCAATTTCCCCATTAAAAAATGAGAAGCAATAAAATGCTTACCTTTATAGTCATATGAATGCTCTGTTAGTAATTAGATGCTGTCAGACAGAATTACTGTAAATTACAGTAATTACTGTTCATTAATTAATTCTGTCAGTTTTATGTGTTATTGTAATGCACTGTCATAGTGCTATAGTGTTTAAATTGGATGCATTTAAAATGAACATCCACATTAAAAAGGAGTGAAAGAGAACCTTTTATTGAAATTAAAAAAAGTTCCAAAGAAATATTTTATTATGATCTAATTTTGGCTATGGGATTCTGAAGCTGAAAAGTACTGCATACTAGTAACTGCATGTATTATTATAATTAAAAATGATACAAAAAATATGAAGAGACATCCAGTATTTAAATTTAACTGCTTATTTTAGAGCAGAAATCAGTATTTAATTGTAGCATTCTCTGTTGAACCAGGTGTATTTCCAGTGAATGTTTCGTGCCAAAGAGAATTAAGGCAGGAAAGTTGACATTTCTCTCAGGAGAAAAAGACTAAGTACTTAATCTGTATCTCCCACTGCTGGAAATGAGGCTTCCTTTGGCTCATACAGCATTGAAATACTGTGCATGTTGGTTTATTGTAGTATTAGCATAATTTACACTATCACTGTGAAGTGATGATAGTTATGCTAGTGCTGTGTTCTCTGAATTGTTTTTATGATTTTATCTGTGTTACTGACATGTAAACATGTAGAAAAGGATCTGATTTCCACTCCTAGGTTAAGACATTGTTGGCAGAATACATACTCTTCCTAAGACAGCCCATGATATGTTAGCCCCCTTGGCTGCAAGGGCACATTGCTTGCACGTGGTCAGATGGATGTCTACTAGGACCTTCAGATCCTTTCCTACCCAAGTGGGTCTCCATCTGGGTGGTCTCCAGCATGTACTTGGCATGGGTTTGTTCCTCCCTCAGGTGCAGGACTTTGCACTGAGGTTCCTGTCAGCTCATCTCTCCAGCCTGTCAAGGTGAAAACTCACTAAAGTTATTGCACCAAAAAGGAGAGCTAGAAGAAAGGTCACTTCACTCTAAGAGCAGTGAACAGGCATAGATTTATTTGCAAGCATCTTGAGTTTCACCAAGCAGTTCAGGCTTCTGCATTTGAAGAAGTTTTTTGATTGTGGAGTGAGGTTTATCATGGAGTGTTGGGTTTTGTTGTTGGGTTTTTGTTTTTTGTTTATTTTTTTTTTTGGGGGGGGGGTGGTGTTGGTTTTTTTGGGGGGAGGGGGTGCGGATTGATTTTTTGTTGGGTTGGTTTTTTTCTGTTTTTTTGGGTTTCTTTTCTTAATTATTATTATTCTAGTAAAACATACCTTTAGGGAATGAAAGTAAAGTATCATTTCATGTGCTCACTTCAAGAAGACAAAGGAGACAAAGGTAATTCTGCGTCTAGGATCTGGTTGATTTGAGTCCCGTAGAGCAGAAAGTTCCATTAAAAACAATGTATTGACACTCAGATTTCTTTAAATTGAAGGGAATTTAGGTTAAGCCTCTCTGTTGATACTAGCTGTGGTATCACTTCAAGTAGGTGGAACATAACACATTTGGAGCTTTTTTGTATGAACGCTCTCTTTAACTTAAAACCAAAGTGGAAGCCGTGCAGGTCATGAAATCCTGGAGCCACCCTAGGACTCTGCAACACTATTTCCCAATTCAAATGACCCTTTTTGCTCTGATTTACTTTATAAAATTGATCAAAAGTTAAAGCATTGATTTGAGTGGGGGTAGCTGAGGCTATGTGGATATTAAGTCCTAGTAAAGTAAAGACAAATGGTGAAGTGCATTCTAGAATATTACTTTACTGTTCAATTATCTTAAAGGACCTGTGAGTGGAGTTATACTGCTGGAATGCCAGTATAATTCATAACTAGTAAACAGCCTTCAGCAGTCAATGGGGAAAGGATCCTGATAAGCTTAGCTGCTCAAACATAGAAGCACATTCTATTTTATGTAAATGGGCATCAATATTCTATCAATATTCCAGTCCCTTGGTCATGCAGTAGGTCAATGATTTATTTTTTATGTATTCCAAATTATTAGCACAATTTTAAGCTTTTCATTCATTTTTTTAAAATCAAAACAAAAACATTTAATGGAAAGTAGATTTCTCTACATGGCAACCTGAATTTTTCTCTTTTTTCCTTTGTTTTCTTATTAGTGCTTTGTTTTCCAAACTGGTATGAGTCTGCTATGCTAAAAATTATGTATTGTTTCTTAAAAACTTCCCCAGAGTTTTGTTTTGATGTCAGATGATGAAATAAATTGTTACTTCACTAGTTTTAAAGAGGATTGTGTTGCCTAATTTGAAAGTAAAATTATATCGAACAGTAATCAAATCAAATCTTTTTGGTAATCAGATTTTCTCAAAGATTTCTTTTCAGAAACTGCTTGAGAAAAATTGCTCAGACTGATCTGTTTGAGTCTATGTGAAACAAAATTATTTCTCGTTTATGGAATCTTCTATTTAAAGCATCTGTTCAGTTAGATGGAAGGCATTTTTTTTTTGTGTTGCTTTTAATCATATTGCTTGCATGTATCACAGAAATGAATGACAGATAAAATAGTTTGCTTTGTGGGTAAACAATAGTATTTGGCTACTTAATATGATCAAGCAATCTTTACCTTGGGTTTTGTTATTTTTTTTCTTTAACAAGTCATGCTTTCATCAAAAATGCTATCTCAGCTGCTGAATTAATTCAATGTCTCTCCCATAGTTTATATAATAGTTCTAGTTATAGCAACCCCTTAGATTTAAAAACTTTGTGGGTTTTATGGGTAGAATGATGGAAAAAGAAAATATCCGCTTGTGTCAGTCATTATTCTGGGTGGCTCTTGTACAGTCTTCCTGATTTTTTTCCTATTTTTTAAGTTTCTAGATATTCATTGTACTGAAAAAAAACATGAAAAGTATTCTGTAAAGGTGTGGGGAAGCATATTTGCTTCAATCTGTGTATCAAAAATAAGATAATGAGCTGAATTCAATTTGCAGATCTTATGGACTAGTTAAATGGCTGGGTTTCAACTAGTATAGTGCTCCCTCACTATTTTTTTTCAAAATTGATTATGTTTTATGTAATGGTACTAGTGTAATATAATGTACTTCCTCTATGGAAACAAAAATTGGAAACAAGGAAGAACAATGTACAATTAAAAAGAATTATTCAATGTAATAAGTGAAAAAAGTGCAATTAATTAGCAGGTCTT
The DNA here is from genome assembly GCA_035583235.1 of Hafferia zeledoni. Taxonomy (NCBI): domain Eukaryota; kingdom Metazoa; phylum Chordata; class Aves; order Passeriformes; family Thamnophilidae; genus Hafferia; species Hafferia zeledoni. The sequence goes on from JAWWEV010000043.1 coordinate 15,948,853, forward strand.
AGTAAGTAAATGTAAATGAAGGATCTCATCAAACAGCTGTATTTTTATTTTGAAAACTATCTTTCAATCTGTAGTGCCTAATATTCTCTTCTTAACTTTGAAGAAAGTGTAAGGGCCCTTATGGTGTTGTGGATGATTGACGAACTATGAGGAAGTAAAAAAAGCTACAGTGGCTACAGTAGTTTTAACAGCTTCTGTGTTAAATAACTTCATAGGACCCCTGCAGTGGCACTACATGCTAAAGTAGCTATTTCCATTCCTACTTCAGGCCCTTAAGATGACCCCAGCCACTGTATTGGCGAAGGAAAGCTTTTCAGAGTTACAGATATACCACAATGCCATTGCTGTGATTTCAACACAGCCTATCCAGAACATTCCCCTCCACTCGCTTTCCCTGATGCACTCAGCTTTCTCTGACATGCCTCTGTGAATACCTGATTTGTGCTATTGTTTCTCTGTGTCTGCTGGACAATGTGGGAGGGTTGGACCAGGCAGCACCAGGCAGTGGGTCCACAGGGCATCTAATATATGGCCCAAATAAGGACTTTTCCTATGAGCTTTTCTCTACTGTGTGTTGTATCAGCATTGGTCAGTGCTGCTGCCTGTCAAAAGTTTGGATTGTAGGTCCAGTTGGTTTTTCGTTGCTGGCACCAGGAGCCAAGGTTGAGCATGCACCATATGCATCTGTCTTCTGTAGCTGCCAAGGAACAAGATGATGCCATGGGAAATAGCAAACATACTGTGATGACCTTGTAATGTATGCTTACATGGGTGGTTGCTAGACAGATCTGAGTTGCCTGGGAAACCCCCATTTCAGCTCTCAACAAGAGCAAGAGCCCAAGACTAGCATTTATAGAAGCTAAGCAAAGCATTTGTAGAACCTAAGTGGTGGAAGGTGTGAGGTTTCTCTATTCTTAGTGATCATTATAGGCACTTATAGCTGTGGCTTGAATTGTGGCTGCACATGTAGTGCTTTTCCTGTGCAGTCTCATGCAGTGTTGGGCTCTTAGAAATAAGATTTTTACTACACCCAGCCTCTGAAAAGAAACCGTATGTGAAGTCATGATGAGATGGAAAAATTATATAGAAAGATACTTGTGTGGGATCTGCTGCATTGCACTGGAGGATTGGATTATGCCTCTAGGAACTCAAGCAGCTCTAGGAAGTCACTTCTGAGTCTGGGGTGATCCAGAAAGTATCCAATGAATATTGCTGTAAAGACTAACTAGATTTTTTTTTTTTAATTTTTTTTTCCAAAAAACATTTCAAAGGCCAATACTGGCAATTATCCTTGAATGCTTTAAGGGCATTGTCAGGTGGTACAATGTATGTAACGATGTGAACTGTATCTTTTAATATGCTGTATTGGGTTAATTGCAGACAGTATCTTAAGCACCCACTGTCTGCTTGCTCACTGACCCCCATTCTCAGCTGCTGCAACAGGGTAGAGGAGAGAAGAGCAAAAGTAAAACCTGGGAGTCAAGATAAAGACAGTTTATTAAATGATGGAGAGAGGAGGAAGGAGCAATGCAAAGGCAGTTGCTCACCACCTCCCACAAGCAGACCAATGCCCAGCCAGAATGTCTGTCTATGTCAGAAAAAATAGTCTCTGTTTTTCATTTGATGAGAGTTGCACACTATGATGTGCAACATTCTTTTTTATCAGTTATGATCAGCTGTCCTTGCCGTGTTGCCTCATACCTCTTGCCCATCCCCAGCCTGCTCACTGTGGAGGGACAGAGTGAAAAACAGAGGAAGCCTTGATGCTCTTGTAAGCATTGGTCACCAATAGCTAAATCACTAATGTGTTAACAGCACTGTTCTTGTAACAAGTCTAAAGTATAGCATCATGGCAGCTGCTATGAAGAAATTAACTCCAGCCTAGCCAAATCCAATACATATGCTGAAATAAAAGATCTAGAAGATGGACAATGCTCATAAAGGTGAATATCTTACAGACAAAAGCCTGAAAAAAGCTTATATGAATATGGGGAAACCCATTGTTACACATTTGGGACATAGGACTGGTTTTAATATACTACTATGCCTGATTCCTATGTGCACAATTCAAGGAAGATATTGAAAAATTGAAAAAAAAGTTCAGAGAACAGTCTGTGATGATGAAAGTAACATACTTTACTGTATGAAGCTTCCAGAGCTCAATTTGTGCTAAACAAGACATTGATTAAGAGAACTAGAAATCTCCTGAGGCCTCCTCCAACCCTAACTCTATAGTACAGAGTTTAAGGCACCAATGTTGTAACTTTGACTTTAAAAAAAAGCAAAAATAGCACAAGATTTTTCTATGAGCAGTTGCCATTGTCCTTTGGGATATGTCACTGAAGTCGTGGTTTGAAAATTTTAAACTCAGAATTTTTTATTTGTTTTCCAAAACAGTCCTCTAGTTCTGTGACAGCTACTGCTGTCTGTGGTGGGTAGAATGATGAATGCAGAGAATTCCTCTGGGTAACACTGTACAGGAGGTTGGAATATAGAATTACAATGAATCTTGCTGGTCTTACAGTCTGTCATCCATAAAATAAATTAACTACTCTTGTGTTTTCCAGTTTTGTTTTTTTTTTACTCAACTTGAATATATGTTTTATATTTTCATATATATTTTTTTCCCTTACCTTAATTAAGATCACACATTTTAATGATTGAGATAATTTGCACAGTTTTGTGTGAAATTGATTTCTGCTTTTATTTCCTGTATTAGGAGCAACTGTTGCAGCTGTGAACAACAGGCCTGCATTTTCTCTCAAGTAACACAGATTTCAAATTCTCTAGTTTCTGAGAATAAGGTTTTGTTTTTTTTAGTTATAAGATATGTTCACATATGTATAAATTTAAAATCTTAATGAATGAAAAAAATCTCAATACTTAATAAACACAAGCAGTTCTGGGTTTAGCATTAAGGTAAATTGACTTTTTGTTTTCTTTTATTTTGTTCAGTGGAATTACTCTGGTTTATACCAGTTGGAAAAAAGGCAAAAATACTCTTGCTATTGGTAGCTTAAATAGCCGTTTAAGTTGCATCTTGTTCTAGTAGCTTGCTAAAAGAAATCATAAGGGATATAAAAGCAGAGATACAAAAGCTCTTCTGGAAAGTTTGGAATGAGGCTTCAGTGATTCTTACTGTGGGATGGTCATTGAGAATTGCATTTCTGCTAAGCCTTTGACATTAAATCAGACTTGGTAAAAATGTAGATTTTTTTTCCTAACAAGGGTTTATTTTTATCCACTGCTAAATTCAGTCATTTCTCTTTGCATTATCTTTACAATCATCTTTCAAAATCCTTTTTCAAGGTTACTCTTGGTCCACTGTTTTAATGAGTCATTTTGATAATGACAGATTACTTATTTAGTTGACTGTCTGAGCTAAGGCCACAGCTAGTTTTACTATCTGTGACTGAAGCATGAATCCTCAAGTGTTTGAAAATATCTTTCAACAAAATGTATCTTTGGCAACATATTTTGCTGCAAGACAAGAAAGCAGACTTGTTTTCCAGTGCCTTCATCACTACAAAATGTTAAGTCATATTTACATTTTACGCTGGAACTTAAAGAAACTGGGTGACATAACCAGTATGGTCAGAGTATCTAGAGAAGGTTCTCAGTTCCAGGCTCCAGCTTCACAAACAGCTGTGAAAGCATGAGATTCTCACATTCACGAAAGTGGAAGGAAGGTGTGCAGGGTTAGAAGATGTTCTAAATGCCAGAATTGCTATCTTGTCATTCATTTAGTGTGTACTGTCCCTGTAAAGCTAATGGGACAAGGTAAAGGCTACATATTTTTTAAGATAAATGCACTGCTCATATATTTGAGTGCATGAATATTTTTCATGGTCTATGCATGAACTGCAGAAAAACTGTACGAAACTATAGCAGTGAAAGTGAAAGACCATACTAAAGGGTATGAGTGTGATTATCACAGAGTCTGCTGAGAGAAACAATTTCTCATTTTTATTGTGGTTTTGGGGTTTTTTTGTTTGTTGTTTTGTTTAGTTTTTGTTTGTTTGGTTTGGTTTTCTTTAA